>JANRMT010062804.1:10367747-10383693 GCA_026402145.1 Polypterus bichir lapradei | reverse complement strand
ATAGATAGATAGATAGATAGATAGATAGATAGATAGATAGATAGATAGATACTCTCAGGAGAGAGTAAGCCTTATCTATTACTTTGACTTAACAGACCTTACATACAGTAATGCTGTCGCCCCAGCATATTGGTGCATTGGTGATTGCACCTATACAATACAGTAAAGGACCACAACAGAGGTTTTCATACTCCAAAGAAACTGAGCCTTATACAGAAAGAAGCAACTCGGAAATATTAGTATTGGTAGTACATCTACTTGTAGGTTACCACCTGTATAGCCTTGACATAAATTGTGACAGAAGATGGAAGAGCCTACCTCCACCAAAGGCCTGTATTCACCATTCTACCCTCCCCTAATATACCCCTTTGGTTCTGTATCATCAGGGAATTTATGCAGATTACAGTGTTATACCTAAAGTCTGAAGCCCTGCAAATGTGCAAACTTTAGATAGGCTGTGCTGAACATGTCTTAAAAATAAAAAAAAAAAGATCCTCATAATGCTTCCTGCTTTGCTTTCTCTAAAATTAGTCTCTGTTCAGCAGTCAGATAACAGTGTCTTGAACTCCAATTAGATCCTGGTAATAATACTGAGTCAACAAGATGTCTGAATTGAACCAAGACTACCCTATCCACAGTCTTTATAATAGGTATGGTAAGAGCCACAGGTCCATCTTTTAGAAACTTCCAATTGACTTTTTCCTTGAGAAGGCAGGATGTTTTCCACACCAATGGCAACTTTTCCAGGTTCAAGCTCAGGCTGAAAATGCAGTATGTTGGATAACTTCAAAAGGTTCCCCACATACATTTTAAGAAACTTTCTTCAAACAGAACTCATGCACTCGTAGATATAATTTAACACCGATTTTGTATCCATAGGATATGGTGTCTCTTTTGATCATTCTAGTTTGGGAACATGAAAGTTAGCTACTACTCCAGCAAGAGCAATATTTCCTTAGCTCAAGTAGAAAAGTTGCTTACATCATGTTTGGATGAAGTACTGAATGTAAATCCCAATCAACTAATGAAATGTGTTACACTACTTTGTGTGATCAACTTGACAGTAAAATCAATGCATAAATGTTATCCCTATACTAAACCACAGAAAACTAATCAAGTTGTAAATAGAAATACAGACAACAAGCATAAAAAATGAGCTACCAAGAGGTCTTACTGTTTAATAGCAACTGTGCTAAGTTAATAAAAAATGAAAAAATCAAGAAAAACAATGACAGTGCACCTTGTGCTATCTGGTCAGCAACTGATGTCCTTCTGTGAAACCATAAGCTGTTTAAGTGTATGCATTTGAAGGGGCAAAGACAAAAGTGGGGGATTCCACTTCCACTTCTTGTTCTTCCAAGATGATAGTGGAAAATCCTTCCCTGGTTCACCCTTAAAACCTTTTTGTGAAAGAGACACATATGAATCAAACTTCTCACACAAATGTTGATTCCTGCATTATACCCAGTGCTATTGAAGATTATCATTTTTCTTTCATGGCCCTTCTAATTAAAAGAAGCAGTTCAGAAAATTGATGTAGCTATCTTAACAATAAAAAACAGGTGTGACCAGTTCCAAGGAACCAGACTGGAGCAGGGAGAAATGCTGATGTACCACTCTGGTAAAACAAAAAACAAAATGGGTCCGTGAGGAACAATAAAAATGGTCCTGATCCAAAATAATCCAACATCACTTTTGGCACTTTTGTTGTTCTTTGCTTTGCAGACTCTTGTGAAACTTAGGTCCTGGTTAGCAATGATACATCACCTTTCTATTTTTCACTTTTTATGGTGAAGTGGCCAGAAGGGGCTGGGCTTGCTCAAGATGTCAAGAGTGCTCTCACTGGGTGTCTTCTCTGGGCTGTGGAAAAAGGAGAGGATACTGCTAGTGACAGCGCCCCCTCTCGTCCTGGAATAGTAGCGCTTACCTCAGTCGAGCTTGACCAGGGACCCCTGGAGGGTATTGGCTTTTCTGTTGCTGCATTTTCCCCTTATTACAATCTGAACTTGCTATTGTGTGCTATGTCAAAGAGAAGTGAAAAAAGACAAAATGATTGTAGAGTGAAAATCATTGTCCCTCTTTAAGTAAAAATAACACAGGACAAATTCAATGTTTCAGTGAATTTTGTCAAAATGCGAGCCATGCTTTTTCTAACACAGATCCACATACATAACTAGCAACTTATCCACAATAACACATTTGCAGTACCAGCTTTAATTTGCATACCATATTCATGTTTATTTAAAATTGTTTGATGTCTGCCAGAAATGTTTGTTTTCCATGTTTAACTCAAAGCAACTGTACGGTTTGTTTTTGGAAGCGAAGAACAAGCTCTTGCAATTACAAAGTCACAACTTCATATATTCAAGACAAAAGCAATCAGGTGTCCCTACATGTTTTTTTTTTACCTGTTTTTGGTTAGTTTGAAAAAGAGATTTATTTTTCTTATGTTGTTTTGAAATGTCCACTAGCTCTTATTCGGAATGACAAATGACATGTGAAACATGATTTTGTGTCAAGAAGAAGTCCATTTAACAGCTTGAGGCATTGCAAGAACAGACATGCTCATTAAACTTTAAAGTAAAATGGAGCAACTTTTAGTGTTTCTGGAATTAAGTAACATTTCAAACTTTATTACTCCATGGCCACATTTCTCGAAATGAATGTTTATTTTATACCAGCATCTTATTGGAGTCAAAGATAAGAATGACTTCATGGGTAGGATTAGACATATGCTTAAGTATGCATTGTAAGACAGTTTCAGACTCTTTGATAGGATACTGTATTTTGGCTTTTAGGACTCAGATTATGTGTTGGAGTCAGCTATACACCATTTTTTAATAGGGGCGGAAGGAATCTCAAAAAGACAGTACAGGGAATCAGATGATGGGAAATAGCAATGTATCACCAGTATCCTGGGCTGTTGTCTTAAGGGTTTTGGATTAACTATTGCCTCGGGTGCTATAAATGTCTATCAACGGCAAAAACTTGTTGATCTGACGGGTAGATAAATGAGACAAGCAAATAAAGGCTGGTAGAACAAGTGTTTAGAGAAACAGAAGAATAGTTAAAGCTTGTTTGATGAATCATTGTGGTTTAAAAATTTAAATCTAGTTGGCAATCACTTGTGAATGCTGCTGAAGGTTTTTATTTATTTATTTTTGTCATGTGGTTTTCTTTTTGTGCTGGAATTTAGTAACAGAAGTGAATCAAATCATATTTGAGTCCAGAAACTTTTCTTTTGTGGACCTGTCTGAAAATAATATTAGGGGTAAGCTGTTGAGAAATGACATAGGTCTTATCCATCCATCCATTATCCAACCTGCTATATCCTAACTACAGGGTCACGGTGGTCTGCTGGAGCCAATCCCAGCCAACATAGGGTGCAAGGCAGGTAACAAACTCCGGGCAGGGCGCCAGCTACACAGATCTTATGTTATGTGTAGCTTAGAATATATTGGACCGTAGTTATACCATAATAATATCATATAACAATTAAGGAAGACCCCAATGATGGTATAGTCATTTATATGATTCTTTTGCCCTTTAACTAAACAGCTAATGACTCATTGTTGAGTGTCTTATAACATCATTGAGTATAAAGACATTTCCTCCATTAACTCCACTATACTTCCCCTTACATTCACTACTTGTCTGAAAACCACTGATACATCTTTTATAGGGCACCTTGCATATTCATATTCTTCTTCTTCATCTTTTCCCACTTTTATGTGGTGTGGTTAATGTACTTGAACAACCTTCTCCATAGAGGTCAGTCCTGCATTTCCTCACCCCTCAAGCCCTTTTCCTTCAAATCCGCTTTAACTCTATTCACCCACTTCTGCTTTAGCCTCCCTTACTTTCTCTTTCCTGTAATTCCATTCCCATCACTCTTTTGCCCATGTATCCATCTTCTCTCCACACCGTATGTCCATACCACTTCAGCCTACTTTCTTGTACTTTCTTAGATATCTTCCCCCCCTTTTGTTGTGTCTTAGATTGTCTCATTTGATATTCTGCCCTTTTTAGTAACTCCACACATCCATCTCAACATTCTCATTTCTGCCACATCTAAAACCATGCATATTCAAATTGTTATTCCCTAATTAACCCTGTACCTAGATTTAATGGAAGTTGATGTGGCATGATTGAGCTTGAATAAAATGTGATTTTATATTAGTATTTTACACACTTGTGTTCCTGTTTATTTACATTTTACATTTGTGACATCATTTAAGACTAGGACCTGATATCACATCAGCACTGTGAGTATATCAGTTTGTAAATAAACATGCCTGGACATAGCCAAAACTCTATAACGTATAGGAAAATCTTTTTAAAACTTCAGATTAAGTTCAAAACTTCAGATTGGTTCAATTATGCACAATTAAGTTTGCATTTTGGCTTCAGTTTAGGGAAGGTAGTAACCTAGATGAGTCTATAAAACCAATTTGGTTTAAACAATTTTTGTGTCATTTGAACAAAATCAGAAAGCTGAACTTTCTCTAGAATGTGCCAATAAAACTCATGCCTCGCAACCTGTGCAGAGCGCAAATCCTACTTTTACTTTTAGGAAGGCAGAGAGGTCAGAAGGAGGGCAATGAAAATGAATGCTCTAGTGTGTATGTAGGTGTGAAATGTCAAAAGCTGTATGCTTGCAAAAGTGATTTATAACTGCATGGTAAAATTATTTCAGATTGATTTTCTCTGGGGTGTCTTCCACACTAGAGCCCTTGTAAATATTTGAAGAGAACTGGAAAGCAAACTATTACAAAAAGTAAAAGATTAAATTTAAACAGCAAAAATCAGTAATATTAGCCATAATATAATAAATGCAGTGGAAATCTGCTGCTAAAGCATTATTGTTAAAAGTGTCAACTGACTTTATCTTTAGAGCTCCTAAACTGTTAAATTTCTTTTTAATTTCTAGCCTCAGAACAGCCAAATTCTCGACCATACCAAGGAGTTCGTGTGAAGGAGCCAGTCAAAGAATTACTGAAAAGAAAAAGAGGAAATGTAAACACTAATTTAACAACTACAAAAGTAAGGAAGTGTTATGTTGTTATATATTTCAGGCTTATTTTAAGAGTACCATAAAAGGTGGAATAACACATGATATAAATCCTGGAAGTTTTTTTCTTTGCAGATTCTGTAGTTCACTAGAGTGACTTTGTTTCACAGTCTTACAATACTGTTGTGTCCTTTATTTATTTAATTGGGAAAAGAAACCCAAATATTTTACTCAATTATTAAATGTGCAACTTACCACACTATATGTGGGATGGCTAATATGAGTCCATAGAGTTTAGCTGAATGTTCTGATTATTTTGTTTACCAAAAAGAGTATATAAGAAGCACACCGTATAACCAAACGTTTGTGGATACCTGACCATCACATCTATATAAGCTTGATGGATATCCCATCCCAAAGCCATGGGTATTAATATGGAGTTATCTACCTCTTTGGCGCTATAACAGCCTTAAACATTTCTGTGAACAACAACAACATTTATTTATATAGCACATTTTCATACGAAAAGTAGCTCAAAGTGCTTTATATAATGAAGAATAGAAAAATAAAAGACAGTAAGAAAATAAAATAAGTCAGCATTAATTAACATAGAATAAGAGTAAGGTCCAGTGGCCAGGGTGGACAGAAAAAACAAAAAAAACTCCAGAGGGCTGGAGAAAAAAATAAAATCTGTAGGGATTCCAGACCATTAGACTGCCCAGTCCCCTCTGGGCATTCTACCTAACATAAATGAAACAGTCCTCTTTGGATTTAGGGTTCTCTCGGAAGGACTTGATGATGATGGTCATGTAGACTTCTGGCTTTTAATCCATCCATCATTGTTGGAGCATCATGATGCTTTGAGTATGTGGTGGTGGAGCAGGCCGCCACCACAAAGAAACCGGAAAAAGAAACAGAAGAGAGAGTAGGGGTCAGTATGGATTTTAGAGACACCATGAATAGTTATTATGATGAATTGAACATACAGAGTATCAGGATTAAGTTAAAGTGAAATTATGAAAAGGCCATGTTAAAATAATGTGTTTTCAGCAGTGTTTTAAAGTGCTCTACTGTATTATCCTGGCGAATTCCTATTGGCAGGCTATTCCAGATTTTAGGTGCATAACAGCAGAAGGCCGCCTGACCACTTTTAAGTTTTGTTCTTGGAATTCTAAGGAGATACTCATTTGAGGATCTGAGGTTATGATTTGGAATATAAGGTGTCAGACATTCCAATATATAAGATGGGGCGAGATTATTTAAGGCTTTGTAAACCATAAGCAGAATTTTAAAGTCAATCCTGAATGACACAGGTAACCAGTGTAGTGACAAAAATGTGCTTGGATTTTCTTTTCCTAGTTAGGATTCTAGCAGCTGCATTCTGCACTAGTTGCAAATGATTTATGTCTTTTTTGCGTAGTCCTGAGAGGAGTGCGTTACAGTAATCTAGTTGACTGAAAACAAATGCATGAACTAATTTCTCAGCGTCTTTCAGTGATATAAAAGGTCTAACTTTCTTAAGTGAAAAAATGCTGTCCTAGTGATCTGATTAATATGCAAATTAAAATTCAGATTACAGTCAACAATTACCCCTAAGCTTTTTACCTCCATTTTGACTTTTAATTCTAATGTATCCAGTTTATTTCTAATAGCCTCATTGTATCCATTATTGCCAATCACTAAGATTTCAGTTTTCTCTTTATTTAACTTGAGAAAGTTACTATTCATCCATTCTGAGATACAAGTCAGACATAGTGTTAGTGAATCAAGAGAATCGGGGTCATCAGGTGCTATTGATAAGTACAGCTGTGTGTCATCAGCATAGCTGTGGTAGCTCACGTTGTGCCCTGAGATAATCTGACCTAATGGAAGCATATAGATTGAGAATAACAGCAGACCCAGGATAGAGCCTTGTGGAACACCATATTGGATATCATGTGTCTTTGAGTTGGAATTACCACAACTAACAAAGAATTTTCTCCCTGCCAGGTAGGATTCAAACCAATTTAAGACACTGTCAGAGAGGCCCACCCATTGACTAAGGCAATTTCTAAGAATATTATAATCAATGATGTCAAATGCAGCACTCAGATCTAAGAGGATGAGAACAGATAAATAGCCTCTGTCTGCATTCACCCGCAAATCATTTACTATAACGAGTGCAGTTTCTGTGCTGTGAAGACCTTCTACAAGATTTTGGAACGTGTCTGCTGGAAGTTGTGCCTATTCAGCCAAAAAGCAATTGTGAGGTCAAGTAAAGATGTAGGATGAGAAACATCTGGCTCCCAATCGATATTTTAGGTCATCCCAAGGGTGTTCAATAGGGTTGAGGTCAGAGCTGTGTGCAGTACACTCAAGTTCCTACACATCAGAATCTTCAAACCATAAATTTATGGACCTGGCTTAGTGAATAGAGGCAAGGTCATGCTGGAACAGAAAAGGGATTTCTCCAAACTGTTGCCACAAAGTTAGAATAATAAAAATGTCTTATTGTATGCTATAGATTAACAGTACCCTTCACTTGAACCATGGAACCTAATCCAGATTCTGAAAGATAGCCCCAGACCATTATACCTCCTATACCAAATTCTGAAGTAGGTACTATGCACTCTGGAAGGTAGCATTCTCCTGGCGTCCAGAAAACCCAAAATACATCTACAGTGATTGATAATGAAGCCGGATTCATCATTCCAGATGACAAATTTCCACTGCTTTACAGTCCAATGGTGCCATGCTTTACACCACTCCAGCTGATGTCTGGCATCGCACATATTGACCTTAGGTTTGCGTGAAGTGGCTTGGCTGTGGAAAATCACTTCATGTAGCTCTCAGTGCACAGTCCTTGTGGTAGTGTTGCTTCTAGAGGCAATTTTGGAACTCTGTAGTGAGTGATGCAACAGAGAATAGGTGATTTTTATGTGCTATGTGCCTCAGCCCCTGATGGCCCACCTCAGTTTGTATCGTCTATCCCTTTGTGACTGATCTGTTGTTGCTTGTAGATACTTTTACTTCACAATAATAGCACCTACAGTTGACCTAAGCAGATATAGTAGAAAATAAATTTCTTATACTGATTTAGTACTAGGGTGTTGTACCATGTTAGCCATTATGAATGTAGAGAAAGGCCAAGCAAAATGACCCCTTTTAGTTAGCCAATAAAAGGTGTCATTTTGCTTGGCTTTTGTTTATACTGATTTAAAATCACTGAGCTTCCAGTACGACTGGGTCTACTGTCAATGTTTGTCAATGGAGATTGCTTGAAGTAAATATGTGGCAGGGTGTGCCATGGGATCAGCAATGTGACATGTGTTTTTTAACTTTGCTTTTAGTTGATTTAAAAAGATTGTATTGGTCTGGAGGCAGGATGCTCCTAACAGTCCTGTTTTTAATTAAATGATCACAGTGAGACAGGAGCAGGTGGGGAGCTATTATCAGCCTGGTTTTATGTGTAATGGCAGGGGCAGGCAGGCAAGAGCTATGGAATTGAATTGTAAGAAAGGTCAGTTTTTGGGAGAATAAGGAATAAACAAGAGATAGGTATGACCATGATGAGAAAGTGCTGTAATTGGAAGAGAAAGAAAGAGGGAGTTTCTTGTTATGGACTTTAAAATAATAAGAAAAGAGGAAAGGAGAATGAGTGGAAGTAAGAAAGCATGAACCCATTGGAAATATGTCTAGGAAGTTGTGAGGTGGGATGTGCTGAACCCCATTCAGAATATAACAAGGCTTAGCAGGAGGGGGGATTGGCCATCGAGAGATGGTAAACAGTGGTGGATGGCTGTTGAAAATACCTATTGGCAGTACATTGTGGTGGGTGAGGTGGCAAGGAATTCTGCTGCCACAGAGCAGAGGTGAATAGGCCACTGGGAATACCTCAGGAGACCTAAATTGTGTACCAGAGTTGGGAGTGGATGCAGAACCAGCAAGAGCACCGAAAGGAGCTCACTTTTGATAATGCCTGGTGGACTGGGTCTTAGAATTGTGCATTATGGGTCACGTTTTCAGCTGTCAGCTTAGCTGCAGTATGTTAATGGACGTGAATCTCCAAGAGTGTGTTTGTTTAGTTAATTTTAAAGATTATTTTTAAAGGATTAAAGACATGTTTAATGATCTGTGTTTGTACTGCTTTACTGTATTTTACCCATTTTATTCTCTGATTTGAACATTTTAATTATTTGTGGACCTGTTTAATTTATTCCTTTGCCAATTTGCACAAAAAAAAACAAAAAAAAAAAACAGAGCACTGGGGGAGCAAGTGTGGCCAGAGCATGTTAGATGGCAGCCCCCCTGGGTTGCAGTAGTGCCTCGGACTCCTACAGGGCTTCATGGGAGTTGGAGTTTGGTAGAGCCCTGTTGGGATCTGCGGGCGCTGTCAAGGGGGTGCTACAATTACTGCTGAGCCCTGGAGAACAGCTCTTCCATCACACCCAGAAGTGCTGTTGGAAACACATCATCAGACAGCACTTCCGTGTGCCCTGTATAAGGGGCCAGAAGATACTACTCCAGTCAGTCGGGAGGAGAAGGACGAAACTTGCTGAGGAGGAGTGGAGGAGACAAAGAGAAAAGGACTGAGAGATAAATGAAAAAAGAGAGAAAAGAAACGGAAAGTAAAGAAAGTGTGTTTGTGCTTGTTGGGACACCGTAAATTTGTAAATAAGTCACGTGTGCTTTGGGACTTCTGTATGTCCTGGTGTCTGTCTGTAATCTGGGCTGGAATCTTCACACCATCCTTTATTTACACCAGTTGATACAGCCTTTGTTTAATGCAACTTGGCAGACTGAAGAAGTCTAACAGCTTCTTTTAATCAGCTAGGCTCATTTACATATAATAACTTCAAACCATATCAATTTCACCAATGAGCAAATAAACAAATGGTATAGTCCAAAAACTCCCTTCTTTCATTAATGTAAAGTCCCAAAACATTAAATTGGGTAAACATGTAGTTCAAAGAAATAAGACTTCTAATATCATATCAGACACCGAAATATACAGTTAAATGTTATATATGATCTGTTATTCTAATTTAAATGTGCTGGTACAAATGAAGTTCGGATTTTCTAGTTTAACAGGCAGGCAGTTTCAAGCACTTTTTTCTCTTTTTTTACTGTTTCCACATATAGTGTATATAAAAAATTCTTCAGACCAAAAGTCATACTGCTGAGATCTGAACCACTATATTTGAAACCATTATAGGTACTAAGTGGAGGATGGTAGTTAATGCTGTATATTTAATTAAATTAAGAGATCAGTAAGAATAAGAAAATAAAAATAAAAAGTGAAACACAATGCAGTGAACTAGTAAGTCAAAGAACCATCTTTTTTAAGTGTTTTGTTATACAGGTAGTTTACGCTCCAGAAGTAAATGTATGTGGAACAGAGTTATACTATTAGTACAGTATTTATAGGGATCAGAAACTGAGCTCCGTCAAGTCAATGACAGAGGAGCACAGGGAGACAATTTATTACAGTAGATTTGTTGGTATTGAGATATAGCAAGCACAAATATGGGTATCTACCCTTTTAAATGAAGAACTGCATACCGAATGTTCATTGTGCCCAGGGTTGATCAGGAAAAAGCATTGATAAATGGTGCTGAGTTATTTAATTTTATATTTGATACCAAAATTACTCTTATTTCAGGATTAAGAGTAAATGGTGGCCTCCTGCCAGGAAAATAGCAAGTTTCTTCTGGAGGCATACTGTAGTAGGAAAGTAGATAACAACTTAACCCTATATTCCTTCCATTTTGTTATATAGTGATGCATATATGAGCATGAGCTGTTTGAACCTGAGTCATTTTAAACCTGCAACTGTGAAACAGCAGCACTAAGAACAGTGGCACCATGCTGTCTGCTTTCATTTAATGTTTTTTCATTTTGGACTTGTAATGAACAGATGCAATATATACATGTAATGTATTTTCAAAATAATAAGTATAAAATTACATGACTCTGCATATAAAATGTAATTGCACTTCATGTCAGATATCATGGTACTATAATAGTACTTTAATTTTATGTAACGTATGTTTTTTGGTTTTTTTTTAGTGCTGAATTGATCATGCCTGTCATACTTAATGCCATCTCAGGACTAGGAAATGTGTGAGCGTTTCATGTACAGAATTATTCTACTTAATATAAAGAAACAAGCTGTATCATTTATGTATCTGTAAACACAACAATGAATGGTGGCAGTTAGTCCCCTGCTAAAGCCCTTCCATCTCATAGCTGCTGGGTGACATATGATAAGCAAATTTCTGTCTGTTGAAGTCTTTTTGGGGTGAATACTTATCTGTCACTTCATATTTCAAGGAGAACTTGGACCTCTGCAATGTGGACTGAGCATTAAGTAAGCTTTCTTAAGCAACAAATGAAACATAATACTAACATCAAGGTTTCCCTGAAAGCAACATAGGTGAAGTAAGCAGCGGTGACTTAATTATATCTTGATCCTTTGTCTCTGTTTAACACAAAGATTGCTTTTAACATGTCTTCTAGTAATCCAATCGTATCTGATTGGAATTTTTAATGTGACTGAATGATGTGATACTCACTACTTTTATGGTGTTTATAAGACATGCAACTTAAAATCCTTTATAAACAAGGGGTATGAGGAATGTGCTTTCCTGGCTTATTTTTTGTAGTTCTGTATACAATCCAGGTGTTGTAACTGACAGTTTGAAATTTTCAAGCATAGCCTTAAGGAACTGGAACATATCCAATGCAAATTGAAATCTAACCTTGCTTCTGCGTCTCTTGCCAACAGGATACCTAGTAGCTTTTCCCTGTTGACAGTTCTAGAAAAAAAAAAATAAAATTAAATAAATAAGGAGAAAATAAAAAAAAAAATCTAAATGTAATAAGAGCTTTCCTGCACATACATTTTCTAGGATACTATATATAACATGAAAATGTATATATTAATAATGGCAGTTTTAAAATATTTAAAATAAGTTTGTTTTGTTTGTTAATAAGTGGTTGTCTGGGCAGTGTGGAAATGCAGAGACTAGCATTGAGGCCCCAAAAGTTTCTGAGTCTTTTTTTGATTCCAAACTGGTTAATTTAGCCTGAATTTTGTGTTTTTGATTTTATTTTGGGCTCTTGAAATAACAGTGCTGCATCACACTCTTTCAGCATATATAGGTAGCATAGAGTTTATTGACAACAGTGTGATTGAATGTGTTTTCCAAGTGTAGTTCTTACCTTTTGTCCATTTCTACCTGAATAGAACCTATACAAGATGAAGCAGGTTCAGAAAGATGTAATGATGGATGCATGAAAATGTGTAATGTGAATGTGTGGGTAGCACATTGTTTCCTAACAGAGCTTTAAATCCGTTTCATCCCCAAAGTGTCATCAAATTCTACATTAAATGTACTGGTTCTATTTGTATTAAGGTATGTTCATGCAGGGTTTATTTCCACTATTCAAAGATATGTGATTGGTGGATTTGACAACACTAAATTGTCCCATTTAATGTGGGTGTCTGAGAAGGAGGACTATACAATAAACTGTCAACTCTTCCAATGATGGCTTCTATCTTGTGCCCACTATTGTCAGAAAAGGACCCAAGACTTAAAAGACTTCAGTAAATGGAAAGGATCCAGAGGTGTGTTCATGTGTGAACAGAGATCTCTATGAACTGCACAGGCAATGCCCACCTTATACTACCAAAGTGTCTTTTAAGGTCTAGCATATTTTAGGTGTGTATTTGCACAGAAGACATATAGTAGAAAAGGCTATACAAGTTCTAAGGTTTTGATGAGGCTTGCTGCAAGAGCCAGACATCTTCTAGCCTTGGAACATGCACCTTCTTTCTTCCTCTCAGGTATGAATGTTACTGTGCTTAGGGTACCCTAAAATTCCAAAATTGGTGCTGTGTTTTTTTAATATATAATGGTTTTGTAACTGCATGGATGTTCTAAAGGTAAACTGATTTTCCTTTCAGTTTCCAAAGGCAAGCCTTTTAGTTCAATCAGGACCTCTAAATTGGACCTATGTGTGTGTGTGTATGTGTGTGTGATAATGCCCTTTGATGGATGGTGTTTGGTGTTGCCCTTAATTAATGAAGCGGGTATGTAAATAGTTCGGTGGAAGTTAAAAAGCTGTCTTTCTCGGATGGTTCCGTCAAGAATGGAAAGACAAGTGTTGAGGTTAGGAAGGAACAAATGTGTAATCTGGTGCCCAAGGTGATAAAAATATTCATTTGCAACATTTAGAAATCTGGGCACAACTAAAAATCATCCAGTCCTCACCATCTCCTAAAACAGATAAATCTAACCTAAGGTAACAAACAGCAAATAACTGATTTTAGTTTATCATCATCTATTCATCAAAATCTTGAAGCAATGTGTGAAAATTAAGTACAAGCTATGATTTATTAACTTACATATCCACCTTTAGCTTCAAAAACTTGAAATAATTTGTTTCTGTATGTGTTCTTTGTCTCTTTAACTCTTAGCATTGATGTTGATCCAATTCTCCTTTGAACACTGCTTTAGTTCATTGATTTTGAAAGCATTTCTTTATCCACCACACTTTAAAGGTCCCACCACAGTGTTACAGTGGGGTTCAGGTCTGACATTTGACTATTTCAAAATTAAACCAAATCTTTTCTGTTTTAGCAATTCATTTGTAGATTTTCTAGTGAGATTAAGATCAGTAAGATTACCAAAGCTTTAACTTAAATTTTCCGTGGAACAAGGGTATGCAAACTATGGCCCCCAGGCCACGGCCTGCGATGTCAATTTGTCACAAATTTAAAATCTTTGTGATTTTGTTAACAAAAATGACAAATGCATAAAGAGTGCGTGTTTTGGAACATGTGAAGAAATGAGAAAGCTCATTTATAATGTTACATGTGTACAAGTAGAAGCTTGTGTTTACGGAAGTGAACTTTGTACTGCATGTAACTGTACGTGTACACTGATGTTCCGATCATACGTAGTCGGAAGAACGGTTGCTACGTAAGCACACACATTCTCGTGTGTATGAAATACTCAGATTAATTCAGCCATAGCTGTCGTCTGAGTGCTGTATTATATTTCAAAATTTGTTTTCCGTAATAATGAGTGCTACTGTGAAAAAAACATAAAACTGAAGATGAATATGGTGATTTTAACAAGGAATAGATATACAAGTATATATATTTTTTTTACAAATGTTGAAAGTAAAGCAGTGTGCCTAATATGCCATGACAGTCTTGCCGAGAAGAGATATTTTCAAACTAAGCACACAAAATTTGGAAGTAATTTATCAGAAAGTGAATTACAGCAAACAGCTAATTTTATTTGCTGCTTTCTTGGTGTAGCAAAGTTTTATAGTTATATGACTAATAAATGTATTTTTGTGTGAAAATAACATTCATTATTTAGTAAATTTAGATTTTTGTCACATGCTGCCTGCTAGAGACCTTAT
Source organism: Polypterus bichir lapradei (assembly GCA_026402145.1). Taxonomy (NCBI): domain Eukaryota; kingdom Metazoa; phylum Chordata; class Cladistia; order Polypteriformes; family Polypteridae; genus Polypterus; species Polypterus bichir. Next base: position 10,369,265 of record JANRMT010062804.1, on the reverse strand, counting down.
AGATGTCCATGTGGCCCTCGGGGAGAAAAAGTTTGCCGACCTCTGATCTAGAATATATGGGTACAAAGAGTAGTTCATTTTGGAATGCAATACATCCCGGTCCTGCAAAAACTCCAAATTATCATCCATTGACCATCAGCCTTGATGGTTGCTTTATTTAGTCAAACACCACATTTTGTATAATCTCCAGAGAACTTCACTTTAGTTTTGACTGGCAAGAGGACTTTATTCCGGGCATATTGCATTTTGCTTAAAATAACTTTGCAAATCTATTCCATGCCGCCATGTTGTTTTTGTAGAGAACTACTTCTTCTGCCTACTCTTCCATTAAACCCACACATCTTCAGTCTTTTCTTGACAGTAGAACTGTGAAATATGACATTTACTATGTCAAAGGATGTCTGTAGTTCCATGAATTCAGCTTTTGCTCTCTTTGAAATTTGTCTGACGAATGTCCAATCTACTGTTTGATGAATATTCTGAGACACTCACTCCTTTGTGGATGGGCAGCTCTGTTAAATGTAAATTTGTAAATAATCCTGTTTCACAAATTGTTTGGAAATGGCCTTATAACATTCTCAGAATTATCAGCAACAGCAATTGCTTCTGTCGGATCAGTGTAGACTTAGATTGCTCTTGTCGTGTTGTTACCTCCCACCTGAAAGCTGTGGACTGCCAGAGGTTCTGTCTTTATATAAAGTTGGTCGCATTTGATTATCATCAACTGATCAAATGTCTCGACAAGCAACACCTGGTTGTTCTTACCTTTTTAAATAATAAAACGACCAGCAAGAGCGTACTTACAGTATCTCTTCCGAATTTTTGCATGTTGGGTTTTTCTTTGTTGAATAAATAATGACTGTAAACTCTACTTATGTGTTGTTTGTCAAACTGGGATGATTTGTAGTAATTTACCAAATGTACATTCTCTATTATTCATATGGAAATTAGTTTAGAAACATAATGGAGTTTAGATTAATTTTACACATTAATAGTTTTTGCAATATTTATGCAAGATTTTACAATCAGTCTCTTTAGCAAAACAACTAAATTGTCAGTAATAAAAGTCTGATTCATTTTAAGATACTGTAGACTTTAGCATGTCTATTAAATATCATTATATATTTTTTTCAAAAGTACAGGTAAAGCATAGTATTGTCTGCTATATTAAAAAGTTGTGAGATTAAGCTGAATAATCAGAAACTTCTTTTTTTAATGAAAATGCACTTTATGGAAATTAATTTAATTTTAAAATTTAATTTTATAGGGAAAAAGCTTGTGCAATATATTTGTACCAGGCACAAACGCCCTATCACAATGTATAAGAATGGTGCTACATATTGAACAGTGATTAATCTTGTTAAAAAGTTTAAACCATGATGCTTTTAATTTATTAATCTATTTTAAAAAGAAAAATGTATATGTTTATGTATATTGTTTCAGATGATGGTTCCTCATACTACACTGTCAACATACTCACAGATTGGTAAGTATCATTAACATTTTTCTTAAACTTTG
>JANRMT010062804.1:10338101-10352747 GCA_026402145.1 Polypterus bichir lapradei | reverse complement strand
CTTCTACCTACACGGGAAGTTGGAGAATTAGTGATGAGTCAGTCAGTCAGTCAGTCAGTGAGTGAGTGAGGGCTTTGCTGTGTATTAGTATAGATTGAAAGTATGTAACATTCCATACAATCAAGTTAAACTTAACAAAACTAGATTCAATTCAACCCAACCCATGAGAAAGAGAGGAAGGCCAACAGCCAGAATAAAACTTTAAGAGTAGTAAAGAGGGAAAGAAATCCGTTTCCCCCAAATATAAATGTTTATTCTAAAATAATAATAATTTTAAATAAATTTTTAACAGATGCTCTAAGAGAGAATATCATTTTTTCCAATTTCAAATAGTATATAACATCATTTACCCACTGACTTAAAAGAGCTGGGCAAGGATTCTTCTAGTTGAACAAGATAAGTCTACGTGCTAATAGTGAAGTAAAAGCAATTGCAATTTGTTTGTCCTTCTCCACTTTAAGCCCATCGAAAAGCACAGCAAACACAACTTTTAATGGATTAGGAGGGATTGTGAAATGCAGGATGTCTGATAGGCATTTAAAAATTTTGGTCCAGAATGATGTTCATTTGGTACACGCCCAAAACATGTGGCCCAGTGAGGCTGGAGCTCGATTGTAACGTTTGCAGGTTGGATCTTGCCCTGAAAACATTTTGGACAATTTTAAACAAGATAGATGTGCTTGATAAAAGATTGTAAGTTGAATAATTGAATGCTTTGCACATATGGAGGTAGAGTGAATTCTGTACATGGCTGCCTTCCACTCCTTTTCTGAAATGTTGAGTGAGAGATCCTTTTCCCACTCTGCTCTGGGATCTTTAAAAGGAAGGACTTTAAAATGGTTTTATATATTGTAGAAATGTTAAAAGTAGAGAATAGAATCAGTTTTGTCAGCTAATTCAGTTGCCTGTTCAAAAAAAATCTTCAGGGTTTCGAAGGCCAAAAGACAACCAAGCTCCCACTGGATTTTCTGCTTTACATTAATATTCTTAAGTAGTCAGGTATTATTTTTTAGGTGTTTGTTTTACAGGATTCAATAAGTGGGTCTCGTGAAAATTTGGTGTGTCTGTTTTCATTCAGACATCACATTCATGATGCATGTATAGTTTATTACAAGTAGAACTAAAATGTAGCTATGAAGAAGCCAGATTAAAAGAGTGTTTTAGGAGTTTGTTTTAAACAATACACAGTGTCAGCCTGTCGTATCTCTGTTGGCAAAGTATTCCAGATTTTTGATGCATAGTAGCAAAAGGCTGCTTCGCCACTTCTTTTATGCTTTTCTCTTGGAATAATAAGCAGACCACCTTTACGATAACTAAGGTTATGACTTGGAATACAGTAGAACAGGCACTTCAAAATATAGGTGGGAGCAAGATTATTTAAGGCTTTATATGTCTTTAGTAGTATTGTCTTTTACAGTCAGTTCTAAACCAAAGTAACAATGCCAAGACTGGTGAGATGTGCTCAGATTTTCTTTTTCTACTTAGGATTCTTGCTACTGCATTCTGAACTAACTACAACCAACTGACGTCTTTCCTAGGTAGTCCAGTTTGGAGTGAATTGCAGTAATTTAGTTAACTAAAAACAAAACCGTGAATTCAATTCTCAGCATCTTGCAATGCTATAAGAGGTCTAATTTTTTAAATCTGGTTAATGTGTGATTTAAAGTGTAGGTCAGAGGCCATAAATTGCATCTAAATTCTTTACTACTGCCTTGACTTTTAATGCTAAGGGATCAAGGTTATATCTGTGGATATGTACAGGGTTTCTTTATTCATCTTCCTTATTTTGAGAGGTTTCTAACAGAGTATACATTTTGCAATGCACATATCCTTTTCTAATGACTTTCACTAATCATTTGTGGTGGTTAACCCCGAAAACTAGCAAAATAAACATAAAAACATGAAAGCATCGAATACAAAAAAGGTCAAACATATTTTAGATTACTAGATTAAATAAACTAATAGCCTGAATCTGTAAAATCATTGTACGATTATTGTAAAATGCAAAGGCTTTTTTGAGATAAAAGTCACCATTTCATATTACATTCTACGCTGGTCTTGAATTTTCCAAATTTGTAAAGGATCATATCATGTGTGACTGTGTGACAGGGAAGTACGACAGTGGTGAGGTCTGCAGTAGGAGTGACGGATGCATTCAACGTGGAGGTGGGATTACATCAGGGATGAGCCCTCTCTTATTTGCAGTGATGATGGACAGGCTGACAGATGAAATTAGACAGGAGTCCCCGTGGACTATGATGTTTGCTGATGACATTGTGATCTGTAGTGAGAGTAGGGAGCAGGTTGAGGAGACCCAGGAGAGGTGGAGATATGCTTTAGATAGAAGAGGAATGAAGAACGGTAGGAACAAGACAGAATACATGTGTGAATGAGAGGAAGGTCAGTGGAATGGTGAGGATGCAGGAAGTAGAGTTGGTGAAGGTGGATGAGTTTAAATTATTGGGATCAACAGTACAGAGTAATTGGGATTGTGGAAGAGAAGTGAAAATGAGAATGCAGGCAGGATGGAATGGGTTTAGAAGAGTGTCAGGAGTAATTTGTGACACACGGGTATCAGCAAGAGTGAAAGGAAAGGTCTACAGGACGGTAGTAAGTCCAGCTTTGTTATAGGGGTTGGAGACGGTGGCACTGACCAAAAAACAGGAGACAGACCTGGAAGTGGCAGAGCTAAAGATGATAAGATTTGCATTGAGTGTGACAAGGATGGATAGGATTAGAAATGAGTACATTAGAGGGTCAACTCAAGATTGCGTTGGTTTGGACATGTGCACAGGAGAGATGCTGAGTATATTGGGAAAAGGGTGCTAAGGATAGAGCTGCTGGGCAACAGGAAAAAAAGAAGGACTAAGAGAAGGTTTATGAATGTGGTGAGTGAAGACATACAGGTGATGGGTGTAACAGAGCAAGATGCTGAGGACAGGAATATGTGGAAAAAGATGATCCGCTGTGGCAACCCGTAACAGGAGCAGCCGAAAGAAGAAGAAGAAAGGATCATATCATAATATATGGCACAATAATATAGTGTGTACTTTGCTGCTACTTTTTGGATTTACACTGATTGTTTTTCTTTTCATCCTTTCTGCAAATAGACAAGAAACACAGCTGAAAATGTACTTCCCCAGGTGGAGCTCCATGAACCCCAAGCATCTGTAGCTTACATTCCTTGGACTCAGCCTATTTCAGCTCTGCCATCTCAAGCCCTGCAGTGCTCAGCAGCTGCTACTCCATTTCCAGGAACCCAGTTTCTACCTCTGCCAATTACTGTGCCTGAGCCGGCACCCCATGAACTGGAAGAAGCCAATCGGGTCATTGGCAGCCTGCCAATTGAGAAACTTCTTCAAGAAGATGATGATAAAGACACGTATGTTTCAAGTCCTTCACTGTTTATTGAAGGTTTCTAAGAAGTGATAGATTTTGCTTTTTTATTTCTTTTATTTGTTTTGTTTTTTTTATAGACATGTCTTATACTGTGGGGTACTTGGTATCTTAATTGTGCACAAGAAAGACCATTATTGTTTAATTGTAAAATAAAAAAAGAAACTATTGCAAAATATGTAATTATATAAATATATATATATACTATAGCAGTTTCTGACTGTATCAGAGACTGGTGTAACAAAATGAAACACTATTCCATTTTCACATTATTATGTCTTAATATCCAATCATCATACACTCATGAAAAGTGTGTCACTGCTTGCTGCTTTTCTTTGGTACAAACAGAAACTAGAGTGGCTGTGTTTACTCATTGATAACAACAAGAGAAACTGACTGCTCAAGTTCCAAACTTTACCACTGTGACCATTGGCACACCAAGTTTTTACATGTGAGCGGAGAATGCTGTAAAGCCAGCCCAAACAAAATTATCACAGTCTTATGGATAATTATTGACTTACCTTCATATGTTAGTTGCTTTTCTTTCATAGATGTTTGTGTGACATGAGGTTAGGCTTAAGCCAGAGTAAGTCATGCTCTAGTGCCAATTTTGTATACAAGGGGGAAAAATGACAAATGAGCTGCTCATCTACAGGGCACATGCTTTTTTGTGTTTTTTTCAATAAATATCCTATAATAACTTCTACTAACTATGTAAGAAAAGCAAAAAATATATTTGAGAATTTTGGAATCCACATGAAGATTGTAAACATGATTAGATATGGAATTCAATAAAAGTTTTTTCCTCTAATGTAAAAGTTTGGTTGAAACAAAAATCTCCAACTGCCACCTTTTTCTATTAGCAAGACTGCTTAACACTGCTGTAGGTACTACTTAAAGTCGGTATACAGTAAATTAATAGGGGGTTACAACGTAATAGATGGTAGCGTGCAGTTTATGAAAAGTTAGCTTTACACAATATCTAGTAGCACCAAGTAATAACTACAGCATCTGGACAACCAGGGTGTGATTTAAAGGGTCAACAGAGGCAAATTGTATACCTAAACTTTTTTACTCCCTGGCCTCCCCCAGGCCATAATATAATATAGAGTAAATTCCAATGCAGCATTTACTGACCTTTGATCTCAGCAAGTTATAAGCATGTCACAAGTGTTATTTACACACAATGAGAAATTATTGATGGTTACCACAGTTCCGGTAAAATCTCCAAAAGATTTAAATACTAATATAGAGCTCAGTTCTGAACCATCAAGTCAGTCAGTCATCGTCCATCCCGCTATATCCTAACAAAGAGTCACAGGGGTCTGCTGGAGCCAATCCCAGCCAGCACAGGACACAAGGCAGGAACAAATCCCAGGCAGGGCGCCAGCCCACCACAGGGCACACACAAGGGACAATTTCAGGATCGCCAATTCAAATAACCTGCATGTCTTTGGACTGTGGGAGGAAACTGGAGCAAACGCTCGCAGACACGGGGAGAACATGCAAACTCTATGCAGGGAGGACCCGAGAAGCAAACCCATGTCTCCTTACTGTGAAGCAGCAGTGCTACCACTGCGCCACTGTGCCGCCCAAAACATCAAGTAGTTTTCAGTAAAATGTTCAAACAATTACATCATTTGGAATTTGACAGCTAAACAACTTGCATTTTTTTGCAGAGTCTTTCCATACTGAATGCCATCACGGATGCTTTATATTATTACTAGTATAGCAAAAAGTCAATTTATTAAAAAAGACTTAATCGTACAATCCTGTTTTAATTGCGTCCTGCAATAACCTGGATATGCCAACCCATTACATCCCTCTTTCTTAGTGCTTCTTATTGCCTTTCTTCAGTGCACATTCCAGCTCTTTGGTGGATGACATGATGCCTGGATGCACAAACATACACCACACAGTTTACTATCTTACCTTAGTTCATCTGACATTCCCACCTTCTTCTTGATGCCAGACAGCATTACACCCAGCAAAAGCATGAAACCTGGACACATGTGCTGTCACTCTATATATAGAGAGATTAGGCTGATACATTTATCCAGGGTGACTTGAACCATTTTGAGGTACAATTGGTTACATTTCTTTGATTTTTTCAGTTTGAGCAGAGGCAGGAGAAGCTATTTGCTCATGGTCACACAGTGTGAGTAATCGGATTTGAACCCACATCCTCAGGGTTTGAAGGCCAATGCCTTTACCATTATATCACTCTCTCTGCCTTATACAAATCATTTTGTTACAGCTGAAGCACGCGCAGGTTAAGGGACATCCATAGTAATCTGGAAGTTGGAGATGAATTGATGAGCTTGTCACTATTTGTTTACAGTTCAGCCACTAAGTAACATTTTCAGTGAATTATCCATTTTTCTTTTAAATAGAAAAATGTGTTCCAAGCAAATGTATATTCAAGTTTCACAGCAGACACAGATGCCCTAAAATTGATTTGTTTTATATAGGTTAGGTTTAGTCATCTTAAGGGAATTAAAAGACAAACCAACCAGAGCAGGTTGTGAACGCATTTCCAAAACCCTTAATCCTAAAAATAAACAATAATTCATTGCTGACTTCTTACATTGTAATACAAGAATATTAGAAAAAAAAAGTTATTTATTATTTAAGATAGTTTAGAAAACGTAATGCAAGTCATCAGAAAATGTTCAGAGCTTCTTGAAAATGCTAACAACCTACCATACTGAATATTCAGCACTTCTGAAAATTTGACAAAGTCTAACCAGGCAGTATTTGCCCAAGTAAAGGCAATCTCTTACAAGTCATGTTAATCCTGCACCGGATTATGTTTCGGCCATACTCAATCATCTCAAGTTGATTTATATTAGCTGGTTAAACCAAGTGTATAGGTTTTAGGAGGAAATGATTCATGGAATGCCCTCAGAAATGTGGAGATAATGTGAACCCTAACTCTGTGGAGATTTAAGGAAGAAGCACTAATCACCATGTTATTGAGCTGCCCATGTTAATTCAATATAGGTAATTTAACAGATAATGCTTCCACAGATTGCTTTACAAAACTGCTTTAGTATATTATATGAAAAGGTTGAGTCTTATCAATTGTTGAGTGCACCTAGGAATCAAAAGACCATTACTGGTTAGTCAATTAGTATGTATCTTAAATGGTGTTTTTTGTACTGTTTTTTCTAGGAAAGTAAATTTATCTCATATGACCTGAGGGTTGCTGCTTCGATAATTCTAGTAATTAGAATGCTAATATTATGCTTTCTCTAATTTCTAAAGAACCAACAACTAAAATTACTTTTTAAAAACCAGTATTTTGATTTTTGTGTTTTTCTTTTCTTTTTTTTTCTTTTTTTTTTTTTACATAATTTCATGAATGAACTTAACATATATGTTTATGTTGTGGTTGTCTGAGGAAAAAAACGAGTCAATGACTGCAATTAATGCTGGGGTGCCAACCCGGCTGTCCCTGTTTGTTTCCAAAACAAAATAAAACCATGCTTGATGGTGCAATTACTAACAGAAATGCCACATTCTAGTGTCCTAACAGATAATTGCTGCCTATTAAGTTTTCTTATTAAGGTTTGAAGGAATTCCGTCTCTCTTTCTGTCCTGTCAAGAAGTGACGCCTCCTTCTGAACCTTTATGGTCCTGGGGCTAGAAGGGGCAGAGTCAGTTGCCCTCACTGGTTGGCTTCTTGGTACTGTGTAGGCAAAGGAAGACGATCCAGTTAGCGGTAGCACACCCTTTCGGCGTGACAATGTATATGCAAAACAGCATCACAAAATATCTACTGTGTATCTAATTGTAGCACAGTTTCTACACTTAAATGATGTGTGTTAATTAGTGCTTTCTTTTACTCAGCCTCTCTACAGCAGCATCACCATAACAGTATTTCCCAGCCATTGTTGCACTATAATTTTACTACTTGTAGCTCTTAACACTTGAACATATCTTGTAGTGACTTACACTTGTAGAGACATAAACCTGGACACAGTTTAATTTATTTCCATGTTATAACTAGCACATTATTTGCTAATTGTATGTACACTATGGTCAGTTAGTTATTATGACACTTCTGTGTTAATGTTATATATTGTCTTTTTAATTATTCTTGTGGCTGTGTCCACTATTAAAGGCATTACATAGAATTAAGACTGTTTTTTTTTCAGAACATGTGTCATTGAGTTTGGCAAGAATGTAATACATACATAATATGTGGCTTACATTCTACCTCTATATCTTTTGGGCTTTCCCATTTTTCCTTATCAGGATTTACTTTAAGAATTACATTCAATAACCTATCAGATGCTACACATTGCTTTACAGCCTTCTTAGCAGTGCAAAGTACAAGGAGGAGGAGGTCGGGAGCATGCACTGATACGGTGTGTTGTCATACCCACAACATGATCCCTAATTAGGATCTAAGTGCAGCTGTAGACAAACCTTTTATATACTTTGGATAATTAGTCATTTGTGGCATGGTGATGCCTTGTTCCAGTACACAGGCTTTGATTCTTGTCCTGGTCATTGTCAGACTTTGTTTGGAACTCCAGTTTTCTTTGCATATACCACTGATGTCCTGGCTGGATTGTTTGGCTGGTGTCAATTGGCCCTGTATAAATGGTTATAGGTGTGTGAGTAAATGTGCTCTATGATGGTATGGCAACTAAACCAAGACAGGTTTGTGCTCTGCTCTCAATGCTGCTGTTATAGAATAGAGTGTTCCATGCACATATAATTGAGTTAAGTAAATGGATGTATGGAAGGGTGACACAAGTAACTGCCAACTTGTTAGTTAAGTAACTTTTGCTAGGGAGTTCTAGTTTTATTAGCATATAAAATAGCAGATGTAATGCTGCATATATTATTCTGTCCTTGTGTTAACACTGATTTCCATGCTAGATTGCAGGATAAAAATACTTCACCATGTCAAAAAAATAAATGAATCACGTTGAAATCCTACCTCTGCTCAGAAACTGACAAATCCCCTAATAAACATGTATTGAATTCTGTGATAATCCGCTCATAAAAAAATTCAAAAGTACAAGGTCAATTTCAGTACACAAATTTTGTATCCACATTTAAGAATGCATTCATGAGTTCAGAATAAATTCACCAAAATATAGTTTGTTTGTTTTTTTATAAGATAAGCAAGACTAATATTATGAGGTGTTAGGCTGTTCTGCTTGGTTTATGTTAGCTTCTTTGGCTTTTCAGATTTATATTTTTAATGCTACAAAATATTTAAATTAGGACTGTCAAACAATTAACATTTTAAATCACAATCAATTGCAAAACTTTACTCAATTAATCTTTATTATTCATTTGTTTAATCAAGGCAGATCAGTAATGTCTAGTAGTCCCCAGTAAATGCCACTGCTGTGCAACGTCTTAGCTGCTAAAGTGTGAAGTTTGGTGCCTTTTATATAAATCATTGATATGTGGCACAATTGTCTCATGTGAAGGTAATGTGTAAACATTTTTACACCTCACTGAATGACTTATCTGTGCTTTGTGTCTTCAATTATTTTTAGAGGTCTGCACTCTGATACAAACCATTTTGCAATAAATATTGTTAGATAATCCGTTATATTTTGTTTCATTCAGGTTTTGTTCCTTAGACTTTTTAACTGAAATTATTTATGTTTTGCTCTTAAGCAATAAGACAAGGTCATCGTACTTCTATGATACTTAAATTTGTTGACAGTGTTGGCCTTTGAGCTGTCTGGGAGAGTTTCAGATCTGAAGCAACCATCGTAAATGTCGCCTTTTCAGCCATTGTTAACAGAATAGCTTAGATCAGGGAGTTCACAAACTTTAAATCAATGCCTCCCAATATGTTGTACTATCTAGTCAGGAGCCCCACTAATATAAAGACAAAGCGGAGAAGCAGGGCATGATCTTGGATCTCAGTTATTACTAACAGCAGTCATACTGCTTGATTTTCTATGACATATACTGTCTGTGATTCAATGTCACATGATGCCTATAAGGCCAGGTGATTTGATTCTTTTTTCTTGACATGCCACCTCTAAGAATTAGAATATTTTGAAGTATTCAGTTCTTACTAGGAACAGTTAAAAGTGATTATTTCCTAACTCACACCCTTCCCTTAATATTGCAATTATGGATTTTTGTTTGTTTTGTTGGATTTTTATGTACATGAAATGCCTTTTTAATGTATTATTTTATGTAAGAACAGTAGTATGATTTGTTAAAGATTAAATATTATCCATCCATCCATTATCCAACCCGCTATATCCTAACTACAGGGTCACGGGGGTCTGCTGGAGCCAATCCCAGCCCACACAGGGCACAAGGCAGCTTAAAGTTTCCAAATTTTCAATATGCAAAAACTATACAGTTACATATAAATCCATATCAAAAAAGGTAGAAAAAAACTTCAAGTTATTTATGACTGTGGGTCACATACAAGGAAAATAATTCAAAGTCAGCCCTGAAGGTTAAGTGTCTTTATGTTTAATAGGGTCATTTATTTTTCATGTCGGGTTCTGGTTTTGATAACTTTAAGCACAATTCTGCTTCTAATTTCAGCCTTTTCCTGTATTTATTTTCAAAGGAAAGTTACCAAACATTGGCAACATTGTCAGAAATGATAGTTTTCCACTGTTTATTAATATTAATAACACTAAAATGCAATGACAGATATGTGTACAGTAGTCATTATTAAAAATAGTTAAAATTTGTCTTTGTTAAGTCTTTGTCTTTGTAATGATGTGGAATTTGTACATTCTAGCCGTATTGTGGCTAAAGCACGCAGGATTAGGTGGGATGCCTTGGAAAAATGGAAAGTGATATAGACTTTGTTAGTAGAATACATGTAATGAAAATGAAAAATGAAAAATAACCTGCTGTATTGTTGAAAAAAATTTTACACTGTACAAAATGTCCATACATTTTGATTCTTTTACTTTTAACAAACATTTCAATTAAATCTGAAATTTCATTTATTAGTTTATGTGTATAGATATACTATATAGTAGTGATTAGCTATCATTAAAAGAAAAAGTTATTACTACAATGAAAAGCTGAACAAGGGAAGGTGACTAGAAAAGTAGGTGTATCACTCAGACAGTCTTTCCATCCATCCATACATACATACAGTACAGGCCAAAAGTTTGGACACACCTCCTCATTCAATGTGTTTTCTTTATTTTCATGACCATTTACAGCACTCCATCACTCTCCTTCTTGGTCAAATAGCCCTTACACAGCCTGGAGGTGTGTTTGGGGTCATTGTCCTGTTGAAAAATAAATGATCGTCCAACTAACCTGACTTCTGCACAACACAACTGCTGGTCCCAACCCCATTGATAAAGCAAGAAATTCCACTAAATAACCCTGATAAGGCACACCTGTGAAGTAAAAACCATTTCAGGTGACTACCTGTTGAAGCTCATCGAGAGAATGGCAAGAGTGTGCAAAGCAGTAATCAGAGCAAAGGGTGGCTATTTTGAAGAAACTAGAATATAAAACATGTTTTCAGTTATTTCACCTTTTTTTGTTAAGTATATAAGTCCACATGTGTTCATTCATAGTTTTGATGCCTTCAGTCATGAAAATAAAGAAAACACATTGAATGAGGAGGTGTGTCCAAACTTTTGGCCTGCACTGTATGTATGTACATGTAAGTACATGTGTGAGAGTATGTGAATAATACATAGTTTGAATTCAATAACTGCAATGACAAATGTAATTCTAAGTTTTTTATTTGAATGTGCAGCGACGGGTTCACAATCACTTATATGAAATCCTTATTGCATAGTGTGTTTAAAAAGTATGGAATTTGGCAGGTTTCTGAACAATGCTGTACAAGTATATGGATTTATGCTATTTGATAATGTGTTTTCAAAGTAGCACACCATTTAATCAAACATATATGTAGTTTTCTTTGATTTAATCCACAAGTTGTAATACAAAACAATCTGTTTAAAGTTTTGCTTATATTAGCCATGTACACGCTACAGTGGCCTCAAAATGCAAGTTTAAACAAATAGCATGCAGCAGGCATGTAGTATGAAGAAAAACAACATTAGGACCTGTTCATCCCGTTCATGTAAGTTAATGTGCAGTTATACACATGCACAAAATCAGATCACTTTTACATCAATCCGTTCAACAGCACACTTTGGAAAGCTATTTATGCATCTTCAAGAATTTTTTGTATCTCTTGCTGACTTGTCTGCATTGATCGCACATATACCACAAATGATATACACACATCCAAGGATAGTTTGGAGGAGTTACTATTGTAACCTTAGTGCCTGTGTTCTGGCATCTCAGAAAACTATAACAACTACATTAAAGTAGTCGTGTCAGAATATAAAAAGAAAAATGTTACACAAAACCGAAACTGTGAAATTCACATGCTAATCACTCAATAACTGAACTAACTTTACAGATTGGTATATTGGAAATCCAATGCAGAGAGCTTGATCCTTGGCAGATAACTTGGCAAAATGCCTTTATGCATGAGGGAAAGTAGCCTGACACTATGTCTATACTTTTAGAATTCCTTCTGCTTGTAAAGGCCTGCTGCTGCATAGACAGTGGTTAGTGTTGGGAAGGCATAGCTGTAGCAGTCAATGGGTTATTGGATGGATTGTGTCTTTCCTCTTAATTTTACATCATAGTGACAATATTTAGTTATTTGTTACATCTTTACTTGAGTTAGTGCCTCAAATGAACACTTTAGTGTTTGAATTACACTTCAAATGATAAAGATGGGAGTTCTGCTATAAGGATGGACACTGGGAAAGTCAAAGTGACTCCGTCTGTTTGACCATTACTGTATATTCATGATTTATTTCAGTCTCTAACAGGTGGTGTAGCAGGTTACATTATTGGCAGTGGAATATATGTGACATAAGAAAAAAGCAGGAAATGCATGTCAGATCTGGTGATGTTATACTGTAAATGTAATTACAGGGTTCATATACTATTTTTGACCACTTCATACATACCTAAAAATATCTTGAATTTATTAATGTTAATTAATGGATCTTTAAGCAGTGTTTTTACAGTAAATGATACCAAGTATCCCTGAATTGTCAATATTATTAAATAATGTCATATAGGCATATAATATTTATATAAGTAGTACTTATGAATGTCAGTTTAGTAAATAAATTCAAAATGTGTTATAAAACCTCATCACATGTGTTCTTTGCCTATTGATTATACTGAAATGTGTACTTTTCTGGATTTTTCTGCTTTAAAACCCAGTGTACCATAAATCATTTTAAATACAGTTTTGTTTTGTATACTTCCCCAAAATGTATTTAACAGCTACATTAAACATCAACAGGGCTTTGCTTCTGATACAAAGTAGCATTCAAATAAACTGAATTTCAGTTCAAACAATTTTTTTTTTATTTCATCGTTCGGGGAATGTTGTAGTCATGATGAAAATTTTAATAAGTAAAATGAAGCTTCCATTTTTTTTTCTTGTATCACTAATGGAAAAATTGAATCACATGCAGTGAAATAACCCACACTTTTAAGGAAATATCAAGCTCTTTATCAGTCAAAACACATTATAAAACGAAAGTAGAGTGAAACAGGAAAGCTATATTAATTTATAATAAAACATGAAGCCAAATAGTAGATACATGGCTTCTGCTAGGATTAGAAAGGGCCAAGATCTCAATAAACATATTCAGTTGAATAATGAATAATCCAGGAACATGATATTTTCAAACAAAGAATGATATTAATATCTGAAAATTTTAAAAATGTCATTTATTTTTAGCTTGAAATGATTAAAATATAAAACATAAAATAAGCACACTTTAACATATATTAAAAAAGTAGGATTTACAATAAAACTTACCACAAATAGAAAAAGCCATGCTAAAATCCATGTACAAATTCATTTGTCAAAACTGCTTAATATAATTTAGGCTGAAAGGAAAGCAAAGCTTTACTATGCAGCACTGGGCATAAGGCAGGAACCAGCTCTAGAGGGGAAAGCAGTTTTACTTAAAAATAAAAATGTAAAAGAAATTTGTGTTACATCTAACAATCATACAAAGAGGCACTCTGCTGATTTTAAATTAAACTAAATAAATCTGTTTGCTTAAAATTACTGGGAACATTCATTGCTCCTAACTGTAACCATATTATCCATTTCCCCAATCATTTTTGTATTTCTGCTGAAAATGTACATGACATTTTCATGTTATTTTATTTAAGTTTGCTGATCCCCTTAATTCTTTGCATTTTCATGAGAGATAAAATATGAGGAAAGTAATTTGGTTTAAAGCATAATCTAAACAAACACATTTTCTTTACATTTTCAGTTGAACACATAAAAATTAGGTGTTTGCATAGTGTAGCATTCCTCTAAATATGTATTCCCTGTGAGGTGCTAAATTTAAAATTGCAAAATGTTAAAAGGCACACATTTTATATCACTTAAGTTAAAATTAAAGTTTTTAAAAATATATACAGTAAATACATATTGAAATGCTTAAGTTAAACTTGAGAGTGACTTTATTATCCTTAATATTTTGGAGACAATATACTACAGGTCACCTGTACTTTTTAAACAATCATTTCTTAATTACATTTTGAAAACTATTAAATGATAATGTCATGCAAAATCTGCTAGGCAATTTGTGAAACCTAACCCTCCAATGTTGTTAGAAAGTCAAAGAATGAATGAGATTTGCTGCCATTAACAACTCAACACACTGTGGTTAAATTGTCTTTTTTAATTTAAATATTATCCAAAGCTTGCCTAAAATATACCCAGAAAGAACAAAACACTAGATTGCAGATATAACAAACTTGCATACACACAGGGTGGTATTTGCAGAAAAACCCAGTAAAGATATTTCATATGCCTGTTGTTGCCTATATTAAATTAATATTTTTTTACATTTTTTCTTTGTTATTTTTCTAAACAAATGTAAAAAATGTATTCTATTCTGGCTTGAAAAACTCTTTATTAATAATGTAATATTTCTGAATTTCTTTCTGGGTGATTCTGCATGAATAAAGCTGTATTAATTAATCATCATGGTAAAAAAATAAAATTCTGACTTTAAATTGTACCGCATCTTGTTTATGTTAATGCTGAGAGTGAATGGAGTGCATATTTTATGATGACATAATAAAGCTGTTACTACAAAATACTAACAGGAACAAGCATTGAAAATGCCACAAGTCCACTGCTGGACATATACTGTATAATATAATATAATATAATATAATATAATATAATATAATATAATA
>JANRMT010062804.1:10316617-10337853 GCA_026402145.1 Polypterus bichir lapradei | reverse complement strand
ATAATATAATATAATATAATATAATATAATATAATATAATATAATATGGATTGGTACCCTGTGCTTCAGAGAACTGGATTAAGCGGGTTTTATATTGTAGTGTTTTAATATAACACATATAGGCATGCACTTTCAAAACTGCTTTGTCAGTCTTAAGGAAGCCTAGAACCTACTTAGCAAGCAACCCAATGTGTTTTTTCACAGTTCCTATGGACTGCTTTTGAATCCTGAACTAGTCATTGTCTGTCTGGAGTTTGCTTGCTGACCTCATGTTTTTTGTGGGCATTATTTATGTATACCAGTTTCTGAAAAAGTGCTTCTTATTAGTGACTATAAATTGGACGACTGTGGATTGGATGTGTGCATGAGTGTTTCCTGTGATGGACTGTCATAGGCTGCTTCTTGCCTTGTACCTAATGCAGCATGGAGAGGCTGTGGTTCGCAGGGCAGCTGAAGAGAATTGAGCAAGTTTGATAATGGGTGGGTGGATATTATAACATACAGTTCTGGACTTCAGGGTTTATAGAGCACACGTTATAAACTCAGACTATTGATGATACAGAACTACATTGCAACCCTCACTAATCCATTCTGGACAATAGAATGCTTTAAACTATCAATCCATCCATCAAATGCACATATTTCTGTAAAGGGTTAATACTACCCTTCTATTCTGGAAATTTTAGGCACCAGGAAGGATACACTCATCAAACCCACTCATTTTAATCCATTTTAGAGAAATCAGTTAATGTAATGTTTCATATGTTTAGTATGCGAAAGGAAGCTAAAACTAAAAAAAAAAAAAAAAAACAGGGAAAAACCCAGGCAAAAAAGTAAGAATGTGTAAAAGTGCCTTGGTAGGAAATCAGACCAGCAGTAAACACCTAGCCATGGTGCCCCCTTACACATATTTACTAATATTTCAGGAAGTAAATGCAATAAAAGGCAGGGAAGAAAGATGCAAAGATTATAGACCAGTAACACTAATAATAAAAAAAAAATGTCCCAAGGCTGAAAATACCCAAATCTGGTAATATGTTTTGTGATGAATCCAAATATGATTTTAGAAATTCTTATTCTGGTAAGGTTTTTGAGCAACATGCAATTTTGGTTTGAAAATATTATATATATTGTGAACTTGAACCCGGACACAGGCAGACGGACAACATAGTTTCACCACACACTGTTTATTTACAATTTTGACGTGCACTCACAAACCCCAGTGCCTCCAGCACCGATTCCCCCAATGTCCAGGCCACACAGTCCTGTGCCTCTCTTTCTCCTGGCTGCCTCCAGTCCTTACTCCAGCTCCGTCCACTTCCACCCGACTTCCACTGCTGACTGGAGGGAGGCGGCCCCTCTTATGGGAACCCGGATGAGCTCCAGCTGCTCCCCGGCAATTAATGTTAGCCACACCCCTGTGTGGCAGAAGTGCCGGCTGCGCACCCGGAAGCCATCCGTGTAACCCCTGTCGTCTTCCCCCCGGCACTTCCTGGTGTGGCGGAAGTGCTGGGCTCCCGGGATAAATGGGCACTGGGGCGCCGCCTGGTGGTGGCCACGGGTCCCTACAGGGCTGGGCTTCCAAGCCCTTCACCCGCGGCCCCCAACAGAACCAGGACGGACGCCCCCTCGCGGTCTGGAGGAGGCACAAGCCCTCCTCACGTCCTCCTGGGCGGCCGGGAGAGAGAAAGAGAGAGAGAAAAACATCTCTCTTAAGACTCCAGCTGTAGTCCGCCAGTATGCTGGCACTCCATTTGCCTTTGTAACACTTTTCCATATTGAAAATATGCTCATCCAGGAATTTCCCACAGTCATCAGTTACTGCACCAAGGTCTTCTGAAAAGTAGTCCAAGTAACAGTCCAAGAAATTAAATGACATACTGCATCCAATTTTCTGTAATAAACTTATTCACTATTTTAATATAGTTTTAAACCTTATGAGTTCACAAACAAGTTGTGCAGAGACTTTTGAAGCTCTGCCAAGCAGCTTTCTCAATTTCATTAAAGTTTTCTTTAAATCTGTAATTTTTTAACATTTCTCTGATCAAAGTTTTTCATAAATCTAAGTTTAATATGTAGAAGAGAAAGGCAAACTTTCATATGATCAACAATTGGTCTGTTTACAACATTTTGTCTTTCCTGGAACAAGTGAGGTACGTCTAGAAAACTCTTTCTGAACATATTGGTTCCTCTTGTTCTTATTGTGACACTCACAAAACATACAAACAAAACAAGCCATAAAAAATGGTATTTAGTATAACCAAGCTGCAAACTAAGCAAAAGTGCAATCACATTTAAATCTGCATAGACTTTGCACTTATTTCTGATACTGAATGCTTTGTAAAAGTAACTTCATATTCTCATAACATTCTATTCTTTCATGTGAATAGCTTGTGCTACAGATACTGAAAGGAATTTATTTCTGTTATGGAAAAGAACAGTTTTTAAGCTTATTTTTAAGGAGTCAATGAAAAAGTGCCACTTAATCCCATTATGTCCATAGCTAAGAGTCTCCATAACTGAATTTAAAAAATATTTTAATTTAATCCATCCATCCATTATCCAACCTGCTATATCCTAACTACAGGATCACGGGGGTCTGCTGGAGCCAATCCCAGCCAACACAGGGCGCAAGGCAGGAAACAAACCCCGGGCAGGGTACCAACCCACCGCAGGGCACGCACATCCACACACCAAGTACACACTAGGGACAATTTAGAATCACCAATACACCTAACCTGCATGTCTTTGGACATGTGGGAGGAAACCGGAGTACCCAGAGGAAACTTTTAATGTAACAGTGGTTGATATTTTACAAATACTAAATGATAAAAATATGAAGGTGGCATCACAAGAAAACAAAGCCTGATAGAAAAAAAAGCTTGGATTTAGTTTTATAAAGTATACTTAGAACTTCCATCACAATCCTATGGACAAATTGTTGTTGCTCAGTGTAATTATTGCCCTGTGTGAAACCCTAGTACACCTTTATTACATCCTAATAAATATGCCTATGTAAAATTTCCACTAAAACATGTTCACATCCACACTCAAAATACCAGAATACACTGCCAGACCAACTTCCTGCTACTGGCTCTGAGCTCTCAGAACTGAGTGCAGCTTTTTAAATATCAGAGTTGCAGTCTTTTTTCAAATGAGAGCACCCTATAGAAAGCACCATCTCCTGGAGACTCTAAGGAGAATAATTCCCATAATGTACCTACAGCAAACTTATTTAAGTGACCAAGCTCCCATAACTTCCACTGAGCAAGTTGCCTTTTTTAACATAGAGCTGCGAGAAATGCAGAAATAAAGAATGTGATTCCTTGGGAGAAGGCCTTGAACCCTACAGTTCATTTCTCGCCATTGCTTACATATGCTGGGAACACACACAAAAAAAATTACATGAGGACATAAACACAAAATGTTCTGGGTTAATTCCTTTTTCCAAGTCAATTTGTGACCCTGAGCTAATCACTTATTTTTTCTGTGCCCCCCACTGTAAACAATGCATATGTTAAAAAATTGTGAAGTATCTTGTAAGTCTGCCATATTATTATTATTATTATTATTATTAATAATAATAATAGGTTAAGAGCAAGCACTGATACAGTGCATTGCCGCACCCACCATAAGACAGACCAACTCAGGATCCAGATAAGGACCCAAGTGCAGACATACAACAGATGACACCTCAGCACCACACTAGTTCAGTTGGAATAGAACAGTGTGAGGTTTTTTTATGGTGGCTGGAGTGCCAATTCTGCCACCAACCCCCAAGTTTTTCCCTGCAGGTTGGAGGGCCTACATGCAGAGATGGATGCAGATTAATGTCATACCGAGGACGAAGCAATTGCAGGTTAAGGGCCTTGCTCAAGGGCCCAACAGAGCAGATAATAATAATAATAATAATAATAATAATAATAATAATAATGATGATGATGATGATGAGGGGGCTACAAGACTTTGCAGTGGTGAAAACCACTGTCTCATAACCCGAGGCACTCTTTGTATGGGTTTTCTTCCAGGAACTCTGATTTCCCCCTACAAACAAATATATAGAAGATTCTGAGCCGACCCATTGTGAGCAAGTGTAAGTGTGCCCTGTGACAGACTAACAAAGAGATGGTTTCTTCCTTATATGCAAGTGTTGACAGAGATTCATAGCTCCTGGAACCATGAACTAAACAAAGAGCGTTCTGAAAATTAACAGATAAATAAGCAATGAACACAGTTAACATAATCTCATCTAATTGCAATATTAAAGCTGAATTTAAGAGCTCTTAGTATTTGATCATCACACTTAAAGGTTTTTTACACAAATACAAATCTGGTTGAAAACCAGTCTTTTTTAACTGCACCATTATTTAACTGATTGAGAGCTATGCAGTTCACTAAAGTTTGCCAGTATAATGACTGCGACCAACAGGTGGTCACACTTGAGTCGATCCCAAATTCAAAAATGACCCAAGGAATTAAAGACATACGAAAAATGTTATTAATTATAAAGAATAAAAAATATACTGGTTGGTAGAATCACAGTACAGTAATCACAACCAAAAACTATAAATCTACAGCCTCTCAGGGCACCTAACTATGAAGACATGACTCATATCTGCCTATTGTACTTACCTAGTTATACTTTAATGAGTCTCATCCTGATCAATCTTTCCACCCTTTCTTTTTGTTCTCTGGTCTGTCTTTCTTCTTCCAGGCATGGTATTGTTGATCTTAATCCTCCTATCTTTAGTTATATTGAGCTGGGCACCAGAAGGGGCTTTTAAGCCCTAGCCAGAAACTATTTCTAGGTCAGGACCTAAAACCATTTCTAGGATTAATAATGATCTTGAGAACACATGGGACTATCCTTTTAGAACTCCCCCTAGTGACCCATGGTCTTTGGGTAAAGAGATATGCCAACCCCAAGTTATTCTTCTATAATAAAGAGTAAGAGAAAGGACCCTCCTATAATGTGTTACACCTCCCTGCTACTACCTAATGCTATGGTTTGTGTCAGTGTTACAGAATTAGTAATCTGTGACTCTATTACAGCATTACAGCATAACCCCTCTGTAGGTGGTGACCTGTTGTTACCAGCAAGTTGTTACTATTGCCAGTTCACTTTCCACAAGAACATCCTACAGCACTATCCAAAACTATGGTTTTGCCATTGCAGCTATGGTATCTTTCATGCACTCTTTGACATGACCCATAATTGCTGTAACAGTTATGGTTGTTTGGTGCAAATGCTAAATTCTGAACTTTCTACTTTACTGTACATGTCTTCATTAGAGCTCAATTAAGAAACAGTTTAATAGAAAGAAGAAAATGCAGTTACTAGTTTATGAAAGTCTCTATGTAAAATTAGGTACATAAAATATCCCACCATAGTACTGTTATCCATCAGAATTCATTGGCTTAATATGAATAGGATTACATGCTTATTGTCAATGTGGCAAAGTGGTCTCAGAAGTTAAATACTGGCATAAATCTAGATAATGACATTTATCTGGCTTTATTTCGACAATCTTGAAGCAAGAATAACTGGCATTACTTTGTTGTGGCCTGTGCAATTAAAGAAAAAAACTACGCTTTGGCAACACTACAGCATTTTTAAAAATGCCATTTTGTATTTAGGTAATTTGGGATAATACAGATGCTATTACACTTCTCCTAGGACTGTGATGGGTTATTGTGTACCTCATTAATCCTTATAATCATAATGTTTGCAAATATGTGCTCCTGCAAGGTTTACCCATGTCCAAGCGTATATCAACGATTAGCCCTAATATATGACTTCCATAATAGTTCTAAATAAAGCTAAGAAAATCTACAAATTAGCAGAGATACCATAACTTACTCCTGGAACTAGATCTGGAGGTGTGCTCATGCTAAAAAACCTTGTGGAGATGTCATTAAGGCTCAACATACACAAGGTGAAGAGTGAGGCTGTGTGCAGTGCTAGTTTGACATATCCAGATATAGTAAAACTTGCCAAAGGAAACTGACTCCTACCATGAAAAATGTAACATATCTCGCCAAAAAGGAACCAGTGTTTGTGTAGAATGTTGGAAACTGCCCCCAGGTATATTTGGGTACAATTCTATATACAGCATTGACTCTAAAAGTAGTCTTCCTATTCAAGAAACGGTTCTCTCCTACCTTGGAGTTGTCCCATGTAACAGATTCAATGTTGTTGTGGAAATACTCACAAACTCCTGGATTGGAGCCATTCAGTTGGAGTTTGTACCAGTGGAGAAGAAGATTACCTCGATGTGACTTCAAATTGTAGAGAAGAAGGCTTTCATATTGCTTTCATATATGAACACTGAGTATTTAGGTGTGCTGGAAACAAATAATGGTTGTCTTTGTTCAGACTGAGTTCAGCTGTCACTTTTAGCTGAGCCTGGCTGACACATTATGATTCAAGAAGTATAGATAAGACATTTCCAAGGCTGTTCTTAGCAAGGATTGGAAAACATTGATCTCAAATGACCATAGAGAAAATAGGTGGAAGGAGTGATTGGAGGGATTCCTAAATCTGGTGGAGACACTCTCACACGAAATCAATGCAAGAAGTACTATTTAGGGAAGTGTCTATTTCTTTGATAGAGTCTGTAAAAAAGTCACATGCTGGCAAGGCATTAGGTGTAGAAAACATGCTACCATACATGCTGATAGTACTGGATGCTTTGTAGATGGTTTGGCTAACATGATGTGAATGTGGGGACAGTACCTGTATACTAGCAGGCAGAAATGGAGGCCTCCAATTTTGGAAAGGGCTCTAGATAGTGTGTTCCAGTTACTGGGGGGTAATATTACTTAGTGTCCATGTGAAAGACAATTCTTTAGTTGAGTGTAATGGAGAATTTGTACAATAGTTAAACCTCAGATCCAATAGAAACAATACAGATTCTACCGTGGATCACTTCTTTGTCCTTGCATGATATTTAAAAAGTGATGGAAGGGGTTAATCTTGTTTTAATGTGTTTATTAATTTGGAGAAAGCATATGATCATGTAATCTCTTGTACCTTGAGTCATATCTTAGAATCCAGGACCAATGCTGCATTCCTTTTAGTTCAATACTTGTAAAGCAAGCACTGTGTTCTCATACTTCCTATTAACGCCACCAAGGGCCACCTGTTCAGTTTGCAATTTTCATGGACAGAATATCAAAGGGTATTTCAGGATTGCCTATTATCCACTTTGAAAATCTAAGGCTTAAATCTTTGCTTTTGGCAGACAGATGCCAGAAAGATTTTCATTTGGGTGTAATGGAGTCAGTATGAAAATGTGCTTTTCCAAATCAAAGATTCTCTTCCAGCAAAGAGTGACCTGCATCCTTCAGGTAAACACATAATTGTTTCACAAGGACGAGATGTTTGTGTTCCTCAGGTTCTTGCTCACAGTAAAGGTTATTGTGAGTTTAATTTAAAATCAGTGTTGTGGCTGCGGTTTTAGGAACATTGTACTAGACTGGGGTGGTGAAGCAGGAACTAAGTCTGCAGACACAATTACTGGATAGACACTGAAAGAATGAAATTAGGAAAATAAGTGGATGAAAAGAGATTTCTGTAAAGTGATTTGTTCTCTCTCTGTGACAGGGAAACACTCTCAACAATACTGGAAGACCTCATAATAGAGCCACTGCTTCTGCAGATTGAGAAGAAAAAGATGTGATAGTTTGGGTATGCATTTCAGATGCTTAATGAGCATGACCCACTTGCAGAAAACCCAGAACATGTTATATATATATAATAATTCTTGGATGAAGTGGAAGGTGGAAACTGTTACTAAGTGTAGGGAAGCCTGGATTTGGCAAGCTCAACATGTTGTAACCACTACCCTCTCCAGGAAAAGCAAGATGACATTGAAGTGTGAAGTGATAAGACATCTCATCAAATATGAAGTTAACTATAACCTACAAGCCATCTGCTAATGCCTTTCAGTGCCTTAGATTATAATCTTATACTGGTCCCCGTCCCTGTGTCTGAGCATAGTTTTCACTTTCTACCCATATCATCATGCTGTTTTTCCAGGTACTCTGGTTTCCTCCCACATTCCAAAGATCTGAATGTCAAGTGTACTGGTAATTCGATATTGAAATGGGATGCATATGAATGTGTCCTGTGATGAACTAGTCTTCTTTATTCTTATGTTTCAAAGATAGCCTCCATTTGTTAAATTACAGAGCTTGTACCTTAAAGTAAAAAGATGTTATGGCAAATTTAATGGTTCACCTGCAGGAAACAATGATACTTATATATACATTTTAAGTTTTGTGCACAGCATGAAGATAACAAACAATAAAAAAAAAAAGAAACACTTTCCCAATACATGCACACTCCAGAACAGGACTCTGTCCTTCTTTAAAATATGGAGTCACATTGCTGGCTTCTTTTTCACAACATGGAAGGAACACATATAAGGCTTCTTGGGTGACTTTTTTAAATTTAGCACTATCAAGCAGCTCTCCTCGGTTTTGCATTAAGTTTAAGACACTGCTCATTCCCATTCCCTCAGCATAATATCTTGTGTTCAGTGCAATTTTTCATATTGATTTGCTTTCATTTTCTTTTTTGTTTTTTCTCTTTTTCTTTCAAATTACCGTGGTTACATTTCAGGGATCATAGGGTACTGGATTTTTTCAGCTTGAGCTGCATATTTTTGAGTGAGAAAAGATTGAAACAAAAGTGCATATTCATGATTAACAAATCAAAAAAACACAGTTTTTCCTCATTTTATTTTCAAGGATAAGGAAGTCTCATCACTAAACTGGAATTCAGGCTGCATATGTGCACATCTACCCAGTGGTAAAGCTAAAACACAGCAAGACCAATGACTCCAGTACTCTTCTGCTGGAAACAGGCTTGCAGCACCCAGCACAAAGACAATGTTATATTCTGTAAAAAATATTTTTGTAGGTAAGAAGTTACATTAAGCATATCATGGAAACTTAGAAAAAAATAATACAAAGCTGTTGGTTATTTTAAACTTTTTAACAATAAGTTAAATTACTCAGAGAAGCTTACTTATATTTACTTATATAGAGGCTTACTTATATTTCACAAAATTTGGGGGTGCTGTGCCCACTGACCCTTAATACAGAAACTCCTCTGACTACCAGAAAGAAGCAGTTTGTAATTAAGAAAATTACGTGAGTAAAAACCTGCTGCCTCAAAGTAGGGTGTTCATTAAACTACAAGTACAGCTAATAACCAAAGTCAGCAGTCCATTATAGGAAGAATAAAGTATGTATCACAGCTTATGAATGGCAGTTTCACAGTGCAATCAGGAGAAATGAGATGTAAGATTCGACCTGTATATTAGAGTCAAAGGTGTTTCATAGAAGGACATTGGAAGTGTGACAAAGCTAACTCGATTTTGGGAAGGTTTAAACATTATATTGCAAGCGCCTTCATATCCATCTCACTTGTGTCCTTTTTTATTTTAGGATCTTACATATCTATACGGCTAAAGGAATGAGAGAATATGCCATTGTTGCTGCAGAGAAAATGAGAGATTTGAAATGCCTTGATGCCAAGGAGCACCATGGAAAGGTACCTGAATATGATTATAGTAATGATATGTGGAGAAAAGAAACATTTATCCTCAGTCTCTTTAAGCAATATTTCATGGGGAAAAGACTAATGAACATTGGTTAGCCCTGTTGCCTCACTGTTTAACTTGAATTCAAATCCCTACACCTGCACTGTCTATGTGGAGTCAGCATGACCACAAATGGATTTTCCTCTAGACCCTCTGGTTTTTGGCCCAAACATGTGCAAGATAGGTGGAAAGGTAACTGTAAAGCAGTCTCTCTTGATGTGTGTGTGCAAAGGCGCCCTGTTCAGAATTGGTTCTTGCAGCTCGGACTCCCATGACACTGAATTGAATTAAACTGGATGGACAATGGATGGTTGGACAGTCATCAATATACTTTAGTATCCAACAAACTGATCCATCTAGAACAACACTATTAGTATGTTTTAAAATTAAGGTAAAAGTTAAAGTGGAAGAAGCCACATGGTTGGAAGATGATATCTAAAGCTTGAGATGAAAGCCCATCAGAGATTGTTTGGAGAGTGTTCTGGGATTATAGAGAAGAGGCAAAGGCAATTTAAAGACTTGCCTCCAGTCTTTGAAGACATTTAACACTACAAGTTGGCTTACTCCCAGATGGACAATAATTACTTTGAATGAACTGAGAGCTAAATGTTCTTGCGGTGTCATCATATTGAGTAGCATAGACAGCTGCTGACATAGTGAGAAGACTAAAAACAAAAAAATTAAAGAAGATGTATCAACTGAAAGGCTTAAGGCAGCTCTCAATTAATGTTCTAGTCAAGTGTATATCCTGTAGGTGACAGAAAGAAACTGGTGAGAAAAGACAGATGAGCTGGCAGTTGAAGAATTTTAAAACACATATTTAAGTGATAATTGATGACAATTGTTTTAATGGCCTGAAGAGATGCCTGAGAAGCAAGGTGAAAAGATGAAAAGATGTCTCCTAATTACATGTATGTAAAATAAAAATGATATTGGTCAACATAATGGTAAAAAAGTTTCAAACATGTAAGATTATACAAATCCGGTGTTTAGCAGTGAATGCTGCAGTTTATCCATTTTTCCTATAATCCTTTCATACAAATATATATTTACTTTTTGAAATGTTATAATATATGAATTGTCAACATGCAAGGGACATTTTCAATTTATCCATCCATTAGCTTTCTTACTATTCCTACGTATTAAATATAGGGTTAATAGGTAGCATCGTGTATACAGTGTGTAAGGTTTCTGAACTCTGTTGGGACCCCCTCCAACAGGACAACAGGCCAAAGTGCAATTGCTGCATCTGTGGAAGGCAATCGCAGGTTCGCAGCATTGCAGCATAACACCATGGAAGCATCTCCGAGCTGATTGCGGTTGAGCTATAAGCACCTGTCATCAATGGGTGATGCAAGGAACATTATAAATGCAGGGAACAATATTACTAGGCCACTATCTAGTCCCTGACCCAGCCTGTTTTCTGTTTCTGTGTATAGGAGAGTGGTATATGCGACTACAATTAATAAACATGCTGTACCTGTTTCAAGTTGAGTAAAGCTGGTTTTGCTAAACACTTAGCCTCGTGTTTTTAGATGCAAAACAGAAACTCACGCGTCACATAGTACCAGGAGTGGGGTCTTGCACCAATGGAACCGAAAAAGGCATATGATATCCTGTTACCAGAGGAGCAAAATGAGGCTCCTGTGGGTGCCCCGGTCTTCATGCTCCCCATATATGTGCTGGTGAAGATGGCTTCCTCGGACAACCAAGAGAGTTTCCTTTTCTGCTTCGTGCCCACAGTAACATCAATTTTCTGGGACAGGGGAGCCTGGGCATCTTTCATGGCCCTGTTTTTAACCAGGGTGGCCCTAGAGATCATGCAAAACCTCGCTCCTGAAAGATTCGATGATTATGACTTCCTGAAGCAGCCGATCCTCCTCCATACGGTGGTGAGACCTGTGGCCAAGGGGTGCCAGCTTCATCTGTGGCATATTTATCTGGACCACCCTATATGAGGCCAGATTCAAGACTTATTACTCCTGATTTATAGCTGAATCCATAGAGACACTTTTGAGCACATTGTGGAGAAGCTCGCTATTGATGTAGTCCTGTCAGGGATAGACAAGAGCATTTGTGAAGAAATGCCTCCGAACAATATCCACTTGCTGTTAGATCTGACTCACGGAATGGAGGGTGCACAAGCCACCTGGAAACTTCGGGGCTGCCCAGGCTTGGCCCTGACTTTGATCCAGCCAGCACAGATTTCTAGGGTCACCAGCACCACGAATGGAAGATGCCATCATGGGAACACCATATTACAGACTGAACACAGCTGCTTTCGCTGTGATCAACCGGGACATCTGGCTCAGGAGTGCCGTCTCCCCTGCGCAAACCATGACCATCGGTTTGGCCCAGGTATGTGGCTTGCAAGTGTCCCCCAAATGTTAAAGGAGGACAATTTTAAGGTCTCTATTACGTTGGCCGGGTGGGAAGTCTTGGCACTGTTGGACTCTAGTAGTGACCTCTGTGTATTCCATCGTAACTCACTTCGGCAGACCCCTTATAAAACCACAGAGCAACTGCACATCCGCTGCATCCATTGGGACATTAAAACATATGAGACTATATTACTCCCTCTGAAATTTAAAGGGAAGAATTTTAAGGTTTGGGCTGCCGTATCAGACACCTCACCCTGGCCACTCTTAATAGGTAAGAGTAATGCCCTCTTCACACAGGCCTTGGCCACCTGCAGAGTGCCTCCCCCTGCAGTGGATAGAGAGTGGTCCGCCCTGATAATGTCAGTTAAGGAAATGGGTTTGAAATTGAACCAGAGTTGTCCAATGAGGTGGGGGATGAATCCTCAAGTGAAGACCCAGGACAGCTGTCAGACTTTTCCATGCCATCGCTCGCACCAACAGCCTCCCCAGACTGATCACCCTGTACATACACAGACGAAAATTATTTAGCAGTGGGAGGTGAGCGTGGTGCTGCATCGGACACAGGGGAAGCAGCGGCTGCCATTCAAATTGAGTTTGTTCGGCAGCAAAGAGCTGATAGCACCTTGGATTTTGCATTCAAACAAGCCCACGTTGCAAATGACCCTTATTATCGGGAGAGAGAGGACCCGAACTTTAGAACACCACATTTTTTAATTAAGAATGGTTTTCTGTATCGGGTGATTTCTGATTGGATAGGCGATGGGCATATCGAGCAACTGGTGGTGCCAAGTGGGCATAGGAAGAAGGTTATAAAAATTGCTCACAGTCACATTTTTGGGGGGGGGTCACCTTGGTGTAGAAAAGACAAGAGAACGCATTTCGAAACGCTTTTAGTGGGTTAATATGGGCCGGGATGTGGAGCAATTCTGTAAGGCCTATCCTGACAGTCAAATACTTTCCGTTCACAGACCCACCAGGGCACCCCTTGTACCAATGCCTTTTTTAGATGTCCCCTTTGAGAGGGTGGGATTAGATATTGTTGGCCCGCTTCCCAAAAGTAAAAGTGGAACACAAATTAACACTAACATATCATTCTTCTGTGCCTTGGCAATGCTGGAAAAATGTACTTTACACTCAATTAAACATTATTGAATTGCACTACCCAAAACTGGGCACAGTTGCATAATCACTGGGAATGACATTTAAAACGCATTCACTGATATCACTCATTGTTACATTCTGTACAGTGTATCAGTATTAGCAATGGAAGTACAAATACCTTGTCTTTGTTTAAGATGCCCTCCTTGCACAATGAAGCCAAAAAACTGCATTTTGCAAGATTTCAATTTCAGAATTGACCCATATTTTTCAACCTTTAATTATAAATGAAATTAAGGGTTAATAATTAAATTTTCTCATTGTTTCAGATCTCACAGTATTTTTAGCTTACAGGACCATCATTCATCCTATACAGAAAAGAAAATTTCATGCAAGCACACTGGTAGCTAATCGATTATTAATTGCATTATTATAATAAATAGATAGATATTTGTCCTGAGTGGGAAATTTGGCTTTTTACAGAAAGTGGTTATTCATCAACAAAATCTGGAACTTTCAGAGGTAACTCATATTGCATTTTTAAGCATACAACCTATGAATCCCTCATATTCTGTTTATATTTCAAACAATTTGATAGCCATTTCAAATTGACCTCAGTGTAAGAATGTGCATGACTATATGCTCCTTACGTTGGACTGGATTTTCTTCTTTGTACCTACTGCTGCTAGCAACATAAGAATTGGATTGG
The DNA here is from genome assembly GCA_026402145.1 of Polypterus bichir lapradei. Taxonomy (NCBI): domain Eukaryota; kingdom Metazoa; phylum Chordata; class Cladistia; order Polypteriformes; family Polypteridae; genus Polypterus; species Polypterus bichir. The sequence goes on along the minus strand of JANRMT010062804.1, from coordinate 10,324,054 downwards.
CTATACACTAAATACTGAACCTAGATAATGTTTAACCAGTCTTTATCTTCAAGATTTGTAAAATGAGATTTGAAAGAAAGTCTTGTGGAAAACAGTGCAAATGCTGATTTCAAGTGTGTGTACAGTCACATTCCAAGAAAGCTTAAGGAAGTTTAGATAGTAGGAGGCAGTTAGATGATAACAATAACTAAGCAAATTGACACATCTCTAAGTTTCAAACACTGCAAAGGTCCCGGATTTTAGTTCTTTTAATTACGGCAGGGTATAGCTCAGGGGGTTTATAAGAATGCTATTTATTTTAAGACTAACTGATGTATTAACTACAGTATATAGAAAGATGGCAGCCTGTCCAAAAATATGCCAGTTATGTCTGTTTCATTGTTCTTTTTGTAAGTAAAATAAGCATGTATTTTGTTCAGTATTTAATAAGCAAACATATTTTAGAGCATAGTCATTCAAAGACCCAAGCACATTATTCACTTGTATTTGCTTTAATATAACATAGTAAGCTTTTTTATACCAGAAAATAAACTGTAAAAAGACCAGCAGACAAGGAATTATCTAAATAACATCAGCACAGTTCTTATCAGCAGAAAAAAGCAGTTTGATGTTTTTAAAATGACACAAAAAATCTTAGTCTTTTAGAAAATGGAAATAATCATAATTTATTAAAAAATACTTCCAGTTAATAGATTTTTGGTAGTTTGCTAACAAAATGACTGAATATGCTAAAAATTTCATTAATGCCGTTCTGTAACCAAGATTGTTTTCAGATAATATCATTTTAAACAAAGTAACAATCAGCTCTGTTGCAAAGGGGTGTAAAGATGAACTCCCGCAATATGTAATTTTGTGCTAAACTGTTATTTCAGAATTAGTGACTTCAGTAAGTACAGCCTAAAGGGACTGACATGGAGTGTCTCTTTACATGATTTACATTTACCTCGGCAACTATTTTTTTCTCACTGTTTTGTGACAAGCGCAGAATGTCCCTTCTATTGTTATTGCATACATTTCTTTATCTTCATATTTCAAGTATGTCTAATTGCAAGCTTATAGACAAAATGCTTTTTATAATTGCTTTAGATCCTTATACAAATCGTGAACACAATTTACATGAACGTAAAGAAAGAAATCTTAAATAAACTATTACCTTAGTGACAATGTTGAACTGGCTTTGTAATAAAAGTGTCATTCAGTATCACAGTTTCAGCCAGCAGTTGATTGATTAAACAAACCCTCTTTAAATCACCATGCAAACTGTGGTGGCCTCCATCTCTCTATTAGGATACAACAGCATGTGAGTAGCACAAATGTATTTACATTTAATTATATTTCATTATTTTTATTTCTTTTGTTGAACATTTGCAACCAGGAGGAAATTATGTTTTTGCTGACTTTTTGGCATAACTGCATATTGCCATCATGCATGTAAATGCCTGGCATTTAAACTTGGAAGGCAGTACTGAAACCTCTAGGATTTCCCTTTAATTTTGCATTAGCCCAACCAAATGTCAGTAAAATATCTACTAAAACTCTAAGCTTAAAACATATGATTTATTAGCCTTTTACAATGAGTTTATATACTGCAAAAATCAGCATATTACTTAGAATAGAAGGGCTTTCTAAGACCTGACATAAGTCAAACTATTTAGCAGATACGATACCTCAGAGGAGAGGAGCTTTTTTTATTGCATGTTGAACAATAATCCTAAATAAAGTAGTTGGAAGCCTTGGAATTGAACCTGATCGTGTAGGAGTTGCTGGTGAGAAAATGAATTTTGCTAAATTTTAGGCTATGTGTTACTCGACTAAGTTTGGTTGAACATTGAACATTTATTGTGCACTATAATATTCCTGATTGTCAGTTGTGCAGGCTAATATACTTTTGAACTATTATGTAAAAGTTTTAAGCACAGGTAAAACAGTTCTGCAAAGTGAAGATGTTTTCCTAAATAAGCAACAGTAAACTAAATCAGTTTAATATTCAATTCAAATGTGGTTATTTTTTGTATAATGTTCTTCACTGAGAGCAGGCTAAGAGTACTGCAATAAATTCACATATTAAAATACAAAAAAATAAAATACAATTACAATAAAATACAATAAATAGATTGCAATTACAATAAAATACAATTACAAACTTTACAAATTACAAATTGTAAATTAATGCATCTACATAAAGATACACATTTGTTTAAATACATAATACAAAAGGAGTTCCAAATTAATTAACATAACTAGCCACCAACCCTTCTTGGCATTCTACAGTATGAGAATTTTACAATACAATCTTTCCATTCTTTGATTCCAAGTCTCTTAATATTTTGTGTGATCACTCTATGCCTTTAAGGCTTCATCAGTTCTCTTGTGTACTCTGCTGTGAACTTTCATAAGAAAATCAGCTGGTACTTTACTGAACTGAATCTTGAAGAACTTGCCACAGTTCTTGTGCAGACTTTGTCTGTCTCACTTGATTCTGTCTCTCCACAAAATCTCAGACAATCTTGATGTCATTGAGATCAGTTCCCTTTAAAGGCCATACCATGTGTTGCAGAACATTCTTGTTCTTCTTTTTAGCAAAGAAAGTTCTTCATGATTTTGATCATGTGTTTGTGGTCATTGTCCTGCTACAGAATGAATTTGGGACCAATCAGCTGCATCTCTGATTGGTACCATGTGATGGATGTGAATCTATCTGTACTTCTCAGCATTGAGGATTCCAATAATAATAATTCTGACAAACTGGTAGCACTGTCACATAAAACATGTCATGTGTTTTTCACTGTCTGTCTGGTCTACTTGTGTGGGTAATAAGATAGCCCATACATTCTGTGATTGACAGCAGCACCCCTGAAGGCGGGACATCCAGTTTCCTTTTCTGATAGAATTTGCATTAATCATACTGTTTTCCAAAAGGGGAGAAAGAACAGCCATTGATGGAAAAAATACTGAAAACACCTAACTATATGGATCAGCATCTACCCGGGCCATGGGAAAAAAGTTTTGCAGCTCCAAAAGACCTGTGTATATATGTGGAGGTCTGTGATTTGCTCTAGGAGTATGGATTTTGCATCCTAGCAGAATCAGATCATGAAGGCTTTTTTTTTACAATGGCGCAGATTGACTGTGAAATATTTTACAGTTAACTTTTCAACTCTTTGTGTCGGCTTGCATTCTATAATTCATTAATGTGCTGTTAACAGTTGACTGGAACTTTGGACTTGTGGGTGAACTTCAGAAGGGGTGTGATTTTGCATTGTATATATTTTTATTTGCATGTATAGTGGTTATTGTGGGTTGGTGGGCGGGGGGATCATTGCTGTTTTCAATCTTTCTGACTCTTTTTTGTATAATATATTTCTCCCTTCTTGCTGATGTTGCTTTGTAGCTGTTTTTTTTCTCATATACAGTATTCGTTCCTCTGTTAGAGATGATCATTTCAAAAGGGGATGATATTGGCATATTCCTTGATCAGTCGAATTAAAGTTGGAAAGGTGAGCAGTAGCAGTCTGCCCATTTCAGTATGTTGGTTCTGATTTGTTACAAGCTCACCAATTCCACTTGCTGAAATGCACCCCATGCTTTACTGTTGGTTATAGACATCCATCTATGTAGTGCACTTCAGCTCTTCTGCTTCCTGTTTGAGCCAAAAATTTCAATTTTTGACTTGTCAATCCAGAGCACTTGATTCACCCCAGTCTTTGTGTTTTTGTTCCTGGTCACCTGACTTTGTTTTCACTTCAGATGCTTGGCTTTTGGTGGCAACACTTCCATGAAGACAACTTCTGACAAGACATTCGTGGATTCTAGTGGGTGTACTTGGGTTCCTGTGTTTTCTGTGAGCTCAGAACTACCAAAGCTGGACTGATTCCAGTTTCAAATTGATGTCAGTTTGATGTATCTCTCATTTTCTGTTCTCAATTTTCTTGGTCTACTGCTGCATTTCTAGTTGTCAACCTTGCATGTTTCATTGTGTTTCTTCAGAAGAGCTTGAGCAGCACATCTTAAAACCCCTGTTAAAATCTTTCTTTTATTTTAGACCCCTCTCTTGGTCGCAGTTACAGCAAACCAGCCCTATATAGTTCATGACCTTCTTATGCTGGGAGCAGACGTAAACTTGGTTGATGACAAAGGCCAGACAGCTATACACCTTGCAGCCACATATGGATACCTGGAGGTTATTCAGGTAAGAAGAGTTTATGAAGGAATTAATATTATTGGAAGTCCTGGATTTTCCATTTTTTAAAAGTATTCAACCCTCTTCATTGAAATTTTACAGTTGTAAGGGGTTGGAATGATGGTACCAGTTGCAAGATAAAAATCAGGTGGACAGTTGCTTCATTAAATGGCAGTGTCAGTCACATTTATTCATACCGGGTTACTTGACAGGTATCAGCTGACTTTTTGTGATGTGGGAGGAAACTTGCAGTAGCCAGAGTGAAACTATATGGACATAAAGGGAAAATGCAGATAGTGAAGAGAGAGGAATTCAAATCCAGACTTCTTAAACTGTGACATAGTGACACAGATGACTTCAAAACAGTGCCTCTCCTATCTTATCTGTTGTCACTGGAAAACAAAACATTTGGAGATAAGTAGAATTAGAGTGAAATTAGTGTTGTCAGGATTGGTAAATGGTTAACAAATCAAACATACATACATTGGAAAAGAGCTGAAAGAGGAAAGTATAAACTAACATTGTTTTACTCTGAGAGCAGATGTTTAAATTTTCTTGAAATACAGAATTTTATGGCATCACACAATTTTTCAAAAATGCAGCCACAGTGGAACCTTGGTTTGCGAGCATAATTCGTTCCGGAAACGTGTTTGCAGTCCAAAGCACTCGTATATCAAAGAGAATTTCCCCATAAGAAATAATGGAAACTCAGATGATTCATTTCACAACCCAAAATTATTCATATAAAAATGATTAATACAAAATGTAAAGTAAAAATACATAAAACAAATTAGCCTGCACTTTACCTTTGAAAAGAATCATGGCTGGTGTGAGTGAGTTTCTAAACTCTTGTGGGATTCCACCCAATGGGACAACACACGGAAGAGTGTCCCAAAGCAATCGCAGTCTCCCAGCGCTGTAGCAGTTCGCCGTAAAAGCGAATCCGAAAAGATCACAGACATGCTATAAGTGCCTGCTGTCGATGGGTGATATAAGGAACAAGGAACATTATAAATGTGCAGGGCACAGTATTACTTGGCCACGACCCTTCCTGACTGCTGTGTCTGCGTATAGGAGAGTGGCAGATCCCGCTACAATAAATAAACGCGCTGTTGCTGTTTCAAGCTGAATAAAGCTGGTGTTGCTAAAGTACTGAGACTCAGCTTCGTGTTTTGTGGTGCAAGACGGGGACTCACACGTCACAGTGCACACACACACAGTCACATGAAGGACTGTGTTACACATTATACGCTCGTAAAGATGTTGACTATATGAGTGAGGCACGCCAACTCAGATGGAGAAAAGGTAGACGATTGCCCACAATCACACACTGAGAGAGAGAAAGAAGAACCATCAGCTCAGTTGTGATCACATGACGCTCATCAGACAAAGTGTATACATACTACTCGTATTGCAAGACCTTGCTCGTTTATCATGTCAAAATTTATTAAAAATTTTTGCTTGCAAAACACTCGTAAACCAAGTTACTCGCAAACCGAGATTCCACTGTATATGGTTTTGATGTATAATATGTATTATGTGTTTTTTCTTTTTTTATAAAGCCACAATATGTAAGAGATACCAAGATATAAATAAGTTAACTGTAAAAGAAATGATTAGAAGATAACAATCAACATTCAGCCACAGTGTAACTTAAAGTGATATTCTTCCATTAGTAGACAGCAATCATGCTAAAATCTCAGCCTGTCACTGACTGGTAACTTCTGTCTACATGCTGCAGTGCTTTCACTCTATGATGAAAATATCAGGGAGTAAATGAGAAACTCTTCTCTAAAATTTTCAGGTGAAGACCAACTGTCTGCTGACTTTTGTTATGTAAACTCTGTGTGTGTCATGTTTAAATAGACAGATGGATGGATCCTACCTCCAGAAACTCAAGAGTCCCATAACTGAGCCTGCCTTTTTCTTTAGTTTTTTAATTTGATGGCCCTCTCTTGAACTGATATTATTCTCTAACAAAGAAACACAATACAATACAGAAAATCATGCCTGCTATAACAGAGCTCCAGATACACGTAAAGGATTTCACTACCCACATTAAAGGAACACATTCTCCTAAGAAAAAAGAGCCTGCTCTGTTTTTTCTTTTATAGTTTCTTTGTGCTATTAGATCAGTCCAGCTTGTCATTGCTCTGGACCCCCAAATACCTGTAGCAGTGTAACACTTCCAATTCCACCTCCTGAATAGTGACCAGGTTTAGAGGCTCTTTGGTACGGTGAAACTCAGTAATATTTGTTTTGCTAACACCGAGTTGCAGACAATTCTCTTTGCACCAAGAAACAAAGTTCTCTACCTAAATCCTATACTTTGTTTCAGCCCCCTTATCCATAAACAATATAAGTAAACAATCATCTAAAAATTTCAGTGAGTGACATGACCTGATGTCATATTTATAGTTCAGTGTTTTACAGGATGAAATGAAAAGGTGATATGACTGTTACTACATATTGTAACTGAAGGTTGGAATGACTCATCATTAGATTGTTGGTAACCGAGTGAATCATTTCTGTTGATGAGTCTCCGTTTGCAGAGGGAGGAATGTAAACATTAATCAAGATGATGTTACTTATCTTTCTAGGCAGGTAACAAGGACAAAATGTTACAGCCAATATTTCAATATCTGGAATACAAATTTTTGTTTTAATTATAATATGCTTTTTTTTCACATTTCTTATTTTCATAGATTACTTGTCTACATCTGCCCTTTTTTTACACCATATTGGGTCTCTGTCTACCCATATTAGATGAGGTCTACCAGCATTAAAATCATGTTAGGTTTATCAGGTTTAAACCAGCTCCGTCAATGTAGAAAAACGCTATAGTACCTGAATGTGCCATTACTTGCTATGAGAGCTGACAGTTCATCTATCTTACTAGAAAGTGATTGGTCATACCCATTATAATGGACAACAGGTCAGTTCTGATTACTTTTAACATGTTTTACTTCTCGTTCAGGCTCTTCACCCTCTTCACCTTTGATGAAGAGATCTTAGAGTATGATAAAAAGTAGTTGCTTTGGTAGTAGAGATCATAGTGCTAGCAACTGATCATGGGAATAATTAATATACCTCACTTCAAGTTTCTCATTGTCTCTTATGTTTCCAGAAGCTGCATATGTAAGGTAGACTTCACATAACCTTTGCTCTCCCTGTGACTTCTCCTGAGCTTGCACCATGTTCGAAAAGGCAGTTGAGTTGAGCCAGTGCTTGGAATTGTAACAAGAGCAGTAGATAGA
>JANRMT010062804.1:10238400-10316607 GCA_026402145.1 Polypterus bichir lapradei | reverse complement strand
CACCTGTTTGTCCAGGCGTGAGCCCTCCCTCTTCTTTATGTTGCCTCCCCAGCACACCACTGCGTAGAAGAGGGTGCTCACCACAACTGTCTGATAGAACATCTGCAGAATCGTATTGCAGATGTTGAAAGACGCCAGCCTTCTAAAGAAGTATAGTCGGCTCTGTCTTCTCTTGCACAGAGCATCAGTATTGGCAGTCTAGTCCAATTTATCATCCAGCTGCACTCCCAGGTATTTATAGGTCTGCACCCTCTGCACACAGTCACCTCTGATGATCACGGGGTCCATTAGGAGCCTGGTCCTCCTAAAATCCACCACCAGCTCCTTGGTTTTGCTGGTGTTCAGTTTTGGGTGGTTTGACCATTTAGCAAAGTCCTTGATTAGGATCCTATACTCCTCCTCCTGCCACTTCTGATGCACCCCATGATAGCAGTTTCGTCAGCGAACTTTTGCACGTGGCAGGACTCCGAGTTGTATTGGAAGTCCAATGTATATAGGTTGAACAGGACCGGAGAAGGTACAGTCCCTTGCGGCGTATAGATGATGGCATCCTCCGCTCCCACCTTCTCCTGGTATGTGAACTGCAGAGGGTCGAGGCTGTGGCAGACCTGTGGCCTCAGGTGGTGAAGCAGCAGCCGCTCCATGGTCTTCATCACATGTGACGTCAGAGCGACAGGCCAGAAGTCATTCAGCTCACTAGTATGTGATACCTTTGGGACTGGGGTGATGCAAGATGCTTTCCAAAGCGTCGGGACTCTCCCCTGTTCCAGGCTCAGGTTGAAGATGCGCTGTAGAGGACTTCCCAGCTCCAACGCAAAGGCCTTCAGCAGTCGTGGCAATACTCCATCTGGAGCCACTGCTTTGCTGGCACGAAGTCTCCTCAGCTCTCTGCTTTCCTGGGCTGCTGTGATTGTGGGTGGGGGGAAACTCTCTCCTATGCTGGTATCAGCAGAAGGATGGGTGGAGGGTGCAATACTCCAAGGTGAGAGTGGGTTAGAGTGGTCAAACCTGTTAAAGAAATTGTTTATCTGGTTTGCACTCTCTACGTCTCTCTCGATGGTGGCACCCCGCTTCGAGCTGCAGCCAGTGATGATCTTCATCCCATCCCACACTTCCTTCATGCTGTTATTCTGAAACTTCTGCTCCAGCTTTCTCCTGTACTGCTCCTTCGCCGCCCTGAGCTGGACTCGGAGTTCCTTCTGCACGCACTTGAGCTCATGCTGATCACTGCCTTTAAAAGCCCTTTTCTTCTGGTTCAAAAGGCCCTTGATGTCACTTGTAATCCATGGCTTGTTGTTAGCATAGCAGCATACTATTCTTACTGGAACTACAATGTCCATACAGAAGTTGATGTAGTTAGTAGTGCAGTCAACAACCTCCTCAATGTTCTCACTATGTGACCCCTGCAGGATATCCCAGTTCATAGTTCCAAAGCAGTCTCTCAGAGCCTGCTCTGCCTCAGTAGATCATTTGTAAATTTAAAATCCATTTGTATTATTTTCTAATAGCTACTTTCAGTGACAAGCCAGATTGCATCTAATTCTTAAATTAATGAAAGGCTGTAATTAGTAAAATAAGCTCAAAAACAAAAAGAAAAAACAGGAGAGATCAATGAGCTTCTGTAAATGGCTGGTTCTTGCGCAGATCCTAGAGCTAGCTAAATTAAATGTTTATTGGTCAGCATAATTCTATGCTCTTAAGTATAAAGGACCAAAATTAAGTGTGCAAATATTGGCTTTAGAAGCTAATTTGAAAATTTTTCAGTTATACAAAAGTATCAATATGTATATTGTCACAAAGATGAGACATACTCAGATGAAGGTTTGGGGCAGCCACCCGTATATTCTGGTATCCTGGCTGCAAAAGTCGTTATTTTTCACAATAAACAGCACTGATGTGCATACCATTGAGTCCAAAACAAGACTGAGGGAAAAGAGAAAAGGGACAGGCTTTTAAAGGGGAAGACAGGAAGTGAGGTCATAAGGATCGGGCACGTATTCTTCAATCATTGGATCAAGCCCGGACGTGACATCAGAGGGGCCAGGAGCTGGTAAGGTCTACTTCCATTGGCTCGGTCCCGGAAGTGACGTCAAGAGAGCCAGGTGGAATCTCCCGGGAATGGTCTACAGGAACGGGAGAAAAAGAGTCAGTGCACTCTGCCACATCCCGGCATGCCTCAGAACTGCCTTCACTCAAGCCCTTTAGCTGCCTCCCATGCGCACGTGTGTGACAATATAAAATAACTAAAAAGAATGATTGCCTTCTGAAAATGGTATTCTACTATTCAAGTTCAGGTGTAGCACTGTAGGTATGAACTAATTCTAACATTATGTATAATAGAAAACAAGCATCTCATTAAAGCTCACTAAAGAATAAAGCAATCATTTCACACTAATGCATTATTCTTTTGATACTTTATAGTGAGTTTAATTTAATATTACTTTAAGTTTATCCATTGTACAGGATGTATTTACTAAGATGCTCCCTCATTGCTTGATTTCTGTCTTAACTGTTACAAGATGACTTCAGCTTTTAAAGTCAAAAGGTACACAAACATGGCAGGCAGCCTTTGAAACTTGTGATCTTCAGTCTTTTCCTGATCAGCAGTAGGAACCAGAAAATAATAGAGCCCATGTTGTGGTATTGTTAAGGGAATCATAAAGCTTTCAAGCCAAATTAAATATGTTAATGAAAAAGACCAGATAATGAATAAAAAGTTCCTTTCAAAATTAAGCAGCCAAAAGCTTCTGGAACATCCCATTTTTTTGTCTAAGCTTGTCTGTTTTTTGGGAAGAATGCCAAATAGCAGCAGCAATTACACGTAATACTATACATTAAGAAAGATGTTGTTTATCTCATCCTGATGGTACCCTATAAACCTATTTTTTTTTTTTTGTCTACTTCTTCTTTCCATTAAAAGCATTTTTAATTACATTCATTCAAAACTTCCAAATGTAAAGCACATATTTGATGTCTCTCTGTGCACAGAACAAGTATCTACTAACTATATTCTGCACTATTACTATAGAATATTTTGTAGAAATTCAGCAAATGTACATTTGTAAAAGAAATAATTAAATAGAATTACAAAATATTTTCTTAAATTTACTCATAAATTTGAACATTGCAGAGACCTATGCATCTGCCCTGACATGTATTTCTGTAAAACAAGATTCCCAACTTTCATTTATCAGATCAAGTTTTTTATGACCTGAAAATGAAGCATTTGCCCAAAGGTATTAATACGACTCCCCCACCCTCACGCCAGCATTAAAGTCTGTACCCAGAGGTAAATTTGCTATGTCTCTCACGTATTTTATATGTCTCTACATAACAATAATGATAGAATACTTCATCAAGTTATGTTTTTTTGCAAGCAAGTGTCTTTTAAATGTATTTTACCTTCAGGCACAATCCAAGAAAATACATTATTTTCAAAATTATGCCAATGAACATCTGAGTCTTTGGTTAGATTATTCATAGCTATTCCTACCACGATATCCCTATAAATATTCTCTGCACGAAAGAAAGGATAACATCTTTGGGTCATAATATTTTGCATATACATTTTGGTGATGGAGAAGATTTAAAGTGCACTACTGAAACTGAATAAGTAAGATCACAAAGCAACTTAGAAAACCACACATCTCCTCCAATGGACATTGAAACCTGATATTGAAAATGTTACATTACTTCAAAGAACTGATCACTAAAAGAAGTGATTGAGAAAGATAGAAAGATGTTTTGGTCTCCATATTACAAAAAGTCATAGCAACTCTAGAGAAATTTCACAGAAGAGCAGTTTGGTTGTTTTTAGGACTAACATGTATAAGCTATTGCGAGAGATTGAAGGAGGTGAACATTTTCAGTTTAAACAAACAGTTATTAAGAGGGGACATGCCTGAAGTGTTTAATATTATGCAAGGAATTAGTGCAGTAGATCCCTGTTGTTACTTTATAATAAATTCTGCAACAAGAACAAGGTGATACAATTGGAAACTTGTCAGGGTAAGATTTTGCACAAACTTGTGTTTGAAGGTACCTAAAATTCATCTCTCCAACACACTAATTGGAATAGATTATCATTTAGTGTGGTGGAAAGTAGGACTTTAGGTACCTTTAAATCCCAAAATCTTTTTAGGTGATGTTTGTCTGTCATCACAGCATTTGTATTCTTCCAGACTTCAATCAACTAATATGTACAGTATGAAACGAATGGCCATTATCATTAAAGAATCTTTATGTACTGACATTTTCATATACTTAAGCAGTCACAGTTGGTTGGACAGCATTCTTGCAAAAAAAAAAAAAAAAAAAAGATGAACACAAAGAAATGATGTAATCTCTTTTATCTGGAAAATTAGCACAGATGAGCGACAACAAGAAAGTAATTTAGGACAAACATAGATTCCTGGGGTCTCATGTATAAACGGTTGTGTACGCTCGTTTCCACACTCACATCATGATATATAAAAACTAAACCTAAAGCCGCACACCAGGCTGTTGGTAAAGCTGTCCTCCATTTTCACGCCAGTTCAATCCCTTCCATATGCAAATTCTCTGCTCAGTTTTGAAAACTGGCAGCACCCAGTGTCAAAGCAGTGCTACTGTCCCTGTGTCGTTTCCCTTTCTCTTTTAGATCCACATCCCTGACGCAGCTTTACCAAATACACTGAAATTAACCACATATTGTTTATTAGTTTAAGGTATCTGATTGTAATCAACCCATAACTATATAATGGTGCATGGAATGGCCAAACTATTCCAAATGCTATCGCTGCTTTAGCATTGTCACTCTCAGTGCACTACTCAGAGTATTTAACCCACTGTATCTGAGTGTGGAATCACAGCTCTACAGCAGCTGATCGGATTAGCGAGATACATCATCTAGCACACGCTGCCTCAGGCATGTACACAGTCTATTTGAACTTCTTCCATACAGTACAGCAATCGCTTCAGCGCCTTTCCTGTAGGGACCAAACGGTTCAGAAACCATTTCATCCCAAGAGCGCTAAACACACTCAATCAGTCCATCAAATGCTTCTGGTAGAACTGCTTGTACTTATAATTTCAATTACCTTAATATAAACTTGCACTACAGATTTAATATTGCACAACCTGAGCCACTTTATAAAGTGCGTACTTACATATGATGACCACTGGCTTCTAAGTTGATTTAGATTTCCAAGCGCTGTCTTCTTGGAGCTCTTGATATCATTTTTAAGATGAAATGCGGTAAAGTATGTACATTACATTATATAGATACACTTTTAACCTTATTTAAATAATGTACTGTATATTGCTAATAATTAAACATGTGAGGAAACGGTGGCGCAATGGTAGCGACAAACTAGTGCCTCATTCAGGGATTGTTCCTGCATTGCGCTGTATGCTTGCTGGGATTGGTGCAACCCTGGATGGATAGATGGATGGAATAATTAAACATGTACTATGAAGATATTTCAATGTTCCATAAAAGTTTTGAAGAATTGGAGTTCTAAGCTTACAGATGGCATCACATCTATTACGGAACTGATTGTGTGTCAATTGGATACTTGGAGCAAGAAAAGGAAGGTCAGAAATTACTGCTGCAATAAATTATTTCATTGAAGGTCGTGCACGGTGCAGCAAGCATTTTGCGGGAGGCAGGAACAATCTCTGGATGGAGCACCAGCTCATTGCTACCACTGCGCCACCGTGTTCCTATGTTTAATAACATGCTTTAATTCTTACCATTATGAAAATGATATCAAGTATACATCTTATTTTTTTGTATTTTAATTTTATTGATTTAAATTGTAATCATTCCATACAGATAGATCAATTTTTACAAAAAATAGGATTGAAAACAAATACTAAGTATACATCTTAGTATTTAAATTGTTCAGAGATCTGTAATATCATGAATGTAATGTATTTTGTGTCTACATATACTGTAGAGCACATAGAAGAACACGTAGAATAGGAAGCATTTAACGTGCTACTTTGGTTACAATGGAATTTGAGAAACTAGTAAATTAAATGATTTTCAGATGAAGTTTATGACATTCTACTTTAATGACAAAATAAACTATGTGATTAAAGAGGAAATTTTGAGATTAAAGTTGACATTTGGACATTTTTATCCACTGTTTCCCTATTTTGTTTTTTTTTTTCTCTGTACCCTAATATGCTTTCATATGACACTCAGACGGTGGACTACAACTCGCCTTTTCACGGCGACTTTGATATCTGACAACTTCTTATTTATTTCGGGCACTGTGCAACTTTCTGAACTTGAACATTCAAGTTTCTCCCCCACTCTGTCACTCAATCAACTTCCTTTTGTTGTTAATATCACAGCTTAAACCAACAAATAGTACTTTTTTCCTTGCCTCTATTTGGTATTTGCTGAAATTCTTCTTTTCCCCCCGTGCTTTTGCCATTGTCTTTTCACAGAATGCAAAACATAAGGGGCTATTTATATTAATTTGCATGTTCAAAGAGGCATAATTCTGTGAGGAGTCAGGGTGGGGTGGCAGGCATGTGCACAAGTGTTACTTTTCACGCTGACCGGGATTTATGGAGCAGAATAATGTGGAAGTTGGCATATGCACAGATTTATGCATCTGGATTTTTTTGTGAGTGCACACATTTCTGCTTTTGACCGCAAGCCATGTTTTAGTGTGAATTTTATGCATGGTGTTATGCATGAGGCACCTGGTGACTGTGCTGAATGTGCCAGCTGAAAGAGGGAGGACATCTGAGTATCTAGTATTGAGCTTGTTGGTGCAGTCAGAGTACTCAGTACAGACAGCTTATAACAAATACAGTATAACTAAGCAATAAACAGAGTGCATATTAGAACAGCTAGTGCTCTAGTGCTGAGTCTGTAAGTGAGGCAACACACAAGTATGTAACAAATATGGAGTGTGCTGATATAGACAGAGCACTTCTGGACAACTAGGACAAAGTGAGCACAAATGTCATGCAGCCTGTTTAAGACATATTAGCTGGTACCTGCTGTGTCAGCTCAAGCCAGAAAATATGCGGTACAGTGCTCTCTATAATGTATGGGACACAGACACATTTTTCATTGATTTACAGCTCTCTTCCACATTTTAAAATTACAAATCAGACAATTCAGATGTGATTAAAAGGCATATTGAACACTTTTTAAGAATATTGGCATACATTTAGTTAGAATATGTAAATGTTTCAATATTTTTAATACACTAGGTCCTCCAATTTTAGCATACCATAAGTTTTCGGACTATTAACTTCAAGAATGTTTGTGAATACTCATGTGTTTCATTGAATCATTAATGTAGGCATAAAATATCTAGGCTTGCTTCTATCTACAGACTACCTTTGAAGTCTATAGTTGCCATTGTTTAAAATGAAGACAAAGAAAGCCAAATAAGCCATTATGAGGCTGAAAAAGTAGAATAAAACCATTAAATACATCAGTAAAACCTTAGGATTACCTAAATCAACTGTCTGGAATATCATTAAGAAAAAAGAACACACTGTTGAGCTCAGCCATGACAAAGGGATTGGTAGGCCAAGGAATCCCTGCAATGCTGATGACAGAAGAATCCTCACTATGGTAAAGAAAACCCCCAAACACCAGTCCATCAGATCATAAAACAGCCTTCAGTAGACTTGTGTGTATGCATCAGAGAATACATTCCTCAGAAGACTTCATGAATAGAAATACAGAGGCCGCACTGCAAGGTGCAACCACAAATTAGCCACAAAACAGGATGGCTAGATTACAGTTTGTGAAAAAGCACTTAAAAGAGCCAGCATAATTTTGGAAAAAAGGTCTTGAGTCAGATGAGACAAAGGTGAACCTGTATCAGAGTGATGGCAAGAGCAATGTGTGAAGACAAAAAGAAACTGTCCAAAATCCAAAGCATACCACCTTATCTGTTAAATATGGTGTTATGGCTTGGGCATTTATGACTGCCACAGTTACTGGCACACTTATCTTCATTGATGATGAAACTGTTGATGGCAGCTGCACAATTAATTCTGAGATGTATAGAAACATATACTCTGCTCAGGTCCCAGTAAATGCCTCCAAACTCATTAGACAGCACTTCACCTTACATCAAAATAATTATCCCAATCATACTGCTAAAGCAAAACAGGAGTTTTTCAAGGCTACAAAAATTGAAAATTCTTGAATGGCCAAGCCAGTCACCTAATTTAAATACAATTGAGCATGACTCCCATATGCTGAAGTTGGAACTTATGGGGACAAGCACTAAAAACAAACAGGAGGTGAAGATGGCTGCATTAGTGGCTTGGTTAAACATCACCAGAGAGGACACTCAGCACCTGGTGATGTCTATGAATAGTAGACTTCAAGCAGTCGTTTCATGCAAAGGATATGCAACACAGTACTAAATATGACTGCTTCAATATACAGACCATTGCATGTTCCAAATATTGTGGTGCCCTGATATGGGGGGACCACTTAGAAAAAGTGTAGTCATTTCTACATGGTGTGACTGAAATGTATTAAATTAAAGTCTAGATTGTGCTGTTCATTCGTGTCTGAACTATTTGATTTGTAATTTTAAACTGTGGAGCAGAGAAGTAAATAAAGCAAAAATGTGTTTTTAGCCCAAATATTATGTACCCAGAACTCATCTCACATTCATTCAACTAGTTTTGTAATGCACATATCCAGGAACTAGCATTAAGTTTACTGGTTTTAGTCGTCCATATCCAGGTAGCTAGTGCTGAGCTTATTGTGTGAGATGACAACCATCCAGCAACTGGTGTTGAGTGTGTACAAGACACTTCTAAATAACTGATACTAAGTATGCCAGTTCAGACAGCATACACTTTATAATTAATCCAGAGTGAACTTGAATGCTGGAGAACTGGAGTAATCAGGGCTCATTGTGACAGCACATAGACAATACTACTAGGATTAAGTGTGCCAGCCTAGAGGATGGACATCTGGATATCTTACAACTAAGTACAGCATGTTGACACTTCTAGGAAAAAAGTGCAGCACATGTTATCACCCCATGAATTTTGTTGCTAGGGCTATTTCAGTACAAAAAATTTAAAATGGCTCCTGTAAATACTGTACTGTGCTGGTGTTACCAGTATTCCTAGAAGGGGGTATTTCATCTCGCAGGGCACCCTGGATATCATCGAGAGGAGTCATTGTGCACGGCTTGATGGCAACTCCAGTCTGAACCAGAAACTGTGAAGGACATCTGTGAGGGCTCTGAGGGCAGATACAGAGGCATTTGTTAGAGGAATCTGTGAGCAAGTGACACAACATTTATGGTCTAGTGACCCATACCCTGCATACAGAGGAATCGAACCATTACACATATCCAAATCTGTGCCTCGGAGAATCGCAGTCAGGGTGGATGACACTGCAGTTGTGACCTACTGGGCTGGCTACTTTGAGCAGCTCTTCAAAGCTGATCCTCCGGCTAGGGCGTTGAAAAGCTCTGGGTCCACGGTTCTTGAGGCTGATCCTCCAAATAGCTGTGATTGAACAGGTGGTGAACCAGCTGAGGGTAGGGAAGGCCGCGGGGATCTGTGGTATCCAGCATGAACTTCTCCAGGCTGTTGGTAAAGCTGTCCTCCTGGCATTGCAAGCAATCTTTGCTTCAATTTGGGAGATGGGCATTATCCCAACTGACTGGAAAACGGGACTTGTTGTCCCTATCTGGAAAGGGAAGGGTGATTGCCTGGACTGCGACAACAACAGGGCCAACTTGGTGCTGGGTAATGTCCTTGTTAGGATCATCCTCAATAGGATCCGTTATAACGTGCTTACCTACCAGTGACTGGAGATTATAGTTTTACACCTTAGAAGTCCATGATTGACTGCATCCTTGCATTGAGGGTTCTCATGGAGCACAAACACAAATATCAGCAGAGTTTCTTTACAGCCTTTGATGATTTTCATAAAACGTTTGACTCAGTTGATTGAACTGCCTTGTGGGACATCGTGAGACTTTGCAGGATCCTCTCAAAGTCACTGGATATCATGGCTGGCCTGTACACTGGTACTGTGAGTGCTGAGGAGAGTGGAGGCAGAACCTCTGCATTTTTCCCAGTTGATTCTGAGGTTCATCAGGGGTGTGTTTGTGCTCCTACTCTGTTCAATGCTTGCATGGACTGGGTGTTGGGCAGGGCAGTGGGGTCCTTTGTGGCATCTAGGGGTGAAAAGAGATTCACTGTTCTTGACTTTGCCGACGATGCTGTGATCTCCACAGAGTTAATGGAGGCTCTGATCAGGGCTCTTGAGAGACTGAGCGAGTTGTCTGAGTGTGTGGGCTTGCAAGTGTCCTGGATAAAAACAAAAATCCAGGCCTTTAATGACCTCTAGGGCAAAACCATCAGCAGTGTGTCTATCTCTGGAGTGAATGTCGTGGTTTACTTACCTTAGCAGCAACATTCATGTCACTGGTGACTCTTTCTATGAAGCCAGTAGATGGATTTGGAAAGCGTGAGGGTCATGAGCTCACTAGAAAGAGGTGTGTGGCACTCCTAATATCTGAAAAAGGATGAAGGTCCAGGTCTTTAGAGTCCTACTGCTTACTGTTTTGCAATATGGTTGCGAGATATGGATGCTATCCAATGAACTAAGACAAAGACTTGACTCCTTTGGTACTGTGTCTGCTCTGAGAATCCTTGAATACCATTGGTTTGACTTTGTGTCGAATGAGCGGTTGCTTTTGGAGTTCTGAGTGAGGCACATTGCATACATTGTAAGGTGGAGACATTTACAACACTATGGCCATGTGGAGCGATTTCCTGAGAGTGATCCGGCTTGCAGTATCTTTACTCTTGACAACCCAAGTGGCTGGACCAGGCCAAGGGGATGCCCACATAATACTTGGCTGCAGCAGATAGATGGCCATTTCTGGAGGGTGGGACCGGACCATGTGTTTGCCTGGGGGGTTGCCAACCAGGATCCTGAGCTGTTTTGTCGTGTGGTGGGTGCGGCAACGCGCTGTACTGGTGCAGGCTCCCCAACCTGACCTGACTGTACATACACATGAAATGATAACCACACTACAGTCAAAAAGAATGCCTGCCTCAGATTAGAAAATAAAGTTGAAAGCTAAATGCAATGGTAGGTGGGAGGAAAACTAGAAAAAAATATGCTCTGACTACAACTGTACATTCTCTACATATTTCATTTATATGTTTTTTCAGTAAATGGGCTGCAATGTGATGATGCGTGTAAAGCAGTAAACTTGCTTAATGAGCTTTATATAATTTTTCTTAGACGCCCACCTTAGATATTTGAAGCAAATCCTGCCTTGCATGTTACTGCATGTCTTGTTTTTGAAGTGTGGCATTTTTCATTTGCTGTATTCATACAGCAGAAATACATTAGTGTAAAAATTATGTACTGCAAAGTCATGCAAATAATAAGTTTAATGAAAAATACAAAATTTCAAATAAGATTTTAATCAATAAAAATGTAGGCATTTGAATTAAGATTCTTTACTCTGCTTTTATACATGGATTTTAAAGGAAACCAAGAAAACCCAACTTGTTCAACGTATTTGCTGTTAGTCCCATTTAAAATATCAATGGCAAGAAAATTATTATTTAATGATTAAAATCATCTGGAAATAATATTAAGGTTTATTTTTCTGCTAAACTGTGAATGCTCCTTTATCAGGTAACTAAACAATCTACAAGAGCAGAAAATGTGGACTTTCATGACATATTTCTTTTCAGTTGTTGCCAGGTATGAAGTTGTCAAAATATGAGATCTGAGGATTATACGTTTTCTATCAGTGTTTAATTTTGTGTGTCATTTGATGACTAAAAGAATCAAAACAAGGTAATCCCCCAGGTTTTCACTTTAAATACATGAAATGGCATTTATTTTAGTTATCAAGCACAGTATTAGTAATGGTAAAAGGTGACTTGCCAATACACACCTTAAAAAAGAACAGAAAAACAGTGCATAACCCAATGCATTTACTGACATGGATATGATACTAAAATGGATTCAGAAAGTCAAGAAAGAGCAGCAAACATGCTGAATTACAATAGCTTCAAGATTACTGGAATTATTAAAAAAAGGCTTTTAGTTCCTTCATTAGTTTGATGTATAGTGAAGTGGAAAATAATTTTCTTCATTATAACAGTGAATATTGCTATTTCTTACATTAAAACAAGTTACTAAAGGGTATCCTGAACTGAATTGACAAATCTCTTTACTTCAGATATTTATTACAATTAAAAAGATGTCAACACTATTGTTTCTGTGCAGTGTAGTTTTACCTTATCACCAGACATAACTGAGTCAGGATTGGCAACAAAGTTCAATTTTGCAGTCACTTTTCCATGAAAACATTGTTCTTGAGCTCATCCACATTCACTGTTTTGGCCAAATTGAAATGAGCACTAATTTTGTTATTATTGAACAGTAGTTTCCTCCTTTGATATTGTACCTAGTCTTTTCCATTCAGCAATGATCTTTATGACTGTGCATCTTTGCAGCCTAGATCATTAGAAGTGATTTTGTAACCTTTTCATATCAATAAAAATCGACTGCTCGATTTTATCTGATAATGGAGTAATGTGCCTCTGGAACCTTTGCACTGACAGCTTCACTCTTATGTTTTGGTTAAGTTCACTTGCAGGAAGATTTTTTTTAGTCATCAAAATTGTTTTTACTATCTTGCAAATCAAACAATTAAAATATGAACTAAACTTTGGTATAATTTTCTGATTTAATATAATTAATTGTAATACACAGTAATGTGTAAAATCAGATTAAGGTAAACACCATCCATCTTGATACCATCCTCAACTTGAGTCTGTTTCCACAAAATGAAATTAAAAACCAAATGAAAATATTAAAGAATGGTCAAAATATTCACATGAAGTTGTGCCCTTGAAGACCCACCTACCCCTTCATTTATTGGTCAAGAGTTCTGTCTTCAATTCAAAAGTGCAATCCCGTTTGGAGGGGCTTCCTATTTGTGGACTATTTTCATTTTCTGAAGTTATTTATTTAGCAATATTTTTGCAAAACATAATGAACTTTGAATGTTGTTAGTATATGACTGGATGTCTTGACTTTTTAATTATGTGACATGAGCAACATGTGATTTTTTTCATGTCTTTTTTATATTATTTGCTGTTGTCCAGCATTCATCACCATTGGCTCCTTGGCTGAATATAGTGAAAAATGAAATTGTCTATTATTAATGAATGTCATAGCTAATTATTAGATAATACATGTGAACAAACTTTGAAAAAAGATATATTTTGGTGGATGATAAATGGTAAGTAAGACAGAATGCAATACTCCATAAAATAACTAATGAAGATACTTAAAACACTCAAAACTACCAAGACCGTTACTTTCACAGTTTAGAGGGCTTGAGGAAATATGCACCAGACAACCACATCTTTTTGTCACAAAGAACAGAATAACCAAAATTATAATCTGGTCTACCAATGAGCCAAGTTTCAAACAAAGGTTTTACGGTTCCATAGTATTACATTTAGGTCCAAACAATCAAGTGTCAGATAAAGAGAATTCTCCTGAAGTCTGCTATAAAGGTAGGGGAGCAGAGAAGTTCAAACCAGTTGCCTATCTTAATCTGAACATAAAAAGGTGACCTGGGCTTATTAAAGAATATTATAGATAGGACGTAGGTAAAGTTGACTCACCACAGGGCCCAATTAGTGTCCCATACATGTGATGTTTCAAGGTCGGTTCTGGCTGCAGATGAAGTTTACTGTAGTGCTAACAGATGAGCTTTCTGTTCTCTGAGTTTAATTTGTCATGTGAGGACAACTGTCTCAGAAAAGTCTTAAGTTCTTCTTCATATCTCAATATCAGCTATTTTTGATCAAAATTACAGAAAGTAATTCATAAGAGACATGGAAGAAGCATCCTAACTACCATAATAATAGTTTCTAAACTAGGTACTTAACTCAACTTCCTGGAGCTTTGAGCCAGTGGTAATAAGTATTGTGTTAGTGTAATGTCCAGAGTTTGAAAACATAACCTTTTAAATGTTTTGAAAAATTTTCCTAAGTGTTAAAAACAATACAACTTATCCTTCATTGGTTAATGTTTAACATCTTCCTTCATATAGTAGAAATGCTGAATTTTTCACTATTTGCATATATATTTCCACAGGCTTAACACCAGCATTGGACTCATGTTAATGATCTGCAAATAATGCAGACATTCAAAGTACCTGACCTTTTTTTGTTCTAGTTGACCTTCAAATTGTTGTGTTGACCTAAATAACAATGCCTACAAATCTGATATACAACTCCCTAACATTTGCCTCAAGGGAGTTTTTTTAATTTTTGTGGACAACATATTATTATAAACCAGAACTGCAGAAATGATTGGCTTCCCACCTGGCACCACAGTATCACTCTCTTTTGCCTGATAGTGGAGACTGTGTGTCCTGGTGGGAAACTACAGTCAGAGACAGTCACCTCTTATGACCACACTTTCTTGAAACTCTTTGCTCCAGGAAAAAAAAGGCTCTGCAGTGAATGTAAGTACTGTATCTGTTGTCAAAGTAAAAACATACTGCTAAGGCAGTAATTATTATTTGTTATACATGAATAATGAAGCAACTGGCTATTCTGATATTATAAAAGAGCAACAACAAGAAACACTTGATCACTCATCTTAGACATTTTGTTACGCAGAAAAGAATTGAAAATAGGGAAAGTGTCACTAGTTAAATAAAGTAGAAAAATACGGTGAAAATGTATAAAAATGTAAATCATTCTTAATGTTGCTTTACATTTAATACATGTTAGGATACAAATTTGGACTGTAAACATGATGTGGGTGACTGTGCAACCCTGAGCTAGTAACTTAAACTACCTTTTAGTGTTTATTTATTTATTATCTTTTTTTGAATTTATTAAGAGCATGTAATGTGCCATACAATCAAGTGAAACTTAACCAAACTAAATTCAATTCAACTTCCAACCATGAGAAAGAGAGGAAGGCCAACAGCCAGAGTAAAACTGTGAGAGTAGTAAAGAGGGAAAGCAGTCCTTCTCCCCAATATAAATGCTTATTCTAAAATGTTATTGATTAGATCCTGCCAGGTTTTTAAAAAGTCTGGAACAGATCTTCTAAATGAGAATGTGATTTTTTCCAATTTCAAATAGTATATAACATCAGTTACCCATTGACTTAAAAGAGTTGAGCAAGATAATTACAGTTTGTTTGTCCTTCTTCACTTTAAGCCCATCAGGGAGTACAACCCAATGCAGCTGTTAACAGATTAGGAGTGATTGTGACAACAAGGCTGTCTGATAGGCATTTAAACATTTTTGTCCAGAATTATGTTAATTTGGTACATGCCCATAACATGTGGCCTAATGAGGCTGGAGGTGATTGCAAAGTTTGCAGGTTGCTTTACTAATTGTTAGCTAATGCATCTTCACATGTTTCACCGTCCCATAAAAAATCATATTGTAGCATCTCATCTAACATCTAGCATCTAGCACATTTGCGTCTTGGGAGTGTGGTGGAGAGCATTCCAATGATCTGCCTGTCATGTGAAAGACTGACATTGAGAGGAAGAAAACTGGTGGAATCTTGACAGTGCTAAATAAAAAAAAGGCACCCTCTTCTGATGGGAGAGATGGCAGTGGTGAACTGGAGGTGTAATAGAAATTGTGCAAGCTGAGAAAAATTAGGAATAACTAGGTTGTCACTAATGGCTAGAACACTGCTACTTTGCTAATTATTATTTATGTTGCTGCTTATTATTTATGTTTATCTTTATACGTTGGTTTTGTTATTTGGTGTGGACAGCAAAGGAAGAATTTCATTGTACAGGGAAACGTGTTTCCTTATTGTGCACATGACAATAAACTTTGAACTTAAACTGAGGGGTTTATACCTAACTGTAAATATTCCCTATGCAGCCACTTATACATGAGGTGGAACATCACCATATTTCAAAGTTGGTTGAATATATTGTAATAAACCAACAAGTCAATCTAAAGCAATAATTGTGTTTTGGAACACCCAAGGGTGTCTTCTTTCAAATAAATCATAGATTTACATGTTGTCTTCTGTCTTTTATTAGTAAAATGAAATTTGCAATTTGCACACACATATGCTGAGGCAAGCTGTGGATCTGCTTTTATCCAAGATCCAACTTATGTCAAACCACATACAGTGAAAGACTCACTGGCAATAGAAAACTGTATTTCAGACCTTTCCAATGATGTATAGTTATCTATGATTGGTCATTTGTACATTTGTCACAGCTGTGCATGAATGGAAGGAAATAAATTCTGTATGTGACAGCAGTTTGTACAAGGGAAATATCTTCTTCTTCTTCTTCTTCTTGTTCTTCAGAACAGAAAACATTCGGTTGAGGAAATCCTTCCTGGAATATGGAAACCCTGAGTCACATTTGCTGAATGGTGCATTTGCTGTAGGACTCAATCCAATGCTTTATTTATAAGTAGTGCTCGGTATAATTTTGAAGCGTCTCAACGTGCAGTTTTACATTTCAAGCGTCATGGTTTCAGTTACCATTTTCAAATGCTGGCTGCTGTGCATTCGCCCCTTGTTTGTTTTCTGAGCATTGTTCCAGTTTCAACTTCTTAGCAAACTCTCATACTGTTTATGTTGTACCTGCTTAAAGTTTTATGAATTCCTTACAGAATTCTCCCTTTTTGATCGAAAATCACTGGCCATCAGAACTTTTACAGGGGACAGCTCCTTTATCAAACGTATTTGTGTCATGCCACACTACTCTGCCACTTGCAGTTTTGCTTAGGGACCTTCAACATTTACCTCCTTGAACCCATGGCATTGAATAATAATGCATGAACTTTCACAGGGGATTCCTCATATGTGCTTGTTTTGTGCCACACCATTCTGCTTCTCACAGTTTCATATGGAGACCCCTGCCCCATGCACTCAATCGAATGACATCAAATCACACCATGAAAACTTTCTCAGGGGTCTGCTCTTCGATCAAATGTCACTGAAGCACATCATGCCACACCATGGTGCTGCACACTTTTTCCCCAAAAACCCCCCTTCCCCCCCCCCCCCCCCCCTTTGATTGAATGTCACAGTTCCATGTCACTGTTACTGAGTATGCCAGTTTTCAATGCGTATCCTAAAAATGTGCTGTTTAGATTGATTAGATGCTGTGTAAATGGTTTTGGTGTATGTGTGTGCCCTGTCTATGGCTGTTTCCTGCTCTGCTGTACAAAATGTAGGGTGTCTCTGTGTCTATTAGTAAACAGAAACTGTTTCAGGGACTGGCATGAAAAATAATTTTGAAAGTAAAGGTTTGGATGAGTACATAATTTTACCTACATAGTTACAAATTGTTTACTTGTTGCTTCAGAGTTATATATAAAGTGTGTGTTATTGGATATATATTCTGTATATTGATTGATATATGCAGATTGGGGCACAAAAGGCAGTTGTGCACCATAAAATGTCTTAGTTATGTACTGTAAAATCCAGTTTTTTTGAAGAGAGATTCCTAAAAAGCTAATTTTTTGTGTTTTAGTTGATATTGGGGAGAAACAAAGGTTTCTATTCATATAAAATTTGAAGTGATATACTCACTATTCTTGCAATCATTTCAAGCTTCTTTATTACATAAGCAGAATAATAGCTTTTCAATTTTGAGTAAGTAATTTATGAGGAATAATGCTAAAAACCCTTTAGGGCACAAGGGGTTAATTTCTTTCTTAATCATTCTACACTCATTTATTTTGGACTGTTAAAAATAAACCGTTTCCTGCAATAAATTTTTTGTCCTGCTGCACCTTCTTTCCAAACCTAGTACATGCCACTACAATATTATAACTAACTCTTAATTGACCCATTATATGTATAGTTTATCTGCAAACAATAAGAAACAAAATTCATATTATAACAAATATGTAAAAAACTAGCACTAAACATAATCTTAGAATTAATTAAATACATTTTAACAGCAGTTAAAGAGGGGTTTCATGTGAAGAAAAAAAGCTAATAAATATGCCTAGCATTCTCATTAATACCTTGTCCTGGTGCTGAGCTTGCCTCTAAATAAACATGTTTTGTGCAGTTGTAAAGGACATGCAGTTCTGCACAGCATTTACAGAGATGACTTTCATTGTATGCAAATGCAACAAAGACATTAGTTTCTTCACAATTAGTAGGCAAGCAACTTTTCTACTTCTGCAAGGAATGTCAAGCATTCTTTTGCTACCCTTTATGTGCTTTGGCCAAGGATCTAAAATCTGCAAGGCTCCTCAAGAAAAAAACATATTTTACTTTTTTCATCATCCGTATGTATTGCATAAGACCTGTGTCTGTTTTGCCGTGTTGCTTCCTGGGTTCCAGAGTCCTCAGGACTTTGATCTCCAACTCCACATACAATATTTCAGTTGGATACTTGGCATTGGAGGGAGTGGATGAAGCTCCAGTGTGGATAGGCATAGATACTGTGTATTTGAAGCATTTTGCATATCCAGTGGTACATCGCTTGCAACCAATAACACAGTAAGCGTTTTTAACTGAAGCATTCAGTCTAACCACAGGATAACAACTGTTACTCTCAATTATCAGCTAACACTTATGGCCAACAACTATTAACCTTCCTATGCCTCTGTCTCTCACCCCTGGGTCATTGCAATATTATAATATAGTTTTAGTGACATATTTTAAGATCTTTATATGTATTTTCTGATAAAATATGTCCTTGCAGCTTGTTTGCTTTATTTGACCCAATGTGTTTAGTTTCAAATTAAATATTATCTATGTTATTAATTTGATTCAATTTCCTGTTCATTCTACTAATAAATATTATAAAACTTAACAGACTATACAGTATATATTATTGTAAAGTACAATCTATTGTATTGGATTGTCAAATCTTTTGTTGGTTTATTATCTTCAGCATTATTAAGGTGTAATTTACATAGATATGGAGCATTCCATAATGATTTTTTAAAATATACGTTTTAAACTCTAATGCCTGGAGAGAAAAAGGTACATCACATAATAAAAGTTAATAGTGGCCAATGCTATACAGCAGTGAATGATGTGAAAAATGTCCATAGGAAATAGAAAATAAATGCATATAAAACAGACAATACAAATAAACAAATACAAAAGTAAAATTAAAATGGTAGAGTCCCTAGTGTAATTAAGTATAACTAAGCTGGACAAACACTCTGCCAAAGAATGAACTTACACAGGTTCCACATTAAATATGGCAATAGAGGTTTCTGTAGCAGCTCACTTCAACAGCCATAGACACTGTTTGAGGGACTTTAAAGTCAGTGCTTATGGGCAACTTCAGAACACAGCAAGAGAAAACAGAAGTTAAACTCGTGCTAAAATGTAACACATTACAACATGCTTTAAATAGAGAAAAGAGTTTTATGGCTAGATATGAGGATTGTTTGCATCTTTCAGACTGTCCCACACAACTTGACTGCAGATCCACATTATTTAAAAAAACTCACCAGAAACTTTAAAAGATTTTGTTGGACAGTTATCTTGTCAAAATATCTTGACTATACATTGTTCTCCTGTCTTGCTAAATGAATCTTAGCCTGGAGGTCTAATAACCACTTGAAGATTTTCCAATGTTGTATCTGTCCTACTGTATATATACTGTAATCACAGGGAATTTCACTTGCTATAGTACATCTTGCCTGAGGAAGGGGCCTGAGTTGCATCAAAAGCTTGCATATTGTAATCTTTCTAGTTAGCCAATTAGAGGTGTCATTTTTCTAAACTTCTCACTATTAATTATTTGTGACTTATAAGTCACATGTAGATGTAA
Organism: Polypterus bichir lapradei; assembly: GCA_026402145.1. NCBI lineage: Eukaryota > Metazoa > Chordata > Cladistia > Polypteriformes > Polypteridae > Polypterus > Polypterus bichir. The sequence goes on along the minus strand of JANRMT010062804.1, from coordinate 10,296,802 downwards.
TGGTAACTTCAGCAAACAAGATGCTGAAGAAAATAAAATTATATGGGCTCCAAGGCCAGAAAGATCATACAGACTCATTGAACATTCAGCAATACAGAAATGTGATGAGGAAGTTTTAGATTTAGTGGGTCTCGTCAATACCTGTTCACTGTATTCACATTCTTCTCAACATCAAAAGTTGCTGCAGAGTACTTTGATTAGGAGAGAGTGGCACAGGACACCACTACAAAAAAACTGGGCAAAGAGAACACACAAAAGTAATGGTTCTTGACTAGTAAACATTTTTTAAGCATGTACAACTGCTGAACCTATTTAAATCCTTTACAACAGACACTAAAGTGAATTATGAAAATGCCAAATTATAGAAATGGGTTTTAAGATGTATTTTGAAATATTCCACAGTATTTGTCAGTGAAATTCTACCAGTAAATCATTCCAGATCTTTGGAAGAGCAGATCCTTGGAATTATAAGCAAACTGGTGTTATGGAATCTATGATTATGATGAGGTATATACTAGGACAGACACTCCAAAATGTAAGGAGGAACAAGATGGTGCAGAGACTTGTATAAAATGAAGGGCATTTTACAATTAATTGTGACAAAAGCAGCCAGAGTAATTTTTTTGGATAAGATAGCTGCAGGTGTAGTGTGTCTTTCTTAGGTAGTTAGGAGTGTATTACAGTAATCTAGCCTCCTTAACATTATGTTATGTAAAAAGCATTTCATTTTTTGGCTTGAAAATTTACATATTTATTAAATCTGATCTTTCTACAAAACACTAAAGGTGCAAAGTCAGAAGTGTAGACAGTATAATATTGAATAATAATAATACTAATAAATAATAATAATGATAATATCATATATACTGTCAAAATGTGTCATTCGTGCGGTATATCTCTTGAAGCATGGGGAAATACAAAATATAAAGCCAAAATCAGGGCAATAGTAGCGTGATTCATTTCGGATTTTCTTTCCAGACAGATCAACTTTTGAACAGCACATTGCACATGTGTTGTTGACATGAGCGTCACTTTTGGATTCATCAGAATCACTTTCAGTTTCACTGTCCGTATCAATTTTACTGCCTAAAGACAGATTCACTTCATCATCACTGCTCGTATCACTGTCAAGAGTATGCAACACCTGGGCTGCTGAAAAACATTTCTTACGAGATGCCATTATGAGACAAGGAGAAGTTGTGTCTGCATTTTTGCCTGGGTAATACTCAGGCCTGTCACTTACGCAAGACACGTCCATATCGTTTCCTGAGCAACGCTTAGTACTAATGATGTTGGCACTTTTACTGTCAGAGCAATCCTCTGGTCTAATGCTTACGTGAGATGTATCTGTTCAGTTGCCTGGATGAGTCTTGGGCAACTTTTTTTATAGCCCGAGTGATACACTAAGGAAGCTAGTCAACTAACGAAAGATTGTGAAGTAATTTTTCAACATTTTGATATTTGAGACGTAACCCTTGCAATGTATCTTGAAAGAAATAATGCAGTTTTAGTTAAATGGTTAATATATGATTTGAAGCTTAGGTCTGAATCCATAATGCCACCTAGATTCTTTACTTCTGGCTTAATTTGTTAAGTTGATAAGTTTATTTCTAACTCCCTTACTTTTTATTTCTGACATTAACTACCATTTCAGTTTTTTCATGTTTAGTTGAAGGAAATTAATCTTTCTTTTTTTAATCCACTTTTTATGTGTGTATTTAAATGTCATAGCTAATGATTATTGTTTTAGATAAAAAATATGAACAAACATTAAAAAAGAGGCATGATATTTTGTTGGATATTAAATTGTAAGTAACAGAGAATGCAATACTCAATAAAATAACTGTGGAAAGTACATAAAAGACTCAAAACTACCAACTACTGCTTTCACAGTTTAGACGACTAGAGGAAATACGCATCAGACAAGCACCTCTTTTTGTCACGAAGAACAGAATAACCAAAATTATAATCTGCCCCACCAATGAGCCAAGTTTCAAACAAAGGTCTTATGGTCCAATAATGTGTGATGGACAGTCGGGTCCCATGCCCAGCCGGGACGCCCCTGCTGCATATGTTCCGGGGGAGCCACCATGGGCAGCTCAATACCTCCCCCGGGACGCTTGGTGGTAGCCTCCCTGGCCGATGTTCGTTTCCCAGTTTCCCGCATGGCTCCATGGGACATGGAGTCCTCCACAACCTGGGAGGGAGCTGGGGTGGCCGCTAGGGGGTGCTGCAGAGACTCGAGAACCCGGCTGGACAAGTCATCAGCCCCACCCGGAGGTGCAATTGGGACCAGGTGGTCAAGCACCTGGATCACTTCCGGGTGGGCTTTAAAACGGGCCAGCCTCCACCACTGAAGGGCCAGAATCGGGAGGAAGAGGACGAGGTTGCCTGAAGAGGAGTGGTGGTACAGGGTGGAGAGTTGTTGTGCTGGTAAAGGGCTTTTGGGACTGTGTTGGGCCTGTGGGACACGAGGAAGACGTGCCCCACGGCTGAAGAACTAATAAAAAGCCTGTGTGACTTTTACACACGCCTCTACGTAGTCTGTGCCGGGTCGGGTGTTATATAGCATCTTTCACAAGTGTTACATTTTGGTTCAAACAATCAAGTGTCAGATACAGAGAATGTTCCTGAAGTCTACTGGAAAGGTAGGGGAGCAGAGAATCTCAAACCAGCTGCCTATCTTAATTTGAACATAAAATGTTGACCTGGTCTTATTAAAGAATATTATAGATAGGACAGTAGGTAAATCTGACTCACCACAGGACCCAAATAGTGTCCTATACATGTGATGTTTCAGGGTCGGTTCTGGCTGCAGATGAAGTTTACTATAATGCTAACAGATGAGCTTTCTGTTCTCTGAGTTTAATTTGTCATGTGAAGAAGTACTAGAACTGTCTCAGAAAAGTCTTAAATTGTTCTTCATATCTCAAAATCAGCTATTTGTGATCAAATTTACAGAAAGTAATTTATAAGTGATATGGAAGGAGCAGCATGATTACCATAATAATAGTTTCTGAAGTAGGCACTTAACCCAACTTCCTGGAGCTGTGTGGCAGTGTTGATAATTATTGTGTTAGGGTAATGTCCAGATTTTGAAAACATAACCTTTTAAATGTTTTGAAAAATTTCCCTTAGTATCAAAAACAATACAACTTATCCTTCATTGGTTAATGTTTAACATCATCCTTCATATGGTAGAGTTGTTGAATGTTTCACTATTTGCATATATATTTCCACAGGCTTGACAACAGAGTCAGACTCACGTTAATGATCTGCAAATAATTCAGACACTCAGAATACCTGACCTTTTTTTGTTCTAGTTGACCTTTAAATTGTTACGTTGACCTAAATGGCAATTCCTAAAGAGCTGATATACAACTCCTTAACATTTGCCTCAAGGGAGTTGGATTTAATTATTATGGACAGCATATTATTATAGACCAGAACTGAAGAAAAGATTGGTTTCCCTCTTGGCACCACAGTATCATTCTCTTTTGCCTGATAGTGGAGATTACATGCCCTATTAGGAAAATACAGTCAGAGACAATCACCTCTTATCACCATACTTTGCTTGAAAGGGAAAAAAAGAATCTTCAGTGAATGTAGGTATCTGTGGTCAAAGTAAAACTGATAATAATTATTGTTTGTTATACTTGAATAATGAAACAGCTGGCGGTTCTGATATTACAAAATAGCAACAACCAGAAACAAGTTTAAAATATTTTGTTATGCAAAAAGAAATGAAAATAGGGAAAGTGTCACTAGTTAAGTAAAGGAGCATCATCTGTGAAAATTTCTAAAAAACATAAAGCATTCGGATTGTGTTTTACATTTAATATATGTTCAACATATTAGGACTGTAAACTTGGGAGTGTGATGTTGTAGTGTAGGCACTGATGTGGCTGGTGCAATATTAACGTCTGACTAACTACAACACTGAGCTAGTAACTTAAACTACCTGTATTTAAAATGCAAAAAAATCATGTAATGTAAGTAATTGTAGAAGCTACAAAATAATTCAGCACAAAGCAGCTCCACCAATATCTCTAAAAATAGGCCTTATTAAAATAATGATCCTGCAGTTTAGACTTTTGTGTCTCCCTCGGAATATCACTCAGATTGCAGTGTTTATCTGCAAACAATTGTTGCAAACAATTTAACAGTAGCAATATTAGCACTTTTCAACCCTAACTCATTTTGTGAGATAGAGCAAGTATCCTGCCAGAGCTATCAGTGTGGGATGTCTAGAACTGAAGAGCAAGTAAGGAGACAACTGAGGAAGCTACACACAGGAAAAGTTGCAGAACCACATGGAGTCAGTCCTCGAATTCTTAAGGGATGTGCTGACCAACTTTGTGGTATCCTCTGTCATCTGTTCAGTCTGTTCTTGAAACTTCAGAAAGCTGTGGAAACATCCTGCATTATTCCTGTTACGATGAAGGCAGGTGCCTCTTCACCTAATGACAACAGAACACGAAGACTTTCAAGAGACTGGTCCTGGATTATATGAGTCCTCCTGGACTCACTGCAGTTTACCTTATCAGGCAAAGACTGGAGTGGAGGATGCAAATATCTATTTGCTCAACATGGCTTATTCTCACCTGGACAAAGCTGGTAGCATTGCGAGGATTTTGTTTTCTGATTTCTCCAGTGGCTTCAATACCAGTCAGCCATCCCTGTTAAGTGGTAAATTCTGAGATATGTATGTGGACGAGCCTATGATCTCAAGAGCTTTGTTTTTAATATGGACGTGAGCAACACTGGAGCACCACAAGGAACAGTCCTGTCTCCTTTTCTCTTCACTCTGTACACCTCAGACTATAAATATAATACCAGATCATGTCACTTGATTCTGGTACTTACTTGGTCCAGTGCGCACCGTGCTTTTACTGTCAAAAACTGAGAGTCTATCATCACTATGCAACAAGCCTTCCGAAACGCACTTCAGCATTCCTCCTAATGGTGACATCCCAAATCAGAAAACAATTTTTCAATGGGTGGCTAAATTTAGACAGACGGGTACAACATTGAACAGAAAATCTCCAGGCTACTATACCTGTGGACTTGTAAAGGATTTTGAGATGATGTTTACTATAGAAAGGTGCTACATAAAGTAAAAGTTGCTTGTATAAGGAAACTACTATTGCAAATTATTAGGAGATTTTCCCACACTCCTTTTAAAGATAACAACTTTTAAAAACATGGAAACTGGATTGGAGTACCTTGGACAAGTACACAATCACAATTTGCCAGTTTAAACACACTGGGCTATTCCTGTTCAGCGTTTTGGAATACCATTAACATGCACTGTAAAAAATATCTTCTGTCAAACATCATAAATTACTCATAACAGGCTGGCAGCCTATTCAAGGTCAGTTCCTCCTACCTTGCCCTCAATACTGTTGCACCAATTAGGTTAATAAAATGGATAGATAAATTATAGTCTTCTCTTTGCTTTACTGATTGTTTCAGCTTTTCATAAAAAAATACATATTTTAGCATGTCATCCAGAATATAGCATTGTGGCTACATTCTACAATAGTTTCTTCACAATTAGTAGGCAAGCAACTTTTCTGCTTTTGCAAGAAATGCCAAACATTCTTTTGTTACCATGTATGTGCTTTGGTCAAGGATCTCAGATCTGCAAAGCTCTTCAGGGAAGAACCATATTTTACTCTTTTCATGGTCAGTGTTTATTGTGTAAGACCAGTGTCTATTTTGCTATTTTGCTTCCTGGGTTCCAGAGTCCTAAGGCCTTCCATGCCCAACTCCACATACAATATTTCAGTCAGATATCCATATCTAATGGCAATGGAGCGAGACTGTAAAGCTCCAGTGTGGAAAGGCATAGGTATATTTGAAGCATTATGCATTACCAGCAGTACATCGCTTTCAACCAATAACACAGTAAGTGTTTTTAGCTGAAGCATTCAGTCTAACTACAGGATGATGACTATTACCGACAATCATCAGGAAACACTTATGGCCAACAACTATTAACCTTCTTATGTCTCTGTCTTTCACGCCTGGGTCGTTGCAATATTATAATATAGTTTTTGTGGCATATTTTAAGATCTTTATATATTTTTCTGATAAAATATTTTTACTTTTTTTGCAATATGTTTAATTTCCATATAGACAGTTATCAACATTCCTGGACAAAATGCTCTTCTGTGCCCATGGTTCTTTGAAAAAAAAACAAAATCGTTATGGACGATCTAAGCCAGTTAGCTGCTCCCAATCTTCTGTGCATTCTACAAATCCATACATCACATTTCGAAGATGTATTATAATGTTCTGGGGCCTCATGTATAAACAGTGCGTACGCATAAAAATGTTGCGTAAGAACGTTTCCATGTTCAAATCGCAATGTATAAAACCTAAACTTGGTGTAAAGCCACGCACATTTCCACAGTACCTCATACCCTGGCGTACACAAGTTCTCCGCTCGGTTTTGCAGACTGGCGGCACCCAGCGTCAAAGCATTGCTACTGTTCCTGTGTGGTTATCCTTTCTCTTTCAGATCCACATCCCTGACGCGGCTTTATGAATACACTGAAATTAACCGCAAATGGTTTATTAATTTAAAGCATCTGATTATAATTAACCAGTAACAATATAATGGTCCACGGAATTGTCAAACTAAACTATTCTAAATACCATAGCTGTTTTAGTGTTGTTACTCTCACTGCACCTTCTTCTTCTTTCAGCTGCTCCCATTAGGGGTTGCCACAGCAGATCATCTTTTTCCATATTACTCCCACTGTACCACTCAGAGTATTTATATCACTGTATCTGAGTGGGGAATCAAAGATCTACAGAATCTGAGAAAGAGAATTATCAGTATACAGCATCAAGCACATGCTGCCTCAGCCATGCTGTCTATTGAATTGCTTTTACATGGCAAATGTTTCAAAGCCTTTCCTGTACGGACCTCACGGTTCAGAAACAGTTTCATCCCAAGAACTATAAACACACTCAATCATGTGCTCCTTGCAGAAAAGTTTGTACTTATAAGTAGAATTACCTCACTGTAAACTTGCACTACAGTTATAATATGGCATAACCTGAGCCACTTTATAAAGCGCGTATTTACATATGATGACGATATCATTTTTAAGATGAAATGCAGCAAAATATGCTTATTATATTATACAGATAAAACTTTAACTTCATTTAAATAATCTATATTGGAGCCAATCCCAGCCAACACAGGGTGCAAGGCAGGAAACAAACCCCGGGCAGGGCGCCAGCCCACTGCAGTAATCTATATTGTTAATGATTAAACATGTGAGGCCACGGTTCCGCAGCGCTAGCGAGCCGCTGGCGCTCCGTTCACGGATTGCTCCTGTCTCACTCGGTATTCTTGCTTGCTGATGCTGACGTGACACTGAAAGGATAGCCGGATAGAATAATTAAACACGTACTATGAAGATATTTCAATGTCCCTTAAAAGTTTTGAAGAATCTGCGTTCTAAGCTTACAGATGGCTTAATGTCTATTACAGACCTGATGGTGTGGCGATTGGGTATTTGGAGAAAGAAAAGTAAGGACAGGAATTAGGGGTTAGTACATTTGAAAGAGACAGTACTGCTACAATAAAGTATTTCATCGAAGGTCGCGCATGGCGCAGCAAGCATCTTGCATGAGACATGAACAATCACTGCGCCACCATGTTCCCATGTTTAATAACATGATTTAACTCCTGTCATCATGAAAATGATATCACGTATACATCTCAGTATTTTAATTATTCAAAGAGCTGTAATATCACGAATGTAATGGATTCTGTGTCCTGTCGGAGGAAGAGAAAGCCGGTTTAAGAAGCACATAGTGATTCACATACATAAAGCACATAGAAGATCAAATACAAAACAAAGCATTTAACATGCTACTTTATTGAGATTTGAGAAACTAGTAAATTAAACAATTTTAAGATAAAGTTTATGATGTTCTACATTAATGACAAAATAAACTATGTGATTAAAGTGGAAATTTCAAGATTAAAGTTGACATTTCATGCTTTTTTGCCACCGTGTCCCTATTTTTTTCTTTTCTCTGTACCCTAATAAGCTTTCATATGACACTCAGACGGTGGGCTACGACTTTGATATCTGACAACTTCTTTTTTATTTTATATATTTTATTTTTTATTTCAGGCACTGTGCGACTTTGTGAACTTCAGCTTTCGAGTTTCTCCAACACTCTATGTCACTCGATCAACTTCCTTTTGTTGTTTATACTACTGTTTAAACCAACAAATAATACGTTATTCCTTGCCTCCACTTGGTATTCGCTGTAATTCTTATATTTTCCCCTTTGCTTTTCCCATTGTCTTTTCACAGAAGGCTGAGCTTAAGGGCTATTTATATTGATTTGCATATTCAAATAGGTGTATTTCTGGGAGGAGTTGGAGCGGGATTGCAGGCATGTGCACATGCGTTACTTTTCATGCTGACTGGGATTTATGTAGCGGAAGAACATGGAAGTTTGCGTACGCACATTTATGCATCTGGATTTTTCTGTGCGTACGCACATTCCCACTTTTGTTCTTACGCCATGTTAGAGTGTGAATTCTACGCACGGTGTTATACATGAGGCCCCTGGTGTTGGAAATGTACAGAACTATGGTTCTCAAACAGTCTAAAGCCTCCAACCAGCAGTAGCTGTGGAACGAAGTGCTGAGAAGAAAATTAGAATGAGGCATGACAGTAATACATGGTAATGATACACTTAGTTTATACATTTCAATTCACTTAACTTTTGTGTCATACTTGATGTCACCTGTATTAAACAAAATAGCAATCTTTTACATTTAGAGTGTTTCAACAAATATAGTCTTTAATACAGAGAAATAATACATTTTCATTGTGGACTTAATTGTTTCCAGCTTCCTTGTGCTTGTTCCTTTTCATCACTTCTTACAACACACACTACCAGGGTAAATATACACAACAATAAAACAAAGGAGGCAGCCGTTTGCAACCTTTCATTGGGGGTGGTGTCCTCAGGGTGCACATGCAATTACAATGCTCTGAAGAATTCTCTCCCCTCTGGGGAGGGATGGACTACTTAGAGTCACGCAGAAGAGGTTAGGCTTGTCATTCATAAAGATTAAAATTAAGGAGTAGTCAGTTGAATTTTTTTTTACCAAACTTTAAATGCAATATTTTCAACTTGAACTAGTAAATTTTTCAAATTGAATAATTGAAATTGATAATCTCACAATTACACTAAGTAATTTTTTTAGTTTAGTCAGTCAGCTTAGTCACTGTTTCCTTCAAAGTTTATTGTAAGTTTTTGAATAGAGTAAATGTACACCTGCAGTCAAAGTACATAGATATAAGGAGATAATACAGGAGAAGCTACTGAAGGACTTGTAAATGAGAGCAATATTACATTGCTGCAACTTTGTTTGTTCATATAGAAGCTACAAAATAATACAGCACAAAGCAGCTCCATCAATAGCACTAAAAATAGGCCTTATTGAAGAAATGGTCCTACAGTTTAGACTGTTGTGTCTCCCTCAGAATAGCACTCAGATTGCAGTGTTTATCTGCAAACAATTTAACAGTAGCAATATTAGCACTTTTCAACCATCCCACCAACTCATTTTGTGAGACAGAGCAAGTATCCTATCCTGACAGAGCTATCAGTGTGGGATGTCTAGAACTGAAGAGCAAGTAAGGAGACAACTGAGGAAGCTACACAAAGGAAAAGTTGCAGAACCACATGGAGTCAGTCCTCGAATTCTTAAGGGCTGTGCTGAACAGCTTTGTGGTATCCTCTGTCATCTGTTCAGTCTGTCCTTGAAACTTCAGAAAGCTGTGGAAAACATCCTGCATTATTTCTGTTCCAATGAAGGCAGGTGCCTCTTCACCTAATGACTACAGAACATGAAGACTTTCAAGAGACTGGTCCTGGATTATATGAATCCTCCTGGACTCACTGTAGTTTACCTATCAGGCAAAGACTGGAGTGGAGGATGCAAATATCTATTTGCTCAACATAGTAGTAAAGGAGAGAGATGAAATGAAACTAAGTGCCATTATGAACAATGGTTCCATCCATTCTCTGACACACTAATATTAAGTACTTTCAACCAAAAATACAAGTGTGTGAAGAAATGCTATTTGGGCTCCTTTACCAACAGCAATATGTCAGAATAATACCTTGCTGTGAATGTGACACACAATTCAGAAGCTTTCTTTCTTTTTAATTTTCTTGCTTTACAGTCATTGGATTAAAGTATATGTATATATGTTTTTATTTATTTACTTACTTACCTATTTACATATTTATAGATTTATTTATTTAAAGAGCTTCTGTTAAAAGCCAAATTTCCCCCTGGAGACAAATAAAGTTCTGTCTAAGCTATTCTAATTATGGATGTTATGATATTTATAAGCAGGGGCACTATGTTGTCATAACACAGGGGATGGCAAAAAAAATCCTAAATTATAGACAAAACAATAATAATTCAATCTGGCTGCATTCAATAGCCTACCCTTTAAACATTTAAAACACTTATTACTTGGGTTCAGAGATTGGTCATTGGTACCAAAACACTCAGCAGCAGAGGACTGTAGTAATTCTTTTATACTAATGAGGAGCCTGGTCTTTGATATGCAACAGAATTACAGTTTTGAATAATTATTAAAAAGCTTTGAAGTTTATATATTTTTATTTTTGATTTATAGTGAACATGTGTGTCATTTTGAATCAATGACAAGATTATTGTGGACTGCATAATTTGCTGATCAATTTCAAATGCTTGAAACTTGTATTTGTAGTGTTTCTCTTTTATTAAAGAAACAACCATACCAATAACAACAACAATAATAATCTAAATGGACTGGTATGGTAGGCACAGATGTATTAAAGTAACTCTAAGCAATCAACACATCAGTGGGACTGTAACTCTAGGCCTTGAAAACATTGATAAAGACTCAACTGGAAGAATCCTAATTCAGCTGTTCTAAGTCAGTGGGTAACTGATGCTATATACTATTTGAAACTGGAAAAAATCTAATTTGCACTTATTGGATCTGTACAAAACTTTTTCAAAACCTGGCAGGATCTAATCAATAACATTTTAGAATTAGCATTTAAATTGAGGAAGCAGGTTCTCTCCCCTCTTTTACCCCATTTATCTTTATTCATTTATTAATTTGTCTATTTACTTATTTTTACTAGCATAAAGTTTTACACTGCTGGCCTAGCTCTCTTTCTCAGGGGTGGAAGTTGATTTGTTTCAAACCTTTTTTTTTGTAAAACTTGAGTTATTTGCATGGAATGTTATTTGATTTTAATAAAATCAATAAAATTATAAAATAAAAAAAGACTATTTAATCAAAGTACTGTATAAGCATCTCCCAATTGGGATGTTGTGTTAAAACTTAATAACTGTCATCCTTCAATGTTCACTATCATCTAAGAATTGACTAAACGCATTTTTCATGGTTGTTCCTGGCATACTAAAACATTTTCTATAGTTGTACCATGGAAGTATTGTGCACATACTTTTTGTGAACATATCAAACAGGAATTAAGAGTCAATGTTTAATAATGATTATTATAGTTACATTATATAAAGATTACATTGAACTTTGGGAATACTGGGCTATTTAGTTTATTTCTGGGACCTAAATTAAATGTATATATTTATGGTTTATGTGGCTGATTTGATAAGATTATGATTCCACTATCACTATCACTGTAGGCTTGCTGTTAGGCTGGCAAGTTAAGTACAAAGCTTCCTTCATAAGTAGTATATAGCAGTGTATAAGCTCACACACATCTAGTATGGATGTTTCAGTTCTTTTGTATCATTGCAATTCTAGCACTGAACTAGTTCTGGAGGGACAATATTCTGGACCGCGGCTGATTGACGTTTTAAATAAATAATTGCCAGACTCGCGTCTTCAGGATAACAGAATAGATGAATTAAAGGATAATTAAAGAAAGAATTTACAAATATATTTGGTCATAAATTATTAGTAAACTAGAGAGGATGATTTCAGTGTAAATTGCCTCTATACATTAGTCCTGTAAATTCTTTTTTAAATGAGTTTTTTTGTAGTTCATCACTGTTTGATTGAGCAGAATTAAAACTTCCTATAAGCAGCCTGCAGTTTAAAAAAAAAATTACAATTTTATTTTCCAGTATAACTCCAGTGCCTATGATGATGTCACTTCCAGTTCCAACCTTTAAAACCGCCATCTTTACTCTTATGAGGCAGTCCTAATTTGGACTCTGACCTGAAAGCAACTCAACAAATTTACCCATTATTTACCCAATTTCCCCAACTATTTAATGAATGTAGATCGGGTTTTTTCTTTTGCGACTTCTTTCATCGTGCTAAGTATCATCGTTTGGTTGCAGAACCGATTTATTTGCACAAATTCGAGAGAGCAGCTGTGGGTGAAGGGGATATTACTTATAATGTAATACTCAGTCTGTGTTCATATCACTTAGCACATTTACAATCCTGTTTGCCATATCTTTTAAGACTTTTATGTTAAAGGATTTTCCTTTTTTGACTTGCTGTTTCATTCATTACGTTAAAGTGCAAATTAAAAATGAAAGACAATTTAAACAATGGTGACCTCTAGAAACTGCAGCAGTTTATCACAGAAACAGATATTGTAATATACAGTGCATCAAAATGCATTCATGCACTTAAGAGAGGATGCATTTAAATGTTTTATATAAATGCTTTACATTTGGACCACAGGCCAGTTAGGTTACTCAGGGTCACAGAGAGTTGTGGTTGGACACTGAACTGGCAGCCAATCCACACTACAGTAGTGCCTGTTGTTGAAATGAAGTAATCAGTGGCTGACATACATTGTTTTACAGTTTATGTGTCAAATGAAGAAGGCAAGGTTGCAAATACCCAAATAAGCAAGTTTCCAATCCGTGTTTCTTTAAAGGTGGAGTCATAAAGTATGTTTTAAAGCTGGATTCAAACAGAAATGGTAAGATGCTGTTGTTACTTTTTGAATGTAAATTTTATTTTAATGGAATCTATCATTTACTGAAGGTATTTAGACATTATTCTTTATTTAATAAATTTCTATGATATAGCCACTGGCAAAATCAAAATGAATGCAATATATGTAACGACTATACTTTCTTAGAAGGTTGGCCTCCTTCAACATCTGCAATAAGATGCTGCAGATGTTCTACCAGACGGTTGTGGTGAGTGCCCTCTTCTACGCGGTGGTGTGCTAGGGAGGCAGCATAAAGAAGAAGGACGTCTCACGCCTGGACAAACTTGTTAAGAAGGCAGGCTCTATTGTAGGAGTAAACTTGGACAGCTTAACATCTGTGGCAGAGCGATGGGCATTAAGCAAACTCCTGTCAATCATGAAGAATCCACTGCATCCACTGAACAGTGTCATCTCCAGGCAGAGGAGTAGCTTCAGTGACAGACTGCTGTCACTGTCCTGCTCTACTGACAGACTGAGGAGATCGTTCCTCCCCCCACACTATGCGACTCTTCAATTCCACCCGGGGGAGTAAATGCTAACATTACTCAAAGTTATTGTCTGCTTTTACATGCATTTCTATTTCTATTTTATTTAATATATATATATATATATATATATTTTTTTTGTATCAGTATACTGCTGCTGGATTATGTGAATTTCCCCTTGGGATTAATAAAGTATCTATCTATCTATCTATCTATCTATCTATCTATCTATCTATCTATCTATCTATCTATCTATCGACTTTGTAAGAACAAGTACATAAAAAATATCGTTAATGATGTGGAAGTCTTGGTGAAATAACTTCTGTGGAGGATGTCTCCCATAATAATTTGAAATGACATGTTTTACCCTTAGCACATCCAAAAGTAAAAAGAATACTTAATAAAGACTACACTTAGAAATCTAAGGGGGTTCTATTGTTTCTGCGGCCCAAACCTTCTGCATCTTTGAAACCAATCATTCTATAATATTGAAACGTTAATATAGCACATTGAAGAACCAGGAATAGTATGTAATATTCCTGTCTGGAATAGCAGAAAAAAGTATTTTTTTCTAATAAAAATAAATTCTAATCTTTCATCAGTTCTAAAACATCTCTTTAGAGTGACATTGTTGTGAAGTGGGTATCAGTGCCATATTACAGCTTTTGGACACGGGTCATTTCATATGTTTGTGTTGGTTTTCTCCCAAATGCCAAAGGCATGTTATCAGATTGACTGACAACCCAATATGAAAAAGAATTCTTTCAAATGAACTGGTGTCTCATCCAGTGATATATTTTTTTTCACTAATTACTCTAGGTTACTATAACCCATTATTGAATAGGCAGCCAAGAAAACAACAAGGTCCAGGAATAGCAACTCCAGAAAAGATGTTTACAAAACCTAAGTTTATCTGTTATCCTGGATGACTACTATCACTGGTAGTCAAGCATTAAATCACTGGTCCTTCAAACCAACTTAAACAATATGTCTTATTTTTCTGTCTGAATGCACTTCATTTTTGGGAATCTGCCTTACTAAGCAGTAACTTGAAAAGTAGTCGTGTTTCACTGAGTTCAAATGAAGAAAACTGTTTCTTTATTTAGCTTGACCTTACTGACGTAAAGCCCTCAATCTTCTAATTATTTATTATTCCTTTCAGAGCTAGGTTATAATTGCAGTGTACCTGTTATTTAATGAAAATTTGTAAATTTTTGACTGCTGACCTGTTTGCTCCCACAAGCAATATTAGTAATAAAAATGATTCCTTTACCATATTACTCTATGATCGATTGATGTTTCATCTAGGTGTTGGTTCCTTCACTAAACAAGATAAATAAATTCGAAAACTGGTGGCCAGATTGTGAGAGTTCCATGCTTATCATAAAGAAAAAAATCAGTAAATGTTAACTGTTGATTCAAATTTAAGGAAATGTCCCCTATGGACATATATATTAATGATTGTTAATAAGTCTGTAGCAACAGTCACATGGATAATCAATATTGTGTTAGATTTTGCACTCCTGTTGTGGCAACACTGCACAGAAAAAGTGGGGGCTGACAGAGAGAGAGAGACACAGAGAGAGAGAGATCAGCTGGTATTACCAGTGTTCAGAGATGGGCTCTTCACAGCTGACTGGTGGTGCTTGCCATTCAGCTCACTCTGCAAAGCACTCACTTTTGAACCAGAGCTTGTAGATTTGTAACTCACCACTGGCAGTTCACCATAATGTAATCTTTAACTGAGATGTTTTGTGATATGAGTCAACAGCAATTTAAGAAATGTATTATTGAGGGAAGAGTGAGACTCAGCACACTCTTACTAGATTGGTCTACTTTCACCTTGCGATTAATGCAAACACACAGATCCTGTTCAAACAATCGAGTTTGAGTGATGCCTAACTGCTAGTCACTCTGTATTATTCCATATAAAATCCCTTCTACATAAGTACATATGAGTGATGCAGACAATACCTGTCACTCTTCAGTACTTGACAAAAGGACTCATAATATCTCATGAAGGCTCATTAGGTTATAAGAGTTGTCTGACTATTGTAACTAAGGTTGGGAGCACCTGATAGTATGCTGCCACACCCACCACATAACAAACCATACAGACTGGGACCCAAGTTCAGCAGGTATCACCTCAGCACCACACTGCTACAGTGTGAGTTTTTTTGTTGTGGCTGGAGTGCCAATCCTGCCACCAATTTTAACTAAAATGACTATAAATTCCTTGGATAACAGGACAGATGAATTAAAGGTATATTAAAGAAAGAATTTACAAATATATTTGATCATAAATTATTAGTAAACTAGAGAGGATGATTTCAATGTAAATTGCCTCTATACATTAGTCCTGTAAATTCTTTTTTAAATGTGTTTCTTTGTAGTTCATCACTATCTGATTGAGGAGAATTAAAACTTCTTATAAGCAGCTTGCAGTTTAAAAAAAAAATTATTTTCTAGTATAACTCCGTAATGTTTATACCATTTACCATGAGTTTGTGTGGCTTCATCTTTTACTGGGAAATTACATGTATGTCTGTCTGCTTTTCACGAGAGAACTACTTAACGGATTTAGATTGGGTTTCTTTGTATAATTTTCTTGAGCATTCCAGTTGATTTTGTGACTTCTCTCCTCGTGCTTAGTATTACAGTTTGGTTGCGGCACCAATTATTTGTGTAATCCGAGAGACAGCCTGAGGACCGAGGGGAGGGGGAAATGGGACCTAAGGAGTAGGGAGGAGGGTGGGGTCATCCTCACTCACGTGCCAGCCTCCGTTTGAGTCGCTTTACCTCTCACCACGTGTTGGAGCGTACCTGTTTGTTCAGCAGACATTATCATCTACAGATTGTTAAAGAGTAACGTTTGACATTTTTAAGAGAGAGATCACAGCTACGTGTATTTTACAGGGTACCTGTTTATTAGCAGAGATATCATGGTCATGTGCTCTTCTCCCCACACGGGGGACGCTCTCCCATCAGAACTGAACACGATCAGATACAGTGGCAACATTTGATGTTGGAGCGTACCTAACTTCTACTTGGCCAGGGATACTGTGCCAACTTTTTACAATTTTGGCAGAGATCACAGCTACATTCTGATAGCAAAATCAAAAATATTTTATATCAAGGCGCCCTGGGATATGAAAGCTATCACTATAAATTCTTCTCAATACAAATTATTACATTTTTTTAAATATTTGATTGATTTTTAAAGTTTGTCCTGTTTCACTGCTATGCGGGCTTAGCCACGGGGGACAGCTAGTGTTTAAAAAAAATAGCTGATAATAGCTGGAGGAGAAACAAGGTATAGCTGAAAAACATACATGATAAAAGAAAGAAACTTTCTACTGTGAGTGGTATGTTTTGCATGAGTTCTCAAGAGAAATGCATCTCTAAACATGAATCATTTTTGTACTGGAGTGTGAACTATTCTATGGTAGGATACAGCAGCTTTCTTATATTTGTAGCAAATTCCTGAGGACATTATACTTGTAACACCATTTCACATTTGAAACTGTGAGGCTTTGAATTTGGATTTTGTGTTCCAGCTTTACATTTATTTTGGGTTCAGTGCCTATATTTACACAATCAATTATTTTTTATTTTATATTTGCAATTAATTTAGATAATGTTTAAGAAATCCTCTCTTCACTTTGACATTAAAGAGTGATGGATACCTTTGTGATTGATTATTTTGTGTTTTATTTCATGATTATATCACATTGCAGGGATCTGTTGCTGCTTTTTTGTTGATCAATGTAAAAAAAAACAAATAAAATTCACCTGTGATTCAATGTTGTATAATAATAAAATGAGCAAACTTCCAAAGAGGTGAAGTTTTTATAGGCAGTGTATTTATGTTGTTAAGGGAGGGGTGGTGTTGCACTGTAATTTCTGTTTTTAAAGTTAATAATGTTATTAATGAACTCATTTTTGTATTACCAGTTACTAAGTGCTCTTCTGGGATTACCAGTCAGTGGACCCATAAAGACAAAGTTTTGTCAGACTCTTTTTTTTTTGTTTATATTAATACTAGCTGTTGTATGAGATGACAGGTTCTGGTTGTGGTCTTGCACTGGTTATAGCCCAATTCCGGGGAAGTGGTTGAAGCTTTACACCTCAACATATGTTTATCTTGTCTTTCAAATTAGTCATACATTACCTTTCTTTTTTCTTCTAGGTTTTGCTGTCATTAGCAACAAATATAAACTTAGAAGTACTGGATTTTGAAGGTAAAACTCAAGCATACTAAAATAGTAAGCAAATGTTGTTATACAATATATTAATAAGTGTATTTTGAATTGCCAACAAGTAGTAATGGGATTGACTTTAGCTAAATTGAGTAATATACTTCAACCCTATATATGCCTGAATACAGAGGCGGTCTTAGGGGTATGCGGGGCCTAGGGCTGACCAACCTCACATGGGGCCGGTTACGTTAAACGCTGTTAACGGCATGTGTGGACTGTATAAACCTGCACACGAATTTAATAAAAATAATGTTAACATACACTGGATTTTCTCATTACAGTATTCAGCTAAATTTTGCAAGATAACACGCAGACTTTATCAAAATATAACTGGAAAATATAACTTGACCAACCCTCTTGAATGGTACACGCAGACCTCAAAAGCAGGGCCCCCTTATTTGCAGGGCCTGGGGTGGTCACCCCACTTGCCACCCCCAAATACCACTCTTGCCTGAATATCATGTTTGCAAGAATATTTGTCATAATGAATTTCTTGATTACCTCCCAGACTGTATGAGGGCTTTTAGCTTTTTTCTTAATTTTTTGTACATCTTATAATTCTGAAAACCTTACACCAAGGGCACATATTTTTAGATGCACCTACTTTACCCACATAAATCAGTAATCAGTAAAGACAGTAAAGACAATACTTTCAGGAAGTCTGTACAATTCTGAAAAAGAAGACTTAAATGAAAATATTTAGGTTGTTTTAAACAGGACAAGGAAGTAAGTGACAGTTGGGCTGGCACTAGTGCATTAAGAAAAGAAATATTGCTAAGATTTATAAATTAGAACGCCACATGTATCTAGAGAATTGTTGAAGAAGGAACATTGATATAGCTTTTCCACACCATGATATGTACTATAATTATTTAACTGAATACATTTATTTCACAGTGTTTTTATAAGCTTTAAACATTTATCCCTTCATTTATAATCCCAACTAATCCAACTGTTTTTAGGTGTACCTTTAAACAATTAACACTCATAAATATTAATAGTGTGTCAATAATGAGTTGCTATCACATTATAATTATGCTATGTTGGTATAAATATTACCACAGTCCAAAAATATTTTTTGTCTTACTGCCTCCTGAAGTTATAGTTTTGAAAAAGTGCCCAACTGAAGTGTCTCTTAAAGTCTGGGATGGTAAATCTGTGATCCTTTGTACATAAAATGATTTTCTTTTGTGGATTAAATGACAGCTGATAAAATTTTTTCAAAACAACTTTTCTTCCAGTCCAGTACTGCAGTAACTGAGGTAGAGCCCACCAGGGTTGGGGTAAATTCAGTAATGAACTTAACAATTCCAATTCAAACAACAACTACAGGAAACTGAATTGGAATTTCAGGAGGTGGAATTCAATTCAGTGAAATTCTTCCGAATTCCATTTATTGCTGTTTCTGAGCATTTATTTGAGATTACTTGTAGGGACATACCTTTGAAGTAAATAAAACTGAGAACTGTACATTAACAGTTGATAAATGATGAATGACACTGGCCATAAATATCTGAATATACTATTAATACCAGTAAATGATTACCCGTTCAATGTGATAAATATTACCACAGGATAAATGTCTCAAACTACAAATTAATGAGTCATGTTCATTCATGAATTTCATTCACATATATTCACTTTTTATTGCATTGAATAATCACCATTTCCTGAAATTTGTTATCACTACGATTGCATCTCTCATTGTCTAAATATCATGCCTGAAATACTGAAAACATATTCTACAGCAGTAGATGAGGGAGGAATAGCTAGATACTGACATGCAATTTGAACTAAACAGGAGAACCAGTTCTGGCTGTCCTTGTAGTACAGGAGAGGATCAGACTCCTCAGTATGGCACAATAGGCTTAGGTATGTCGATATCTCCTCTGGTGCTGGTAACTCTGTAGATGTGGATGGGACTTGAGTGTCCATAAATGCAAAAGTTTTGTTCTCTTTTTTGGTGGTGCAATGCTTCTTTGGTGAAGAGAGTGAAAGGACCTTCTTTGTTGGAATGTCTTTCATGTTTTGTCTTTCTGCACCCATGCAATCCAGAGTTCATACACAAATCAGATCCTCAAAACAGTCCAAAATCATACACAAAAGGTAATCCAAAATCAATCAAAATCTTTCCAATCAAACTCACAGAAAATCTCCAGTCTCACATTATATATCATTTATATATGTTCACAGAAAAATTGCTTCAGGCAACAATGAAACGTATGGACCAAGCATTCTGGTACAGACTAGCTACCTACTGGACCGCTGTTTCTTTGCTATGGAATCTAAGCCTAGATCTCATTGCCCATATACAGTACTTTTATTTTCAAAGTGGTTTGTATTAGGCTTAACCCTTTAATTATTCAGAAAGCAAAACTGGAACACTTCTTTTAGTGCTTTATTTGGGAAAAATATATTTACAAGTTATAGTTATGCACGGTGGCGCAGTGGTAGTGCTGCTGCCTCACAGTAAGGAGACCTGGGTTTGCCTCCCGGGTCCTTCCTGCGTGGAGTTTGCATGTTCTCCCTGTGTCTGCGTGGGTTTCCTCCCACAGTCCAAAGACATGCAGGTTAGGTGCATTGGCGATCCTAAATTGTCCCTAGTGTGTGCTTGGTATGTGGGTGTGTGTGCTCTGCAGTGGGCTTGCACCCTGCCCAGGGTTTGTTTCCTGTCTTGCGCCCAGTGTTGGCTGGGATTGGCTCCAGCAGACCCCCGTGACCCTGTAGTTAGGATATAGCGGGTTGGATAATGTATGGATGAATTTATGAGCACAACTTAATGAGATTGTCTTTGTCGTTTAAGGTCACACACCTCTACATTGTGCTGTATTAACCCATAATATGATGCATTATGAGCTGAACCATGATCTTACCATTTCTTCTATGAAACTGAAGGAGCTTGAGAGAAAAATAGTGGAAGTGATGAGCTGTATCAAACTTCTTGTCCATGCTGGTGCTTGTATTACCAGTCAGGTAGGAAACTGATTTGCCAAATGCCACTTTATTTAACCATTATATGTATTTTTTAATGTAAGGAGGTGTATTTTCATTTTACTTTATGGAGTACTAATACATACTATATTATATGTGATTTATGCAAATAAATAAATAAATTAATAAAATAAATTAAATAGATTTAGAAATTATCCACAAAAAGTAAATCCTTGTATTTGTTTTCATGCCTACTTTATTTAATTTCAAAGTAATATGTTAAAATGCAAAAATCTTTTTGAAAAGTTATGTGATAATGAATTGAAGTTGTAAATATCTTTGTACAGCATAGTTTCTTTATTACACAGGTTTCTGAATTTCACTTTAATTATAGCAAGATATTCTTTAATATAAATCATTCTGGGTGCTTTGTACTACTGCTGAGTTGGACCTTAAATCCAGGCTTTAATAATCCGTAAGCATTTCCTACATGTTGCTTACAAAACATATACTATACATTTACTAACTAAATTAATTTTATTCTAATAAAGTGCACTTCCACTTAAGCCCAACACAAAATTTTCAATTAAAAATGATGAATACTTAAATTAAATCACAAAATAACTTACAACAAAAAAATACAAACATGCGGTTGAACGCAAAAACATATATACTCTATTGGCATTTCTTATAACATCAAAAATTGTAGTCCTGGATTCTATCTGCCCTGGGTCACTTGGCTGCCCAGCCATACTACAGACACCATGAAAATTTCCTTCCATCCAACCATCTTACAAACCTACTTTTCCAGATCACAGTCACTGGGCAACTGGATCCCATCCCAGCAAATAATGGGTGCAAGGCAGGAACTATTCCAGAACAGCCTATTGCAGGGTGGAAACACACACATCAAACATAGACAATTCCAAATGTCCAAAAGTGCTGACATCGGGTCCATCATCATTAACAATACATCCATTCTAAGGCATTGTTACAGGATGAAGGTGGACAATTTTATATTAATGGAAATGGCAGGAGGTACTATCACAGGGCACAGAGAACAGAAAGAAAACAGGACAGGTCAGGTCAGGTTGGGGAGCATGCACTAGTACAGCACATTGCTGCACCCACCTCATGATAAAACAGCTTGATCTCCTGGTTGGCAACCCTCCTGGGAGACATGCAGTCCAGTCCCACCCTCTGGAAATGATCATCTATCTGCCACTGCCATGTGTTACGTGGGCATCCCCTTAACCTGGTTCAGCTGCTCATGTCCTCAACAATGAGGATCCTGCAAGCCAGATCACCCTCAGGGAATCACACTACATGTCCGTAGTGCCATAGCTGATGCTCCCTCACAATGCAGGTAATGTGCCTCATTCGGGACTCCATGAGCAACCACTCATTCGACACAAAGTCAAACCAGCGGAACCCAAGGATTCTCGGAAGAGACACAGTACCGAAGGAGTCCAGTTTTCATCTCAGGAGAGACTTATTTTTGATGAATGAAAACAATGACTACAATTATTAATAACCAATAAAAACAGCTTCAGCAGCAGATCTAACAAGATTATGTCTTGCTGACATGAGTTTTGTACCTTGAACTCTTAGAATTACAATGACAGAATGATAGAGCCCCTAAAATAAAAGTAGGTGGATCATTCCAAATTTTGAAGACTCTATGGCAAATGCTTTTCCTGTATCAGTAGTTTTTAATTTATTCTTAGAATGTAAAACTTGCCAAGGAGTTGAAATTGTAATCTTTAGGCATCAGTAAGTTCCCTAAGGTTAAGGAATAGGGAAAATAAGTAATTCATTATAATAAAGAATACATTCATCCATTTTTTAATTTGCTTATTCAGTTAAGGGATGGGAAAGGCAGTATCTATAATTCTATGAATTGTATTGTTTATAGATCATTGCTTTTCAAAAGTGAAAATATATATGTTGATAAAATATAAAAATGTTTTAAGAATGTATCACTTCACTAAAATTGTGTAAAAATAATGCAAATATACAACAAAATATGTTTGGTCAACTGAACGGCTCTGTGATCTTTTTCAAAACTGACAGAGCAGCCTTGCTTTTCCTAACTAAGAATAATAATAATAATTACAAAATCAGCATTAGACAGACAAACAACAAGATTTTTGCAGATTCTGAAAATACAGGTGAAATTGCCCAAATTTGTCAAAATCATTTACAATACATTTTAAACTTAAGCATGAATTTCAATGTAAGGCAAGAAACTAACACAGCAGATATGGAATGGAAAGCTGATGTTAAAGCATAGTAGGACTAAGGATGTCAATCAAGTGTGATAGGATAAGGTCAAGCTCTAGACACTGGCTGGACAATATTGCACTTCAAGAAAAACAATAAAGCTTTTAACAATAGCACTGTAGGTCTTTTCATGGTTAGGTGAGGCAGTATATCTTCACTTGATAAAAATGGAAAATGGAAAGTCATATCCAGTGTTTTCACTGGGAAGGTCTGGAACATAATATTCTAATATTATTATGTTACTTCTACAGTATATGTGAACATTTGTACGTGAGATATATTTCTGAATTAAAAACGCAGTGACTTCCATACTCACTACTAGATCATCCTTGAGGCTGCTGTTTCTGTTTCAAGCAAATAAAGTCAATTACTACCTATAATTTAAAATGAATCTTCATAAATGTTTTAACTTTTAGTGATAGGTGATATATATGTAAAACAGAAAAGGAATTTCTAGTAAAATTAACCTTTTTAAATGAATTGTTGCATTTTAGTTCTATGTTGATATAAAAGCCTTTATCGTTCTTCTGTTTCAGTCCTTATAAATGTGATAATTATTTTTAATTAAATTATTTTTTGTAGCATACACTATTATGCATATTCTTACTTTAATACTTTGTATACTGTGTATCTGACATTTTAATCTTTTATTACTGTTTTATTTCCTAGGACATTAAAAACAATAACTCAGTGCTACATCTTGCAGTACAAAAAGGAAATTACTCACTTCTGAAATTTTTCTTAGAAGCAAAAGGGGGGAATTATCATGATTTCATTAACATGAAGGTAGTAAGTATGTTTAATGTTTTGTTGGTTATCCTTAATTGTAACATATCAAGATAAAAGAATTTTATAATTCACTTAAATATCTTTTTTCTTCCAGGGGAAAAGAGAGCACTAATATAAGATAATAAATACCTGTTAAATGAAAAGTAAAAAGCATGGCAGATGCTCTTCATTGCTTGGCTTAAATAATTAGAGGTGGAAAAAAGACTATACTGTATGCTTCCACATTTTCCAGTGTTTCTTATCCTTAAATAAGGAAGATTGTGTTTTACGGTAGTTTTAGTTGTGAGCTACTGTATATTGTATACATTTTGTTGTTGCTGTGTTCAGTTGATTGTTATTATGTTATAGTTGCATAGTCCAAGTTTCGTTATGTTTTACATTGTTTACAACCTTAATTGAGTATTGAAAACTGTGGTCAGTGAATAAATGAAAATTTTCTACTTGCTCCTTACTTATAAAATACAATTATATGTAGTAAACAAAATTCAACCAAAAATATTCAGATCTAAAAATGCTTTTGTTTTTCTCCCCGTTATTGTATCACAACATGATTCTATTACTCTTTATATTTTTCCATTACTCTTATGTAACTGTTATTTTTTATTATACCTCATACTTCAAATGCTTACAAAATTGTGCTTTTTTGGATAGCAGAGAGAGCTTTCTTGTATTTGCTTTCTTTTATCAAAAGCACTCACCGTCCTTCCTGTCCTCTAGCTTTATTTTTTTGGCCTGCTTTACTCTTAAATATGTTCTCTGGCTTCCTCAGTGTGAAGGCGACTTGTAATAAAGTCACATAATCATATATTCATCCATTCATTGTTAGAAATGCTTATTCCATTACATTGTCAAGGGGGCACATGCCTGTCCTGGAACTCTAAGACATAATGCAAGGACCAGTCCTAATGTGAACACCAGCCCATTGCCAAACTGATCACATTTGTACAGTATTATAGTAAAATTTTAGAATAGGTACTAACTACCATGCATTTATTATTCACATCCAGATTGATCACATTTGTACAGTATTATAGTAAAATTTTAGAATAGGTATTAACTACCATGCATTTATTATTCACATTCACATACATTATGTACAACAAGATAATCACACAGGCTTCTTTTGGTTTTACTGACATTTTCAAAGCATCAATAAAGTTGTTATTTATCTCTGTGGAATTTGGCATACTCAAACAACTTCAACTTTTGTTGATAATACAGTATGTCTGTCACTATTTCATACTTCAGTATTAGACTTGATTAATGCTTAATAAGACCAAATTCTGCTCTTACATTCACAAGTAATTTGCCATCATATCACATGATGTTTATAGGCTACACTTCACAGAAATGAATATTTACTTTGTTGATGCTTTGTAAGTGTTGCCAGTAAAACCAAAAGAAGCCTTTGTTGATGAGTTGTTACATAAAAGTACCTGACTAACAGATGCATTATAGGTATGACTTAATCTAAAATGTACCAGTATTATATTCCTAAACATGGTAAAGAAGAAATTAGAGTAAACCCCAAATGTTTGTACATTATATCAGCATTATACAATACATCAAACAATTACAACCATAAAACAAACATTAAACTGCATTATATTTCCTTAATGGCATACTGACTTTGGAAAAAAAGATAACTGTTGCATCCCAGGTGAATTTCCACACAAGCTAGTACCTAGTGCTCTGTCAGATACAGAATGAAAATAACTACAGTCATTGAGTTATAATGACTGTATTTTTAAAATTAGCAGTTTAGCACAGAAGTCATTATAAAGAAGATCGTACCAGTGTGTTTAGGACCTCCTTCTATGGAATAAAGTAGAATCAGAAAGTATTCATAACCCTTCATTTTCTACACACTTTATTGCATTGTAGGTTTAATTGTAAATGGATATACTTGCCGTTTATGTCCATCAATCTACACTCAATGACATATAATTACAAAGTGAAAACATTTTTTACAAAGGTTGGCAAATTCATTAAAAATCATAAACTGAATGATGTCATTCATGTAAGTCTTCAGACCCTTAACTCAGTATTTTGTAGAAGGCCCTTTGGCAGAAATTACAGCTTTGATTCTCCTCAGTGTGGCTGCTAGGGGCACTGTTGCCCCATTAAACCCACCAGACAGACGTCCAGGACACACATATAAAAGCACCAAGAAGATTCTTTAATAATACTCATCAACATAAGTGCACAAAGCACCGCACACTCCACAATTCTTCTAATATATCAATAATCACAATAATCAATAACAATAACCAATCCTCCACTCCCTGCAGCTCCGTCACACACCCTTCCAACTCCGGCTCAGCTTGCTGGTATTCCCAGAGTCCTTTTATAGTCCATGACCCGAAAATATTTCTTCTCCTGGTCAAACGCCATGTCCTCCTTCGTCAAGTATCCCGGAAGTACTGCGGGCTTCCGTCCTCGTGACTTTGAAGTACATCCGGGTTGCAGTAATAATGTAAATCCCCAGGTTCTTTGTGAGCTCCCCCTGGCGACACCCACGGCATCCAACAGGGCTGAGGAAATGGACTCCATGTCCCATGATGCCCTGAGGGAATCCGGGAAACCGTTGTCGTCCAGGGAGGCTGCCATTTAACGTCCCGGGAGATGTAGTGCCCTGAAAAGGCTACTCTTTCTCCTTTTTTCTGCTGAGGGATGTCCCGGCCAGACTGAAATGCTGTCTGTCCATCACATCAGCTAAGTCTCTACAAGCTGACAGATCCTTTTGTGTCCTTTTAGATCCTTTTAGATTAGATTGCCATTAGACTGGATGTCTGTAAACTGCCATTTTCGGTCACTCCACACAAGCTCTATGGTTTAAGTCTGAGCTTCGGCTGAGCAACATAAGGCCAGTCAGAGACTTGTCCTGTAGCCACTCCAGCATTGCCTTGGCTGTATGTTTCAGGTCATTGTTGCGCCGAAAGGTTTTCTCTTGCCCCAGTCTGAGGTTGTGTCTACTCTGGAGAAGATTTTCTTCAAGTACCTCTCTGTATTTGGCTGCATTCCTTCTTTACTCATTTCTAACCAGACACCCTGTCCCTGATGCTGTGAAGCACCCCCATAACACAATACTGCCATCACCATGCTTCATTATAGGGGTGGTATTAGGCAGGTGCTGAGCAGTGCTTGGCATAGTGCTTGGAGTTCTGCTTGGAGATTTCAGTTATTGTCTCATCAAACCACAGAATCATTTTCTTCATGTTCTTAGAATCCTTTAAACTGTTATATGCCTTTTAATCAAAAATGTCTTCCATCTAGTCACATTAACATAAATGTCTAATTGATAGAGTGTTGGCTGAGATGGTTGTCCTGGCGACAGGTTTAACCATCTCAGCAGAGATCTTCTGAAGCTCTATTAGAGTGACTTCTTCTTGTCCAGTTATCCCAATTGGCCTGATGGCCAACTCAAGAAAGTCATAAATGTCTTCCATTTCATAATTATCTATGCCTCACCACAGTTTGGAGGTTTACAGAGAGATCCTTGGACTTCTTTGCTTGGTTTTAATTTTGATATGTAGACTGAATATACATGGATGTGAATATTCTATAAATATCTGCTCCAAGATCATAGATATAAGTTGAAATAATGAATTACAGTTAGTTCCGGCCTATTCTCCCATTGTGATAAACAGAAAAATTAAAATTCTAAAAAGTAAATTGCAACGTGTATTGCAGGGACCCACAGTTACTGTCCTGGATAGCCGCAGTGGCTGCAAGTTTTTGCTTTAACCAATTTCTTAGTGATCATTTTTTTTATTTACCACTAAAGCAATATCATTTTTGAGTTTACTTTGCCTATTAAACATTTATAGATGAAAACTAGCTATGTATACTGACAACAGCATACCATTAATAAACCATGCAACAGTTTAGAATTAAACTCATAAATACTTTGCCTAAATTAACTGCAATATTTCACATGTCGATCAATTTTTTAAACTGTATTTAATTAAGTTAAAATGTTGGTCGGGATCTATATTTGTTTAAGTTTCTCTTTCTAATATTTCAGGCTCATGGAAACACTGCTTTGCACATGGCAGCTGCCTTAAGAAATGATGTTTACCAAGAAGAAATTATTAAACTTCTGTTGTACCATGGTGCGGACCCTAGCTTACGTAACCTGGAAAATGACCAAGCTATTCATTTGGTGCTGCAAGGTGAAGATGGTGAAAAAGTAAGTTTCACTAACTGTTACATTGTATAACTACAAATAAATTCAAAGTTTGCTGAAGCTTTTTGATCAGTCACTGTAGATGTTTCCGGTTTGAGGTGTAAAATGTATGCTTGCTGTTAAGAAACAATTGAATTTGATACCAGTCTTTCTGTCAGTTTTATCGTACATAGCACATTTCAAGTCAGGAGCCTCAAAAGTCAGTTTACAAAGGCAATATGAATTGATGGTAAAGCCAACCATCAATGTGTAAATGTACACAATAAAGATATGATTGTAGCTAAAAGAGAACAAACCTTATATTTACAGTACATAATATATAACAGTCAGTCATTATCCAACCTGCTATATCCTAACACAGGGTCACGGGGGTCTTCCATCTATCCATTATCCAACACGCTATATCCTAACTAAAGGGTCACGGGGGTCTGCTGGAGCCAATCCCAGCCAACACAGAGTGCAAGGCAGGAACAAATTTCCGGGCGGGGCACATGCACGCACACACTAGGGACAATTTGCACCTAACCTGCATGACTGTGAGAGGAAACCAAAGCACCTGGAGGAAACCCACACAGACATGCAGGGAGGACCTGGGAAGCAAACCCAGGTCTCTTTACAGCAAGGCAGCAGGGCTACCACTGCACCACCATGCTGCCCTAATATATAACAGGATTATATATAAATTTAAGCAACTGTTTATTGGTATTTTCTCTCAAAATGTCTAACAGTTTGTCTCCAGGCTTTGTATTCTTTTGCTGAATATGGTAGAATGTGGATTGATGTACTACATATATAGATCAAGTTCAAGCACTTTATTGTCATTGTGTAACACAACAAAATTACTTTTTGTGACAGCCCCGAGGTGCATTTAAAGAAAAGTCAAATAATTCCAAATATGTCGTATACAGTGTTAAGTGATCAAGTAACCAGAGCAAATTATTATTGCTCAAAGTACAGCAGCATAAATTGTTATTGCACCTGTTAATGAATAGCACATTACATATTATATATTGTATTACATTAGTATATTGCACATTACCAATATAGCTTATTGCACATGTTAAATTGAAAATGATCTCAGACTGAGGAGATTCAGAGTTCAGAAAGTTTATGGCAGATGGGAAAAAGCTATTTTTTAGTCTGTTTGTGCATACACGGATTGACCTAAATCGTCTGCCTGATGGGAGGAGCTCAAACAAAGAATTTCCAGGATGAGTTTTGTCCTTGAGAATGTTTTTGGCCCATCTCACACAGTGAGTCTTATAAAAGAGTTTGAGTGATGGCAGTTCAGTCCCAATAATGGCCTCTGCTGTTTTTACGACCTGCTGCAGGGCTTCTTTAGCAGCCTTGGTGCAGCTGTTGTACCAGGCCATCATGCAGTTAGTTAAGATGCTCTCTATAGTGCATCAACAGAAATTAACCAGCAGCTTCGGGGGGAGGTCAGCTCTCCTTAGCTTCCTGAGAAAATAGAGGTGTTGTTGTGCTTTGCTTATTATAGCCAAGTTGTTGTCAGCCCAGGACAGGACCTCTGAGATGGTGACTCCTAGAAACTTAAAGCTGGAAACTCTCTCCAAAGCATCTGCATTGATTGTTATAAGACTGTGATTGGTCTTTTTAGTGGTCTTAAAGTCCAGAATAACTTCTTTGGTCTTTTTGGTATTTAAGACCAGGTTGTTGATGTTGCACTATGCTCTCAGATTCTGAACCTCTTCCCTATATGCCACTTCATTGTTGTCTGTTACAAGCCCAATGATAGTCGTATCATCCACAAATTTAACAATAATGTTTATACATTGAAAAAGTAAGAAAGGATTGCAAGGCAGGAAAGCATGGTATTCGTCAGTAACTGGGCCCAGCCAAGGCCTAAAAGACATAACAATTAGCAGCTTAAGAAGAATAGGATAATGTTCTACCAGTAAACTAGAATACAAGCAACAAAAAGGTACTAGAGATGCTTGGCTCTACTTGGATAGATTGTGTGAAACTAAGGAATAGAGGCAAAATGTAAAAAACACATCCTGGACAGCAGATGTCAACATACGATTCCCATTCAAGAGTAAGATCATGCTTTCTTTTTATAGGTAGGGATAGTGGGCACCAACAAGAAGCTGATCATTAACCTCCAGACCATGGTAGCACATGGTCCATGAGTTGGAAGAGTTGTACAGTAGCATGTAGCCCTTCTAATTCAGGTAGCATGGAAGATGCCTAAGATGTCTAGAAGTCTCTGAGGTGCAGTAGTTTCTGGGACAACAAGAGGGTGTTATGCCTTATTGTCCCAGGAATGTTAGAGTCCACCCCCGACAACAGTAGTAAGTCTAGGCCTGACTGAAGGTGATCTAAGGAAGATATTTAAAACCTCCATAGGCTAGTGGTCCTTTATTTCTAGAGTCAACAGGTGAGTGAGGCAAGGGATCAGTGGCAGTGGGGGACAGTTTAGAGAGAAGAGGAGAGAGACAGGAACTGAAGAGATTGCTCTGTGGTGCTTCAGGAAGACAGTAAGAAACTTGAGGCTGATAGAGCAGACCTACCAAGGCTTTATTACTTGTTTTCTTTTTACTGGTATATTTTTATTATTATCTTCTTTATATATTTCTTCTTCTATTATATTTATTTATTTTTTTTCATTTTCACCTACTTTGGCCATCTTGACATCATATTCAATGTGGAAGGCTACATTGAAGGTGACCCCTCTTGTAATAATGTGTACACATATACACATACACACGCATATATATCCTTTCATACTGCTACTCACCCCATTGAATGTAGTTTCAGGATTGTAGTAGTGAGAGCATATACCAGCAGCATTATGGCTATGCAAGGTACCAAACCAGGCATCACAGGGCAGGCTCACTCACACAATCATTCTTACTCATTCCATACCAGTTTGGCTTAAACAATTAATGTTTTAACATGTGGGAACAAAACTGTAATGCTCAGAGAAAATATTACACCTTCACAGGGAGAATGTTCACACTCCAAACACATAGTGACCTGGCTAGGGTTTTTTTTTTTTTTTTTTTTGAAGTTTTATTAATTTTATTGCAATCCATACAAATCAATCAAGTTTTTACAAAAAGAAAAATTGAGTTAAGGACAAATCGATCCCCACCCCTGAGAGAGAGAGCAAGGCAAACAGCGTGAAATTTAAGGCTTGTGAAAATACCTAAATTAATAAATTTGATAAGCCAATAGAGATGAATGCAGAAGACAAAGAAATATGGAAATAATTGCTTCCTCTGTGCTTTAAGAGCTTATTTTAAAATATTACTGATTAGATCCTGCCATGTTTTGAAAAAAGTCTGTACGGATCCTCTAACTGAGTATTTGATTTTTTCCAATTTAAAATAGTATAACACATTGGTTTCCCACTGACTTCCCACTCCTCCCAAGAGGAGCATTTGGGGTATTCCAGTTAAGCAGAATAAGTCTGCGTGCCAAAAGTGTAGTGACTGCAATCACAATTTGTTTGTCTTTCTCCACTTTAAACCCATCTGGAAGAACCCCAAACACAGCTGTTAATGGGTTAGGAGGGATAGACGTTATCTATATAAAGATCTCTAAGCAAGTTAATTCCAAATTTGTTCCAGATATTAAAAACTGCATATGTTCGCGAAGGTTGAAAGAGGTGGTTCTCTTGCAGAGGTGCCACAGATAGAAGCTTCTCCGTCTTAAAATGTTTTCTACTTTGGTTCCATATTCTAAGTGAGTGAAGCACAATTGGGCTATTAGTATATTGCCGATAACGTGTGTTTATTGGAGCACAGAGCAGGGAATACAAAGAAGTACTGCAGGATTTTTCTTCTATTGCGGACCAAGCCTGTGTATGTTCTTCTATTTGTGTCCAGGTTTTTATCGCTTGTATATTTGCTGCCCAGTAATAAAACTGGAAGTTAGGTAGAGCCATGCCGCCTTCTGCCTTTTGTCTTTGTAGGGTCGCTCTTTGGATGCGTGGATGTTTTGAATTCCAAATAAATGAGGTTATTGTTGAATCTAATTGCTTAAAGAATGATTTATTAATGTATATTGGAATATTTTGAAATAAAAAAGGAGCTTAGGAAGAATATTCGTCTTAACAGTGTTAATTCTTCCAGCTAGTGTGAGATGAAGGGTTGACCATCTATACAAGTCTTGCTTAATTTTTTCCATGCAGATGGCGAAATTTTGTTGATAAAGAGCTTTATGTTTACTTGTGATGTTTACCCCTAGGTATTTAAACTCTTCTGCAATGATAAAAGGTAGGGTATCTAATCTAATATTATATGCTTGAGAATTCACTGGAAAGAGTACACTTTTATTCAGATTAATTCTGAGACCAGAGATCGTTTGAAATTCTGTGAGTGCTGTTAAGACTGCAGGCCCAGAATTTTCTGGGTCTGATATATACAGTACCATATCATGTGCATATAATGAAATTTTCTGTTCCAGACCTTCTCTGATAATCCCCTTTATCTGATCAGTATTTTGACAATGTATTGCCAGTGGGTCAATGGCAATTGCAAACAGTAGCGGTGACAAGGGGCATCCTTGTCTAGTACCACGTTCTAGTTTAAAGTAGTCTGAACAAATGTTGTTGATACAAACTGAAGCTTCTGGGTTAGTATACAGTAATTTGATCCATGCACAAATGTTCGGGCCAAACCCAAACTTTTCCAATGTAGTAAAAAGGTATTTCCATTCAATCATGTCAAATGCTTTTTCTGCATCCAATGATAATAATATTTCTGGGGTGTTTGATTTAGTTGGTGAGTATATTACATTAAACAAGCATCGAAGATTTGAAGATAAGTGTCGGCCCCTAATAAATCCAGTTTGATCTTCTGATATTACCGAGGGGAGCACTTTCTCCATCCTTCTAGCTATGATTTTAGAGAGTATTTTAATGTCATTATTCAGAAGTGAAATTGGTCTGTATGATGCACATTGTAATAAGTCCTTATTTTGTTTTGGAAAAATGGTGATTAGAGCTTGGCGAAAAATTTGAGGAAGAGTTTGGTTATCTCTGGCTTCTGTAAATGTTGCTAATAGGAGGGGAGCTAGCTGAGCAGAGAATTTCTTGTAAAATTCTGCAGGGTAGCCATCAGGGCCTGTTGCTTTCCAGCCTTGGAGTGACTTTATAGCATCTAGTAATTCTGAAAACGCCAGAGGTTTATCAAGTTCCTCCGCACTAAAAGTGTCTATTTGTGGTATTTGTAATGCATCTAGAAATGCATTAGATTGTGTATTTTCTTCTTTAAACTCAGTAGTATATAGGAATTTATAGTAGTCTCTGAAAGTGTGCATTATATTTTTGTGGTCGATGATTTTATCTCCGTTCGCGTTGGACATTACTGAGATTGCGTTGCGCACTTCTTGCTTGTGAATTTGTTGAGCTAAAAGCTTATTAGCTTTCTCTCCATGTTCATAGTAATGATGTCTGGATTTATAAATTAGTTGTTCAGTTTCTTTAGTTGTCAAGAAGTTTAGTTCCGAATGCAGAGCCTGCCTTTTCCTATGTAGAGTCTTGCTTGATAGTCTGGCATGTTCTTCATCTATTCTAGTAATTTCGCTTTTTATTTCTGCTACTTTACTTTGGCTAGGGTTTAAACCAGCTCCCTAATACACCATAATGGATTAAATGTGTTATAGAATGAATGGATGATTTAAAATAATACCTGAAAGAGAATGTATTATTTACATTTACTGTAATAATTGTAAACTGACTACTCTTCCCCTTTTTTTGGCAGGTGAGACAGCTATTGAGGAAGGGCAGAGCTGGAATAATTTCTAACCACTGTAGCTCAGTGTCTTCAATATTCAAGTAAACAATGAATTATCTCCCATTTTCTCCCACTCTGTCGTGGCAAAAAATCTTGTGTACTGCACTACTTTTGCTCAACTGCAGTTCCTTTGACACCTTTTCAATTACCAATAAGTCTCAGAAGATGGCGCACAACTGTTCAAAATGTTAGGTATAATTTGATTGTTGTTTTGGTCTTTAGCATTTAGTGATTCTGTACAACAGGTGATGCAAAAATATTCACACTTACAATTCTTTCATAGTACAGTATATACCCATTCCTGTAACCTGTCTGAGATGAGAGCAGTTTATTACTTAACACTTTGCCAAACATAATGAAAGAACTGAAATCCTATCTTTACATTGTAGGGTTATGACATATCAGACAAGCTACCTTGAAATTGTGGTGTCCAACTCTGATCCTGGTGGATTGCATTGACTGCAGGTTTTCCTTCCTGCATCTCTCTTCATCAGTGACCACTTTCGAATGTTAATTGACTTTTGTTCCCTTCATTTTAATTGTGTTGCTTTAAAGACTCAGTCCTCTGAATTGTTTCTCTTTTTCCTTAAATGGCGGACAAAAAACTGAGATGTGAAGCGAGCCAACAGATGACCAGTTAAACCAAGGCCTCAAACTCTAACCAATTTCACTGCAAACATTTTCTTGGTTAGAAGCCAATTCTTGTTCTTAACTAAACCCATTATTAAATTCCATGACTTGTTCATGCTCTCATTCTGCCACAGCAGACTGTTGATTTCCTTTTTTACTAAGAAAACTCTCAAAATGTTTTGCAGACATGAGCAGATCAACATTACTGAGACCTTTATCATTCTATACTATCAGATATTACGTGATCAGCATAGGATAGGTGGTCATGTATTTACTTGTTTTGCATCCTATCCCAATTTGGCTGCTATTTAAGGAAAAAAGAAATAATTAAGGGGTCTGAGTCAGTTACAATTAAGGCAAAAAAAGTTAATTCACTTGCAAAAACTGGTCTCCAGTTAAGAAAATGGTTAGAATAAAAACCTATAGCCACTGTAACCCCTCCATTATTGGACTTGGACATCCCTGTTATAAGTAGTGCAATATCACATGTGCATTTAACAAATGCTGTTTAGCTGATTGTGCAACAAATCCTTCATTATACCACTACAACGATATGTTGAAACGTATGCAGCAAGCATAGATTTAGCATGCATCACAGCTCTAAGTGAATGTGACTCTGTATTGCCATTTGACTTATAGCTTATCCCAGTCCTCAGGTCACTATTTCCAGTGTGTCATTCAGGCTACTGAATCTCCACTTAAGAAACTAATAGAATTTGCTTATTTTATATTTAGCTGTTCAGCTGTCTTTAAATTATTATTTTTTATTTCAAATGAGGATTGCTAACTATTGGGCATGAGTTCTAAAACTGACATAGAGCAATTAATTAAAGATGAATTCTTTTTGAAGTGTAAAAATGGCACATTTTGCGTCGATATTGTACTATTATACTGATCTTGAACAGGCTAGGCATAGAAAGTGTGACCAATGCAAAAGGGTTAATAATGTTTGCAGGTAAAACTGCAACTGGTCTTTCTAGTATATCTTATAGTTTATTAGGAGACGTCAAAAAACGGACTTCTCGTTTTATTATTGACTTTTTAACCACAAGTAACTCTAATCCACCAACCAGAAAGAGGAATAAACATAAAAGAATTCAAAGCACAATAAACAATAACATCTGACTTGCCCTCTGCAACTCTGTATAGCATAACTGTCACCCATATCTGCCCTAGGGGACTGCCAAACTATTCCTATTACCCAACAACATAGTAACTACTTGTTTCTGTCACTTCCAGAGTTCTGTTATACACACGGCTTTTCTCTGGCTATATCTTTTCATCCATTTAATGTTAACAGGAGGTTCAGACTGTAACAAATATTGGGTGCCAATATTTGAGGTCAAGTAGAGCAAATGGCCAGAATTAGGAATTAGTTTCAAAAAGTTTGCTTGTTTATCATACCTGGCAGATACAGATTGTATTGTAAAGCTAAACATTTTGATAGTTTAAAGCTAAAAAGTCAGATTTCCCTAATTTCAAGTGATCATCCATTCTGTGATTAAAAAAGATAGACACAAAGCAACCAAGCAACAGATCGACTGTCACAAAAATCCATTTCAGCCTTTTGAGGGTCCCTCTATCCTTAAGTTTTGGGTTGTCATACAATTAGCATTCACAAAAGCAGCGTCATTCAGTTCTCTGCAGTGCTACATTGGCATTTCTATTCTCTAGATGTTCTTGGATGACCTGAGTTTGGCTGTTGCTCACTTCTGTCCTTATATGAGCTGATGTTTTGATGCTAGCCCACACATGCTTTAATTCAAGAGCTTTTATGCTATAAAGATATTTTTTAACTTTTATATGACAATTTTTTATGACAGAAAGCCCAAAACATTTAGTGCTCTATGTGGATATTCAGTTGCATATACACATATAAATGCAGTGTAACTTTCTTGTCACAATCTGGTGATGCTGTGAGCATGGTAAAAACATTTGCTTTCCTATTTGTTCTAAACAGGTTATCAGTATCACTCAAAATTATACATCTAAAGCACAGTTTTATAATTCATGCTTTGAGTTGTATTTGGCTGCAAAATTGCAATTTATCTCCCTTAAATTAATCTGAAGCCATCTGGCATGCTAAAACTAGGCAAGATCCAACATGCCAGGGTGGTATCAAATACGTTTCTCAATGTTCTGGAACATGACTAAGGTAAAGTGATACTACGACTTGACAACGACAAGTGAAATGTACATGCTGACCTTTCTGGGCATGTCAGGAAAATGTGCTGGGAGCAAAAGTTGATCTTGCCTTGTAATATTGTTTAAAATGCTTTAAGTGGGACAGCCTTTAGGGCAGGAGCTTCTACAACATTTAAAAGAAAGATAAGAGAAGAAACAAATTCAACACCTGGAAAAGCTTTTGAATTTGTAGACAGACAGTACTTCTTCTTTAGTATGGTATGCCATCTACATGCAAATGCTTTGTCAATTGATGTTGGTTACAATACAGAAAAAAAAATGGATCTTGCAATAAACATCTGATAGCTCTAAGCTACATATGCTGATTCGCCAAAGTGATTTGGTCAGCCTATACAATTAATAGCTAGTAATTATGTATAAAAGACTTTTTCTGTTTTAAAGAGCTTTGCACCTCATTTTTGTGGGAAAGCTGATTGTATTTAACTAATGCTATGTAATGTCTTTTTTAAGTAGAGTCTTTTTACATTCATTATGTAATTTCAATATGGTTAACATTGCTAATAGGTCCTATAGATAAAATGGATAACCAAATATTGCAAAATTATTATATTATATTATCCATCCATCCATTTTTGAGTGGTGGCTCTGAGGCTAGGGATCTGCACTGGCAATCGGAAGGTTGCTGGTTCGAACTCCGTAAATGCCAAAAAAGGGACTCTACTCTGTTGGGCCCTTATGCAAGGCCCTTAACCTGCAATTGCTGAGCACTTTGAGTAGTGAGAAAAGCGCTAAATAAATGCAAAGAATTATTATTATTATTTTTATAAGCCTGTTTAATCCAGAAACAGTGATCCCAAAGCAAGAAATAATCTCACATGGGGCATCAGTCCATCAAAGACACGTTTATGCACAGGTCCACACTCATAAATATATGTTTTGTAGTGTTCAATTACCCTAACAATTAACAACCCACTTAATCCAATTTTTGGGATGCAGCCTTTCCTGTGTTGGATATGAGGCTGAAAAGCATTGCAGGTATCATTCATGCACACACCCGAACTCATTACACCCATACTATTATACTATACTATACTATGAGCGGGATGATGGCACACTGGATAAAGCAGCTGTGTCATGCACTCAGCTATGTGGATATAAATTCTGTGCTTGGTCATTGCCTGTGCTACGTTTTCACATTCTTCTCATCATCCAGTCACTCCAGTTGCCATCTTACATCAATAAAGATGTAGAGGTTAGACATATACAGTAGGTGATTCCAGTCTGGTCCTGTGTGTGTGACTGGACCCTGAGATGCTTTGTCCCCTGTGCTGCTATGGTAGACTCCAGCCCTCCATGACTCAGAATTGGATTAGGAGGGTTTTATTAATATCATTTTACACAATTCATTCAGTTTTTTAAACAACAATACAGTGCTGTGAGGGCTTAATGGCTTTTAATCCAAGGCATAAACCAACCCTGGATGAATTACCTACACAATCAGATTCAAGAAAAGAAGTGGCCAAAGATGGAGTACTTGTCTATTATAGGGCACATGCACATGTATGTGGAACACAGGCAGGGGATGACCCTGCAACCCTAGCAATTGCCCTCAAGACCAAAAGGACCTCCTCATCAGAACTACACAAAGCCAGCTATAAAAATACAGTATATATTCATTTCTGAAAACAGAAATATTTACTTTTTGCATTTTTAGGCTAAACTAAACAGTGAGAACCGGGTGTGTAGCTTTCCGTGATGTTATAAATTACTCAATACCCATTTGTAACAGACTACAGAGAGCTCTTTACAGACAGAACTAAAAGACAGTGGTCTGCAAATGCTGTATAGCTTGAACATGGTAAAATGAGTGCCTGAGAGCTGTTTCATGGGCAATAGTCTGTGGTATAACGGGCCTGTGGCTTAGGAAAAAGGTGTCCGATTTTAAATAAATAATGGACGCTCTCACGCTGGGGAGTGGAGCAGGTGCAAGTGATCTGCTGTGATGACTGCTTGTCTCTGGATTGGTGTCATGTGGTTGGCCAACCGTTTATTGCCTTGCCGGCACATGTAGGAGGTACTGTATAAGTGTTATTATGATCGCACCTGCAACTGCTCCCCAGCCTAGAAAAGGGAGCACAAGATGTGAAAGTTGAACAATAGAACAGAGGTTAAAGAAAGAAAGAAAGAAAGAAGGCACATAGTGAGACCAGTTCAAGAGCGGGAGCTAAGATAGGCTGCTGTGTTGAGAGCCCCTGGAGAGGAGCGGTTGGCCAATGCCCAGGGGGCTGCTCTAATGGATCACTCCAGCTGAGCGACTTGGGGAAGCTGGAGTGACCAGTTTGCTACAGATGCCCAAGATGGCATTGGGAGCCAGAAGCTTGGACTGAGAGCTCCATTGTGAATGCCATGGCCTTTGGGGACCCAAGATTGTGTCTGGAAAGGGAGCCTTACCGTAGCCATGAGATGACAGGGACCTGGACCTGTGGAAGGTCAGCTGTGTCTGTCAGTAGGGCGACTCCACTGCTGCAAGGCCCGCATGGGATAAGCAGAGGAGACCCCAGTTTAAAAAACAATCTGCATGGCTTTCCTGCCAGCTGGTTTTAACCTCGTTTTAATGGATTTATTTATTTGAATTTTAACCACCACAAATTCACCTTTTTAAATCCATCATTTATTTATTTAACTTCACACTGCACTTTTTGAACGTTTTTTTTTTTTAAATTGCTTTAATAAAAGCACTGAGCACTTTGCACCTTCCCATTGCTTTGTGTGGTGTCCTCATTTACCAAGCTCATTTCTCGGGGCGTTATTGGCGGTGGAAGGTTGAAGAGGCTCCCAGTGGGCGTGTGTAGCGTGGAGCCAACCTGCACCGTCACACAGTCCATATCCTTTAAATCAGAAGGGCTTGAAATAAAAGGCAGAGAGCTGCACACTGGCATTGCAGAGTAGTTATATTTAGTTGTACAATAAGCCCGTTATTGAGATGATCCTGTGTTTTAAATTTCCAGCTGTCAACATCTCAGGAAACAACACTGTCCAGTTGAAGCTGCAGCGATCTTTAACAGATAGTGTTTCAGTTATACAAGTCAACAAAACAAACTTTTCCTTTAATGTTTTGGTTTACGGGCTGCTTATCTATGTATGATGTGATTCACATGCCTAAGCTATGCATTTCTTTTTTTATATACAGTATATATATAACATTCCATACGATCAAGTCAAACTTCACAAAACTAAATTCAATTTCACCCCCAGCCATGACATTTCCTAAGTGATGACATTCTCCATGTCTAATTTATTGTGTATTGCTTAGTGGCAGAGTAGGATCTCAATGACTTCCCCGATTACCTTGGGATGTTTTGTACACTGACCACGAGCACATAATACAAATGTGCCAATCGACTGGCCAACCCCAGACCCAGTTAGAAATAACAATATTGAGCATTTGAG
This sequence comes from Polypterus bichir lapradei, assembly GCA_026402145.1. Lineage (NCBI taxonomy): Eukaryota > Metazoa > Chordata > Cladistia > Polypteriformes > Polypteridae > Polypterus > Polypterus bichir. The sequence continues at coordinate 10,256,880 of JANRMT010062804.1, read as the reverse complement.
CAAAAATAAATTAATAAAAACACTGAAGTCCTAAAACATACTACACCACAGCAGTTTTCCCCTGAATAGCAACAAATTGGCCAGGCACACAGCACAGTCTTTAAAAAACTGTTTGTTTGAATAGCTTCTAAATTCAACAAATTTAGAAATGTTTGAAACAATTTTGTGGGGGAGTGGGGTTTGGGGGGTTAGAGCCCCAACCTCTAGTGTAAGTTTTGCGCTACAGCAGTAATAAGGATTACCTAAAGTTGCCAATTAAATTCATATGCACATTTATCACTAATTTTTGTGTTAATCAAACATATTTACATTTTCACATTACTCTTTGTTAACAATTGTAAGATTTAGCAGTTTACAGTTTTTTATAAAAATAAGTTGAATTGAACAGTCCTCCCCAATTTAAACCTTAGCACTATGTGACTTTGGACTCCAGAAGGCAAAGGTACAAACCACCATGTCACCTGTGATATTGCATATTTAATCTGTGGATCAAGCAGTTGTTGATTGTAAGCCAATATATCCATGGTATAGGAGCTTACATTAATATTACAGCATTTTAAGTCTTTCATCATGAGTAAAGTAAAAAAAATGAATAAATAAAATACCAGTCCTCTGAATCAATTCTCAGAAATGCACACTTTCGTAGAATACTTTCCATTTTCCTAACAACATGTGCTGATCAAACTGCAGATAAGACAGTAGAACAACGTAAGCTGAGCTCATGAACCTGCAAAGAGAATATATGATTTCTGAAATTAGGACTATTAAAATACTGTTTTCTCAAATGATATATAAGCTACCAAAGGAAGAAAAAACTCACAAGATTTGTCCTAAGCATGAAGTTAGTTACTGTATGTGCTCTTTACACTGTTTTATTTTATGATAGTTGCAATCTCTCACTGGCTACCATCACAGCTTCCACTTCAGCCACCAGGAGTCTCTGTTGCATTGCCATGGAATAAAGTAATCTTCCTCTCCCGCTGCCCTTTCTAACCAGAATGACCAGTTCTTTATTACACCGTCTTTAGGTACTATGTTTAGAAGCTAAAGAAATGCCAGTGTCATTAATGACCAAATTACCCGGGTCATGTAATCTGAACATGTAAATTTTCTGTTTAAAGTGGATATTAGAGAAGCACTTCAAGAGTTCATATCCTTAACTTTTAACAGAGTAAATATAAAATTTCACTGGAAAATTGGAAAAGGCCATTAAACAAATTCCAAAAATTATGTGATTAGTGGATTATAAACGTAATGCTGTGAAAAGAATAAAAGTTGCTTTTATTTCATTTTTTTTTCTGAAGCGTGCTGCAGCTTGCCTCAATTGCACCAGAACAGAGAATGAGCTTTACATTTCAATAAAACATTTTGATCTTAAATATCACCACTCTTCTTCTTTGATAATAGTTAATAACCTTTAACCACATTAGGAAAATAAAGAAAAAAAACATTAAAATTACACTAAAACTTAGGAAATGTGCTTCATCCACATGGAAATACTTCTGAAATTAGTAATTATGTAACCCTATCCTCTGAAATTTCAAATCCATAAACAATATGAAGATTATGATATATTACCCCATAATCCCTAAATACATAAACTAATAACAAGAAAGGCTTTTAAGAGCAACTGTTCAAAATCACAGATTTTAAAACAAGATGTTAGGCCTAACTTACATCAGTGTCATCTAATAGAACATGTTGAAACCTTGATTTTTTTGTGAAGTTCATCTAACTGTACATATCTGCAAAAATTATTCTAAGAAAAACTCAGCAAAAGTTCTTATTCTGGTACGTGTTTTGTATTGTGAGGTTCAATTAAATGAGTAATTGTGTTTTACTCAGCACCACTGAAAGTAATGTGAATAAAATAAAAAGAAAACAGTGCATTCTTCAGGACAGACATTTCAAACGGAGCACAAAAGAAAAAAGTGGACCTCAAACAAAATGTAATCAAAACTTCAAATGAATTTTCAATGACACTCACAATGGGACAATTTAAGCCTAGCATCAAGCATTTACTGAAGCACAAGCATAACCAGAATACTCAGACCAAAATGCCACATTAACATGATGAGAACATTCAAACTGCACACAGATGATGACTGGGAGTCTGATTTAAACCATGGGATGCTGGATCTGTGACCTGCTGTCTCTGTCTTATGTGAAAATAGCATTCAGATTTGCAGTGTTAGTTTTTACACTTGTCAGAGGGAAAATTAGTAAAAATTGCAGCACCACTACAAGTTCACTGCAAGCTTATATGATATTTAGATGCCCACAGAATTCACATTTTCTTACCAAGAATATATTACAGGTAAAGAATAAATGATTAATGAGGCAGCTGCATTTGAGATCTTATGTTTTGGCTACAATTTTCACAATATACAATTTTAAAACATTATACCCATAAAGACAGTAGACAGTGTCCAGCATTACTATGGAAAACTATTCTGTTTGTATAAATAATAAAATAAAATGCAAAAACAATACTGATGTTTTAGAAAAGGTCACAAGTGTGCGTAGTAACCTATAGTTTCCATAAATTACATGCTAAGCTAGTGTATGTCACTGGCATCTACAAAAGTGACTAAATACTTCTGAACAGTGATGCTGAGGCTGTGATTAATAAGGTATCTCTCGTCTTGAACTCTGATGCCAGACAAGGGCTAATATCAGATGTTGTTCAAACACACACATATATTGTATTTAACAAAAAAGTACTTAGTCATGAATCCCTGTTGTTTTAATCAGTATGGACTGGCAGCAGCTTTAATTATCTTTGTAAGTGCCAGAGAGTGGGAACATGTTGCATGCTCAGTAGTACATGCAAGTAAAAATTTCAGTGTACTTTAAACATTTGACAATATTGACCCACTGAACCTACAATACTGATTGTAAGCTGCAAGGTCTGTGTCCTCCAGTACAGCAGGATCCAATACTCTCAGTGCTCACTTTTTCCCCTTACATTGCTAACCAATTTGGATTTCAGCTTGAATAAAATGCTGTCAAAAATGCTTTGATCATCAAGGCTTTTTGCTGGGGTAAGGTGGTTTACAAAATGGATGGATGTAATTTATGTCTTTTATAAATTACCATTTTCAATTCTTTCTTTTTTTGCCAGATAATGTATTACTTCTTCTAATATACTGTTATATTACTTGTTAATATTTTTTATTTTACTATTTCTATGAAATTAACAGATAATTGCTGTGCAACTACATTGTACATACTGTATATATGAAATAATTTAAAAAATATTTTCATTAGTGTATTTACATTTCACAAAATCTTTTATACTTGTAAGAATTATAACGAAAGACTAATATAAATTTAAAAATTACTTTTTCTGATATTTTTGTAGTCTGAGTCTAAATTTGAAATTTTTGTACAGAAGATGTCACCCAATGCCCTTGGGTTTAATTTTTCACACTTACTAAATGGATAACCCTGAGTGTATTCATTAATCTGCATGTGCTGATATTGTAGAATTAAAAATGAAAACAAAACCTGTCATTTGTAAGTTACTTTAGATGCAAATATCAGATGAATAAAGACAAGCAATACTATTTGTTGTGCATTTGTTTTCTTCTCATTTTTCATATAGAGATCATTATTTATTTTTATCAATATTAACTTATATAATAGATTCCTTTAGCTAAGATGAGTTACTAAGTAAGTTATAATATATACAAACATTATCAGAAGGTGCAAGCATCAAAAGCAACACAGAAGAGGACAAAAAAACATTATATATATAACTAGTCATGGTACCTGTCAAAGACAGGTAACAGAGTAATGTAAAAATATTTGTTATGTGTACTTTCAGCGCCTTTCCTCTTTCTTTGCACATGTCTGAACGTCTCTTCTACAACCACCCTCTTTCAAGCACTTTACCATTCTGCTTCTTTGATTCTGATATTATTTTTGAGGTGTCTTTCTCGCCACCTTTCCAGTTTTACAGTGCACCCGGAAAGTATTCACAATGCATCACTTTTTCCACATTTTGTTATGTTACAGCCTTATCCCAAAATGGATTAAATTCATTTTTTCCTCAGAATTCTACACACAACACCCCATAATGACAACGTGAAAAAAGTTTACATGAGATTTTTGCAAATTTATAAAAAGTAAAAAAATTGAGAAAGCACATGTACATAAGTATTCACAGCCTTTGCCATGAAGCTCAAAATTGAGCTCAGGTGCATCCTGTTTCCCCTGATCATCCTTGAGATGTTGCTGCAGCTTAATTAGAGTCCACCATGTGGTAAATTCAGTTGATTGGACATGATTTGGAAAGGCACACACCTGTCTATATAAGGTCCCACAGTTGACAGTTCATATCAGAGCACAAACCAAGCATGAAGTCAAAGAAATTGTCTGTAGACCTCCGAGACAGGATTGTCTCAAGGCACAAATCTGGGGAAGATAACAGAAAAAATTCTGCTGCTTTAAAGGTCCCAATGAGCACAGTGGCCTCCATCGTCCGTAAGAGGAAGAAGTTTGGAACCACCAGGACTCTTCCTAGAGCTGGCCGGCCATCTAAACTGAGTGATTGGGGGAGAAGGGCCTTAGTCAGGGAGGTGACCAAGAACCCGATGGTCACTCTGTAAGAGCTCCAGAGGTCCTCTGTGGAGAGAGGAAAACCTTCCAGAAGGACAGCCATCTCTGCAGCAATCCACCAATCAGGCCTGTATGGTAGAGTGGCCAGATGGAAGCCACTCCTTAGTAAAAGGCACATGGCAGCCCGCCTGGAGTTTGCCAAAAGGAACCTGAAGGACTCTCAGACCATGAGAAACAAAATTCTCTGGTCTGATGAGACAAAGATTGAACTCTTTGGTGTGAATGTCAGGCATCATGTTTGGAGGAAACCAGGCACCGCTCATCACCAGGGCAATACAATACCTTCAGTGAAGCACGGTGGTGGCAGCATCATGCGGTGGGGATGTTTTTCAGCGGTAGGAACTGGGAGACTAGTCAGGATAAAGGGAAAGATGACTGCAGCAATATACAGAGACATCCTGGATGAAAACCTGCACCAGAGCACTCTTAACCTCAGACTGGGGCGACGGCTCATCTTTCAGCAGGACAATGACCCTAAGCACACAGCCAAGATATCAAAGGAGTGGCTTCAGGAAAATTCTGTGAATGTCCTTGAGTGGCCCAGCCAGAGCCCAAACTTAAATCCGATTGAACATCTCTGGAGAGATCTTAAAATGGCTGTGCACCGACGCTTCCTATCCAACCTGATGGAGCTTGAGAGGTGCTGCAAAGAGGAATGGGTGAAACTGGCCAAGGATAGGTGTGCTAAGCTTGTGGCATCATATTCAAAAAGACTTGAGGCTGTAATTGCTGCCAAAGGTGCATCGACAAAGTATTGAGCAAAGGCTGTGAATACTTATGTACATGTGATTTCTCAGTTTTTTTATTTTTATTAAATTTGCAAAAACCTCAAGTAAACTTTTTTCACGTTGTCATTATGGGGTGTTGTGTGTAGAATTCTGAATTTAATCCATTTTGGAATAAGGCTGTAACATAACAAAATGTGGAAAAAGTGATGCGCTGTGAATACTTTCCGGATGCACTGTATGTTTCTGAATTTAAAGATCACTCAATCAGACTGCACCTTTATTCCTCTCCATGTGCCTTATACTCACACTTCCTCTATCGTTGTGTCATTAAAGCCAAACTGACCAATCTGATTGCTCTGAAGAACTGGATACACAGACCTTATAATTATACCAGCAGCTAAATTAAGACAAAAATCAATATTCTAAATTCTTTTTTTTTTAATTTTATTGATTTTATTGTAATCATTCCATACATATAGATCAATTTTTACAAAAAAAAAAATAGGATTGAAAACAAATCAACCCCCACCCCTGAGAGAGAATGGCCAACGGACTAAAACTTAAAAATAGTAAAAATGAATAAACTGATTAGTTTATTAGGCGGATACAGAAACATGGAGAAGAAAAAGAAATGGGGAGAAAATCTACTTCCTCAGTACTTTAAGAGCTTATTCTAAAATGTTATTGATTATATCCTGCTAGGTTTTGAAAAAGTTCTGCACAGATCCTCTAAGTGAGAATTTGATTTTTTCCAATTTCAAATAATATAAAACATCAGTTACCCACTGACTTAAAAGAGGAGAGTTAGGATTCTTCCAGTTTAGCAAAATAAGTCTGTGTGCCAATAGTGTAGTGAAGGCAATCACAGTTTGTTTGTCCTTCTCCACTTTAAGCCCATATGGAAGAACACCAAACACAGCTGTTAGTGGATTAGGAGGGATTGTGACACCAAGGCTGTCTGAAAGGCACTTTAAAGGTTTTGTCCAGAATGATGTTAATTTGGTGCAGGCCCAAAACATGTGACCCAGTGAGGCTGAAACTTGATTGCAGCATTCAATGGTAGGATCTTGCCCTGGAAACATTTTGGGTAATTTTAAGCAAGACAGATGTGCCCGATATATAATTTTCAGTTGAATAATTGTATGCTTTGCACATATGGAGCTCGAATGAATTCTCTGCATTGCTACCTTCAACTCCTTTTCTGATATTTTAGAGAGAGATCCTTTTCCCATTGTCCTCTTGGATCTTTAAAAGGGAGGGACTGTAAAATATTTTTATATATTGCAGAAATGCTGTTTGAGTCCTCGAAACTGAGCAATATTTTTTCCAGCATAGAGGAAGGTGAGAGATGGGGAAAATCGGGCAGGTTCTGTTTGACAAAGTTTCTGATTTGAAGATAGTGAAAGAAATGTGTTGCTGGAAAATTAAATTTGGAATGTAGTTGTTCATAGGATGCAAAGATGTTGTCTATATAAAGATCTCTAATCAATTTAATCCGAAATGTTTTCCAGATATTTAAAAACTGCATATGTTTACGAGGGTTGAAAAAGGTGGTTCTCATGCAGAGGTGCCACAGATAAAAGATTCTCCATCTTAAAATGCTTTCTACATTGGTTCCATATTATGAGTGAGTGAAGCACAATTGGGTTATTAATATATTGGCGATAACTTGCATTTATTGGGGCACAAAGCAGGGAATATAGAGAAGTACTGCAGGATTTTATTTCTGTCGCGGACCAACCTGTGTATGTTCATCTATCTGTGTCCAGGTTGTTATATCTTGTATGTCTGCTGCCCAGTAATAAAACTGAAAGTTAGGTAGAGCCATGCCACCTTCTGTTTTAGGTCTTTGTAGAGTCACTCTTTGGATATGTGGATGTTTTAGGTTCCAAATTAATGAGGTTATGGTTGAATCTAATTGCTTAAAGAATGATTTATTGATGTATATTGGAATGTTTTGAAATAAAAAAAGAAGCTTAGGAAGGATATTTATCTTAACAACATTAATTCTTCCAGCTAGAGTGAGATGGAGGGTTGACCATCTATGCAAGTCTTGCTTATTTTTTTCCATACAGGCAGCAAAATTTTGTTGACAAAGAGCTTTATGTTTACTTGTGATATTTACCCATAGTTATTTAAACTGATCTGCTATAATAAAACGGAAGGTGTCCAATCTAATATTGTATGCTTGAGAATTCACTGGAAAGAGCACACTTTTATTCAAATTAATTCTGAGGCCAGAGATCTTTTGAAATTCTGTAAGTGCTGTTAAGACTGCAGGCACCGTATTTTGTGGGTCTGATATGTACAAAACCATATCATCTGCATATAGAGAAATTTTCTGTTCCAGTCCTTCTCTGATAATCCCTTTTATCTGATAAGCATTTTGACAGTGGACTGCCAGTGGTTCAATGGCAATTGCAAATTGCAGTGGTGACAAGGGGCATCCTTGTCTGGTACCACATTCTAGTTTAAAGTAGTCTGAGCAAATGCTGTGTAACAGATAGGGGGCGCTATCGCTCCCTTGAACCCTCAGACTTGACTCCAGACACCAAATAAAAGTCCAAATGTTGACTTTATTAATACACAACAGTGCACAAAGCACCTTCCTCTCCATAATACTCATAAATCATAATACTAATAATCAATAATAAACTCTCCACCACTCCCAGACGCATTGCCACCCTTCCACCCAGCTCAGCTCGCCATCTGAGGATTTCCCACACTCCTTCATAGTCCTCGACCCGGAAGTGTTTTGCTCCTTCTGTCCATGTGACTAGGAACACTTCTGGGTCAGATAAAAAGTCCTTTTTCTTCACCCCGGAAGCACGTCATTTCTCTTGTCCATGTGACTCGGATGTACTTCCGGGGCGTAGGGTAAATATTCTTTGCTTCTCCGTGCAGCTCCATCTAGTGGCCCCTGTGGTATCCAGCAGGGCTGAGGATGAAAACTCCATTGTCCATAATTCCCTGCTGGTATTCGGGGCACCTCCATGCTGCAGGGAGGGCTCCACCTGACGGTTTGGGGGTATTGGCCGGGATGACTGGCCGGTCATAGACCACAGCTGTTAATACAAACTGCAGCTTCTGGATTGGTACACAGTAGTTTTATCCATGCACAAATATTAGGGCCAAACCAAAATTTCTCTAATGTAGTGAAAAGGTAGTTCCATTCAATCATATCAAATACTTTTTCTGCATCCAACGATAATAATAACTCCAGGGTGTTTGACTTTGCAGGTGAATATATTACATTAAACAGGCGTTGGAGATTGAAAGCTAAGTGTCGGCCTTTAATAAATCCAGTTTGATCTTGTTATATTACTGAAGGCAGCACTTTCTCCATCCTTCTAGCTAGGACTTTGGAGAGTATCTTATGATCATTATTCAGAAGTGAAATTGGTCTGTATGATGCACATTGTAATAAGTCCTTGTTTTGTTTAGGAAAGAAGGTGATTAATGCTTGGTGAAGAGTTTGAGATAGAATTTGATTGTCTCTAGCTTCTGTTAAAGTCCGAATGGGCCATGTTCCGTGCCTCTATTGTTGAGGCGGCTGACTGGAGCTGTGGCCGCAAGGTGGTCGGTGCCTGTCGTGGCGGCAATCCCCAAACCCGTTGGTGGACACCAGCGGTGAGGGATGCCGTCAAGCTGAAGAAGGAGTCCTACCGGACCCTTTTGTCCTGTGGAACTCTGGAGGCAGCTAATAGGTACCGACAGGCCAAGCACCGAATTTCAGCTTCGGTGGTGGCTGAGGCAAAAACTCGGGCATGGGAGGAGTTTGGGGAGGCCATGGAGAACGACTTTCGGACAGCTTCGAGGAGATTCTGGTCCACCATCCGGCGTCTCAGGAGGGGAAAGCAGTGACCTCGACTTGGGACGTTGTGGGTCGGTGGGGGGAGTACTTCAAAGACCTCCTCAATCCCACTAACATGCCTTCCAATGAGGAAGCAGAGCCTGGGGACTCCGAGGTGGGCTCCCCCATCTCTGGGGCTGAAGTCACCGAGGTGGTCAAAAAACTCCTTGATGGCAGGGCTCCGGGGGTGGATGAAATACGCCCCGAGTTCCTCAAGGCTCTGGATGTTGTAGGACTGTCTTGGTTGACACATCTCTGCAACATCGCATGGACATCGGGGTCAGTGCCTCTGGATTGGCAGACCAGGGTGGTGGTCCCCCTCTTTAAAAAGGGGGACCGGAGGGTGTGTTCCAACTACAGAAGGATCACACTCCTCAGCCTCCCTGGAAAAGTCTATTCGGGGGTTCTGGAGAGGAGGGACCGTCGAATAGTTGAACCTCGGATTCAGGAGGAACAGTGTGGTTTTTTTCCTGGTCACTGAAAAGTGGACCAGCTGTACACCCTTAGCAGAATCCTGGAGGGTGCATGGGAGTTTGCCCAACCAGTCTACATGTGTTTTGTGGACTTGGAAAAGGCGTTCGACTGTGTCCCTCGGGGAATTCTGTGAGGGGTGCTCCGGGAGTATGGGGTACCGGACCCCCTGATAAGAGCTGTTCGGTCCCAATACAACTGGTGTCAGAGCTTGGTCCGCATTGCCGGCAGTAAGTCCAGCCCGTTTCCAGTGAGAGTTGGACGCCGCCAGGGCTCCCCTTTGTCACCGATTCTGTTCATAACTTTTATTGACAGAATTTCTAGGCGCAGCCAGGGTGTTGAGGGGGACCGGTTTGGTGGACTCAGGATTGGGTCACTGCTTTTTGCAGATGATGTTGTCCTGTTTGCTTCATCAGGCCGTGATCTTCAGCTCTCTCTGAATCGGATCGCAGCTGAGTGTAAAGCGGCTGGGATGGGAATCAGCATCTCCAAATCCGAGACCATGGTCCTGAGCCGGAAAAGGGTGGAGTGCCCTCTCAGGGCTGGGGTAGAGATACTGTCCCAAGTGGAGGAGTTCAAGTATCTCGGGGTCTGGTTCATGAGTGAGGGAAGAATGGAGCGTGAGATCGACAGGCGGATCGGTGCGACGTCTGCAGTGATATGGGCTCTGCATCGGTCTGTCGTGGTGAAAAAGGAGCTGAGCCGTAAGGCAAAGCTGTCAATTTACCAGTCGATCTACATTCCTACCCTCACCTATGGTCATGAACTATGGGTAGTGACCGAAAGAATGACATCGCAAATACAAGCGGCTGAAATGAGTTTCCTCTGCAGGGTGTCTGGGCTTTCCCTTAAAGATAGGGTGAGAAGCTCAGTCATCCAGGAGCGGCTCAGAGTAGAGCCCCTGCTCCTCCACATCGAGAGGAGTCAGATGAGGTGGCTCGGGCATCTTATCAGGATGCCTGCTGGACGCCTCCCTGGTGAGGTGTTCCGGGCACGTCCAACCGGGAGGAGGCCCCGGGGAAGACCCAGGACACGCTGGAGGGACTATGTCTCCCGGCTTGCCTGGGAATGCCTTGGGATTCTCCAGGAAGAGCTAGAAGAAGTGGCTGGGGAGAGGGAAGTCTGGGCCTCTCTGCTCAAGCTGCTGTCCCCACAACCCGACCTTGGATAAGCGGAAGAGGATGGATGGATGGATGGATGGATAGCTTCTGTAAATGTAGCTAATAAGAGGGGAGCTAGGTGAGTGGATAATTTCTTATTAAATAAAATATCCTAAACTCTTTGTCAGTACAATAGCAGCTATCTATCCTGTAGAAGAGAAACTAGGAAATTCCAAAATTTTTAATGAAAAGGTGCTTATTGAGTAAATTGGGTGCAGTTCATATAGACAAAGGGAAATCATTCAGCAGTTTTAGCAAAAACAGAAAAGCATTTTCTTGTACTGTCAAGTCTGGTAAAAAGAAAAATGGTCAGCAGATAGGCAGAAGCAGAAGACTCCCTCAATTAAAATATGGAGAAACCAAAGACTGGAGGTATTAAGGACCAGAAACAGGGAACCACTGGTTAACACTAAGTTTATAACTGGATCCTTGCAATAAGAGGAAGCCAGTGGAGAGACAGAAGCAGAAGTAGTCGGAGTGAAACAAGGAACTGAGAACACAATTTGAGCAGATGCATTCTGGAGATGATGGAGAAGTCTGATATCAGTTGAAGGAAAGCACTCCAGGAAAGAGTTTCAATATTCCAGTTAAGAGAACACTACTTCCTGAAAAAAGAGTTCTATGACATTAATGAGGCAGGGTCAAATCTATGTGTGCTGACCTTGTTTTGCATGTGCTACCATCCATTCATTATCCAACCCATTATATCCTAACTACAGGGTCAAGGGGATCTGCTGGAGCTAATCCCAGCCAATAAACCCCAGGCAGGGCACCAGCCCACCACAGGGCGTGCACACACACACACACACACACACACACACACACACACACACACTAGGGATAATTTAGGATTGCCAATGCACCTAACCTGCATATCTTTGGACTGTGGGAGGAAACCAGAGTACACGGAGGAAACCCACACAGACATGGGGAGAACATGTAAACTCCACGCAGGTAAGACCCAGGAAGCAAACCCAGGTCTCCTAACTGCGAGGCAGCAGCACTAACCACTGTGCCACCATGCCGCATGTGCTACTATTTAAAGCTAAAATATCATGGTATAAATTCATTTTGGCTGAGTAAAGGACATATACTGAATAAAATGAAGAGCGATAAGATCAAGAACACTATACAAGGGAGTACCATTGTAAAGAGAACTTACAAAGAAGATGAAGTGAAATGAAAGTTTTTAGAAAAAAACAAGTAGAATCAAAAGTTCAGAGCATGTCTTTTGGTTGAATAACAGAGACATCCTCAGTGGACACTTGTGATGATCATCTCTGTAGGAGGGGTAAGCAGTGAAAGGCACACACCTTTTTTGCTGTGTATTTACAATATGCATTTGGTTAAGATCTGGGACTTTGGTGTTGGTGTATATTTATGTATTGCATTATCACTTACATTTTAGGGAATACATTCTAAAGCTGTTGAGCTATGGTAGCCAAACCAATTATGATGTGCCACGTTGAAGATATTGTGTTATATATGGGCTGTATCCATTGATTGGGCAGTATAGGTATTTGGTACATCTAATAACTGTTTATTTATAGAGTGGTGTCCCGATCAAGCATATCCAAACTATTGACTCTTTCAGCACAAAGCTTTCACTTTAATTGAAGCCTGCAGCATGCTATGACAAACTTTCTAAAAAAAAAATAAACACCAATCATAACATTGCACCCAACCAACCAGACATTATAAATATAAAGGCCTCAAGACTGAGATTTTATGTATGTAGAACACAAAGGCTGTAATCTGAACAATTGGAACTCCTCATCTAGGTCAACAAAAATATATTGATGAACTGTCAAGTAAAGCAAATGCCACCCAGTTAAAGAAAATCATCCTACTCAGGACCGCCCACATACTATTTAATGTCCTGACTTTTGCAAAAAAAGGCCTAATGATCATGGTGGATCCTTGTAAAATGCAAATGGCAAAAGTGAAAATAAGAAAAGTTCATAATAATAGCAATAATCATTAACATCTAAAAATGCACATTGGAGAGTATACAGTACTAGATAGCTTTTTCTCAGTGTTAAAGAAACTGCACTGAAGCAGACAGCATGGTCCTTCAAAAGATAGCTAAAATGCTGTATCCCCATTTAATCTTCTAGACAGAAAAAGCTCTTTCCATCACCCCAGACCCCACATACACCAATTACAGTTTACTCTACCTTCAATCCAGAAAATAATGCTGTAGCATTTCACTCTGCGTCAGCACACCTGAATGTTGGTTTTCCCTGCATCATTAAATTGTTAACTCTGCTTGATCTGTGACCTACAGTAATTAATTTGGACCTGGCTGCCCATATTTAGGTACATCAATAGCCTGAATTTTATTTAATCTGTCTGCCTTATGTTTATGTTATCCAATACTTTGTTTAAATTTTATTCTGTTACTATACATATTTTAGGTCTTAATTACTATTGTTTATGTCATTCCTTCATGCAATAATTTCTACAGTGTCATTGCGCCTAATATTGTATTTTTGGAACTTTTATCTTGATCATTTTGACTGGCCACAAATACTTTTTATAGTCATGTAAGATAAAATGATAACAAATACTGAAATAAGCACATGTAGGGGAATTTTGCAAAAGATTATAAGGAGGTCAAAAACTTTTAAACAAAAAAAGATTACTTGTACTCTTTTAGTATGTGATATTTGTTGCATGATAATGTCTAAAAATTAAATGTGTTGAGATATACAGTAGGTTTGGTGTTACTCAAGGTAATGTACTTTATTCTTATTTATATTTTCATTTGAGGAATTACAGATTACATTTTTATAACTAAGTCTTTAACTTTGATTTTGTTTCAAATTTTCAAAGCATTTTTGAAAATACAACAGTCCTCATAAAGTATACATATCTTTTTTTTCAGAATGACCAGAATGACCAAAATGCAGAATTTAAATACACCATAATGCACAGGTGCACAAGTATACATCTCCCCTATGGTAACATATTTATCTTGCCCTTCTATCTATACTTTATGAGTTTAGGGGCCAATTAGTCTTCCTTCATGACTTTAGGAGTCACTTAATCTCTTTGTTTTCTGTGACATTTCAATGGAGCAGTCTACACTGAACAGTAGTCTATGGTTTGTCATCTAAGAGATGCTGAAATACAACAGTAATGGTATAGTAATCTTTGTTTGCTAAAGAAAATCATCTCTTAATGAGTGGACATATTTAACACAGAATTTTAAAATTAGTTAAGATAAAGTAATATCAGCTACTAAAAGTGTTAAATAAGATAAGGCAATTGAAAATGAGTCTCTGCTCATATGGCGCAGTATATTTAGCATGTAAAATTAGTTGTAACATTACAATGGTCAAGACATCTAATCTAAGCAACTTTGAACCCTATTGGATTGTGGGTGTCAGTAGTGGTGAATCAGCTGCTGTACATACAATCTGTAAACTTTACAGGAAATTCTGTGCAAAAAAATCAGGTTCAGTAGGTGAAAATACCTTGATAATGAGAGTGGTCATAAGAAAATAGACATACTGGACAGATAATCTGATATAGCGAATAATTCTTAGCAAAGTAAATGTACGTCTGTTTGTACTGGTGTATTTAAATTCAGTAGCTTGTACGGTTATGTACAGTATACTATGCAGAAAGTCTTAATTTCCAAAATTTACGAGCAATAGTATCAAAAGCAGTAGTTTAAAACTAAAATAATTTAAATGGTTCTGTAAATAAGAAAAAAGCACCCACTACTGGATAAATTCAAATTGCATTTGTTTAACTCTTCTTATTCAACTTAGCTCTTTCAAAGCACTGACTATGGAGATACATTTTGTTCTTAATTAGAAATGTATTTTGGTGGGAATAAACTTAAGCAAAAAGCAAAATTTTCCTCAGAAACTACTACTAAAGGAGGGCACTACAAAATTCTTACTTCTTCTTTACTGCTTATCTTGATTAAGGTAGATGCCCACCCTCCAGACAAGCATATCCACAGGCACTCACAACAAGGACAAATTAGATTAGACCACTAAACCAATAACATATCACCATGACCCTCAGGTAGAAACAGGAATTCCAATAGTCACCATTACAAACATGGACAAGGAAAGCCCATAAGCTGTTCTTGGTTTTCTAGTCCCTAAAACCATCTCGTCTAACATCTAACATTCAACCGCCTCTGACTCCAATATAGGAATAATTGGAGTAGAATGCAAAAAAGGAAAGACAAGAACCTGGTTGGGATTTCAAAATGTCACTTACATACAAAACAATAGTGGGCAAGTTTATCATTCCTATTTGATGTATCCTAAAAGACTTTTAGAAACAAGAGGAACATGAACTACTGTACTGTACTTAGAAACATATTTAGACAAATTTGCACAGAAGTGCCAATATGGTACTCCATTTAATGGAAGGTATTTTTTCCAAGAAAATGAAGCAAAAAATAGAAAATTACAAAAATAAAAGGACTATCAATTCTACTAAAAGGTTGTTGTATGTCTTGGGAGCATCTGTTCTCTGAGAAAGCCAATCCTAGATGAATGCCAACTTCTGGTTGTCTTGCTTTTTATATATTGGAGACACCAAAAGAAGCAGGATTTCAGGCAATATAATGGAAGTGACATCATTGTTCGGTGGAATTTTCTTGTTCTATTCTGAAGTTAAACAAGGAAAGACAGTTACTGATGTGGTCACCTCTTTTTCAGTCCTTCAATACTTAACTTATTTAAGGCAGCGAGATGTTTCCTAGGTTTGTATGTCTGGCAGCCTTTTCGTTAAATTCTTGAAATGCAATTTAAATTGATAAGGAATAAAGAGGTTTATCCATGATCATAACTCAAAGGAGGGTTGTTAAGCATGTTCTTGAGGAATGATCAGAAAAAGAGCACATTATGAAGGATTATTTTAAAAGCAATGAATGTTTAAAAGTTTCAAAAAATATAATATTCATCTACAGTGTATTTAGTATAATAATATTCATGACTGTTCATGTCCAGTACTGGCAAGCCAGGTAGACCACCATCAAGCCAGTTGTTAAGGAGGACTCATATCTGAATGACACTGTGGTTGATATGGTAATTGTCATGTTCAAGAAAAAATTATTTTTATATATATCTTTACAACAGTGGCTTTTTATCGCAGCATGATTATTATTGAGTGAGAATTGACCTTGCTATATTCCTAACACTAATCCATCTAACTGTGGAGGAGAAGCTTTTTACATGCCCCAGAAATACTTGCAAGTAAGACAGATAAGAGCAATGTAGGTTACTCCCATAATAAGAGTTTCTTCCAGTGGCTCTGATGATTCTTAACAAGACTGAACAGTACAACTAAATTTCCCATGCTGCTTTACTTATGTACATCCCAAATTAGTTCTGAAGTTATGCTGTTACCTGACATACTAGTGGAGCATATTGCCATAGGAGGTAGTCTTTCACTATTGGAGTAGTTTAAAAAAAAGCCTTCCTATTAGAGAACTTCAAAGCTGAGCTGGAGGAAAAGTTCTGGTTCATTGACCAGGCTCTGATATATTCCATCTAGTTTTATGCCTATGACTATTGGACTCTGTGTATGAAGAGGGAAATGAATATAAAAAAAATAGGTTATCGACAGACATTTGAATTTGTAAAATCTCTGACTGGCTGGGGAATTATAGAAGGTTATGAACAGTTGTTGGCCTGATTAAGGTTTGTTGTTTAGTTGAGTGGGTCTGGGAATCCTTTTGGGATTAGACTGAGATGAGCAGCTTCTCTCCACCTCATCCACCAAATTTACCTTAGCTGATGGCACGGAACGGAGTCCCTAAGCAAAGTCTCAATGAGACACCAACCAGGTGACAACCAGGTGAAAAATTCTGTACTTACTTTGCATTCTGGAGAACCAACACCTTACCATTTCAGCCCCCCTTTGTTTAGACATCATTACATTTGTGAAGACATTCTTTAATTTTTAGCCCGTATGTATGTAGTCTCTTATTCTTGTTGAAGAATTGCATAGAAATCTGAGGAGCCCATCTTGGGATTTAAGTCACAGATTGGGAATCAATAAACTCAACTTGCATTCTCAACCAACCAGATAAGATAAGACCATTTTTACACTAATGGCTGGATGTCTGTGCAGAGAACCTAGGAAAGAGCCTGGTTGTTACTCATGGCATTTATACTATAGGTTAATTATTCCATTCCATATTTTATATACCAAATGAGAGAAATCACCAATATGTCTGATCTCCCCACGGATTGCTCAAGTGATTTTGGCAAAAAAGTTTCTTGAATGTTTAAATTTTTGCATGGTAATCTAATGACTGAATGCCAAAATTCACCTGGATGCCTATCTCATGCCCCAAGAACATGAAATTTTCTAATTGCATGGGGACACAACATTCAATACCTTGGATGCTGTTCAGTGGTTATTAGCAGGTGATTATAGGAAAAGACAGCACACATAAGTTTAATACAACAAGTTCTGATTGGGTTGATTAGAACATTCTTCCTTGTACATTAATTATGTTATTGTTTTCTCTTCTACCCTATTGCAGCATCTCCAGACTCATTTGACAATAAACTTGTACTTCCAGTACTGGGAAGAGGCAGATCATGTGGATAGAACAGTTAGGATGAGTTGTGATTCTTGGTTCTGTTTATTTTTCCTTTTACATTTACAATTATATTTGTTTGCTAAGCAGACACATTTATTCAAAGCAACTTACCAAAAGAGCTCAACATAATCATGTAAACATCAAGAGTCTTCAAACTTTTATTAAACACACTGAGTCAGACTTCTGAATGGAGCTGAGGAGCTTGTTCCACCAGCCAAGGAATTACAAATAAAAAAGATTTGATGCTATGCAGAATTGGCATCACTTAATGTTCAACAGCAGACCAAAAGAAAATGGTTATGTTAAATTTGTACCCTAGTAAACCTACCTGCATTCACTGCAAAGATTCGATTTTTATCCAGAAACTTAAATGTTGAAACAATCAATCCACCATCTTAAATAGCTGTTGGGAATTGTAACTAGTAGCAATATAACCACAGCAGCATGAAACACCCAAAATGCTAGCAAAAATTGGCCAAAAAATATATGATAAAATTTTAAATATCTAGAAACAAAATTTATACAACAAATAATTGCAGAATCAAGTTCATGGGAGGTCAAAAAAGGATTCACAAGTGAATGTAAAGAAGTGTTGCTGTACTCAGGTCCAAATACAGTATATATCTTGGGCCATTTTGTGTTAGCCAGAGGATCTGAAGTAGATGCAGATAAAACCCTCACCATTCAGGACTATTTCACATCTATGGAGTTAAAGAGTCTACAGAATTTCATAGGGCTTGTGGGATGTACTCTCAATTTATTCCCTATCTCACTGATATTCCTGCCCCTACTCAACTATCTAAGGAAAAAGTACATACTCTGTAATGCTGATATCTGCTTTGTTCATTTTTGATTCTTTTATTTACATTAATGTTACATTTGTTGAGTATTTGCATTATTCTTTGCTTTTGATTGACATACCAGTGGTATGTAAGCTGACACTGGTTATGTTCTATGTGCTTTGTGGGTGGTCTCTTAAGATGAGGGAAAATCTGCCGATCACCACCAGGAACTGCCCTGCACCCTATAAATCCAGTGAGTCTTTCATGCTTCCTGGTGGTT
>JANRMT010062804.1:10224463-10238390 GCA_026402145.1 Polypterus bichir lapradei | reverse complement strand
GAATGCACTCCGGGTGTTTGGTGAGTTCTTGTGCCTTTTTTGTGCTTTGATAGTTTTGAGATTTTGACCCTCATGCTCTGTTTTTGATGTTTTTCGATTACTGTATTAGGACTGTGTTCACCTTGGATTGCCTTGTGTTTCCAAGCAGCTTCTTTTTCCCATTGTGCTCTACGGAGGTACTCTGTGAGTCAGAGCGTTTTCGTGAAGAATAAAACTTTTTTATTTTCATAAAGTTTCTGTGTTTCCCCATTTATCTAGCTGGGGTTTGGCAGTATATCCCCCTCTAGTGGGAATTATTGGAAGGGCCTTTACAGCTTTTTGAGACTTGCATGTCTTGGGACTTCTAGTCATAAAAGATAGTAGCTAAATGAACAAGCTTGATGGACTAATTAATCTCATCTTGTTCGTCAAATTTCTTATATTTGTATGTTCACTCCATCCTTACTATAAGGATCCTTTGGTAGGTTGTTTCACTTTCAGAGCTCAAAGGTTCTCCATCTGAAGCTCCACTTCCACTTCATAAAAAGTTCATTTTAATGTTTGTTTTTAACTTGACATCACTTTTCTAATAGACAATCATCAACTTCAACACTTGTCAGATGTCATTGTTATTATTGCTCATTTTATTTAAAGGATGCTCACCAAATGTAATTTGATTTTCAAATCTGGTACCTCACTAAAGTTTTATTATCCACAGTAATTCTGCCTAATAAACAAATAAAATTCTGCCATAATTTTCCTAATCATACTGAAATTGTTTCTACACCAAACGTTATATTGTTAAACACAATTAATGCAATTCATGGCTACTTGGAGATGGAGCCTCAGCGGAAATAGTTTCAAGGAAGGCATTATAATCATGAACAGAATTTGTCTTTTCTTTTGACAGCTTTTCCATTTTTATATTATGTTTTATCTTCATCATTGCTACTTCTACGTTCTTTGCTATACTTTTCTGGCATAATAGTTCAGATTTACTTTTTGGAGTAATTAGCTTGGACCTAGTTTTACTTCAAAAATTTTTACGGTGATGTACTTTCAGGAAGCATCTCATGCAGCATAACTGAGATCCTTTGTGTCTCTAGGTGGTCTGCATTGATCTGGGGATTTTGACTCATTTTCTTTTGTCTTAAGAATCCAATTCCTGAAAACAGAGCCTTGACCTTTGATTAAGCTCCACTTACCCAAACAAAAAGGGCAACTCAAGTTTTATTAAGGCTTAGCAGTACTTCAATGAAATTTCCAGCCTCCATCTTGATGCATCTGTACAGCCAATCATCCATTCTTTCCTTCCACGTTTCCAAACTACCTTCACCTTTACCTACTCAGTACAACACCCTTCTTCTGTAAACTCTGCATTCATCTCCCGTTCACTCCATGACACTCCACACATCCATTTGCTCATTCTCATCTCTATTCTGTCCAGAACTGATTCAGTGCCATGCCTGCAAGAAACAGCCACAGCTTAGTTGAGAGAGTGAACAGAAGATGGAAATAAAAAATAGAAAGTCTAAAATCATGTTGAAATCAGAAAACAAAAGATAAAACCAAAGTGTCAGAGCTTGAACATTATCAGAAATCGAGGCAGAAATGTACATAGCAAGGAATCTTTAACCAGGAAGATAGCACACTAAATAATTGTTTGCGTGATTCTTGGATGATGATAGGTGTTGGGAGATGAGATCACAACAAGATGAAATTGAAGATTATGATACTGCCATGGAACACCATCATCATAAAAAATATGCGTGGAAAATATGCAAAATGTGTCACATAAAACAAAAATAATTACATTTAAATTGAAATGAAACAGGTAAAAAATTACAATACCTACATGACACCCATATTCAGCATCCCAAAAGTGTAAAAAATCATAACAGCTTCATGTTCCACTTTTAACAGCCATGTCTTACTCCCATAGAGCATACTATACGTAGTGCAGCTTTCATAAAATTTTCTTTTCAATGAGAGACTTTTTTTTAGAATTCAAAATGAGTATCAGCTCCCATAAATTCCTTTAATGCAACTTTCACCCTAACTATCAATGTTGTGCCCTCACCTCCATCTGAACTCAACTTATTACCTAAGTAGTGGACTTTGCACCCACCACTTCCACAGCTCCAACTATCACAGTAGCTTTTTGTACATTTACCTTGATGCCTGTCAATTCCAAACTAGCTTTACATTCAATATATTTTTCAATTTGGTTTCACTTGTTTTCATCAATATGAGATGACTACTGTACAAGAGCTACTATAGCAATCCTTCACACAGTTTCACCCCAAAATGCTTGCTATCCCCATCTGTTGTACTCGGCACCATTTGTGGTAGTTCATATACTGACATCAAAACAGACTTCACTCATTCCTCCATACCTAACTTCTTTTCCAGTTTCATGCATCCTCCTTTCACACACGATTATGTTGCATAAGTCTGTCAACCATTCAAGTCCAGTACTATTCACTGCTTTCAACATTTCTGACAAGAGTACGTATGGGCCTACTGCTTTACCTTCTCTTTTGAACACTTACAGCTTGTTCCTTTGGTTTACTCACAATAAACAGCATTATCCCATCCTTTCCACTCATTCCATAAGTTATCTATGTACTTCTTCCAAGTATCCTTAATCCCATCATTATCAATCTTGATGTTTGATTTTGCATCACGCAAATAATTATCACTATCTACATCCGGTTTTTCTTTTGCAATTTGCTTTGCAAAACACACTTCACTTTGATTCTCATTCTGCAGGTCACTCTCAAACTTCTTTTTCTTTGTCTTCACACATGGCATTTTACTTTATTTGCTTATAGATTGTCCTGTCATCTTCCACCTTTGTTTTCTGCCTTATAGCATCTCCTCTTTGTCTCATGTGTCATCTCTACCTCATTTAATGACCATATTTTCTTGTGCCTCAGAGGTCTATTTGTTCAACTGTGGACGTCTTCTCTTATTTTCAACTTCATATTCTTCACCCGTTCCCACTTGCCATTCACATCTGATACATCCAAAAACATTATTCCCATTTAATATTAAAATTTCAACAAATTTATTTCTCAATCTCTCCTTCTGTAACTGCCACACCTTCAGTCTTGGTATAAATGCCATTTTACTTTTCTTCATACCTCTGAATTCCAGGAATCGCCTTCACATTTTTATGACATCCTGTGTAGAGGCAAGGTTGTCACCAGAGAACACACTGGTTATCTTGTAGTTCGGGACTGACCAGGATCAAACTTGAAAGATTTCAGATCTGGAGACACATACACAAAAAGATGGTATATATAAAAACAATGGTGAGTTTTATTTACAGGTGCACAAAAACACAAAAAGCAATGTCCCAATCAAAAAAGTGAATACCATTTACAGTAGTTTTTGCCAGTCCCAAAGACAAAAATGTATATACACCAAAACTGTAGTCTTCCTAAATAAAGATTGAGCCAGGAAGAAACTACAGAAAATAAAGTCCTTTCAATGAATCCCAAGAAGAAAAAGCAGTATACAAGAAAAAGAAAACATAACCATAAATTCTTACTATATAAATACCTCCACCAACAATACTACAACTAGGAGATATCTATATCTGTACTTAAATGCAAAAGAAAATGTATATGAGTATGGCACAAGCAATTATGCTTGGTATAGTGTTAAAAAGGAGGTGACCCCTTTAGGCAGTAATTGCTTCTTATACCTTGAATCGGAAACCTTCAGCCAATTCTACGTCATACTGCTCTCCTCTACATATAGCAGCTGACACTGGTGCATTCTACACACGTGCTACGCTAAACTCCTGTAAGGCCTGTAATAAGTAACACAGCAGCCTTGCATGCGTGTGAGCATGAGCACACCCTCGATGTGCCCCGCCAGACAAGAACCAGAGTTACTCAGGTAAGTTACTTTTTATAACTTTGTTTAGGAATTTTATCTTGGAATTTTATCAGGGGATCCCTTCACATAACTAATACATGCATACCTGAAATTAACTAAACTAAACTAAACGCTCCACACTTCTTACTTTGTAAATGGCAAGTGGCTATGAAGACGCTTGACTTTTTGGCTGGGCATATGAGACCTCCATCAGGCCTGAAGCGCGGCATCAGGTATAAACGAACCCGCCAAAGCAAAAGTTAAAATCCACATGGAAGCATTCAAACAGGTAAATGTTTGTACTTTACCAAAAGTCAGTCGTTTGTACACTATTCTTAAGACATTTTCCTTAAAACAGGTAATTTCTGACAGGCAGATTATTACAGTTTTTCACCATGCGCTGATCAACTTCCCTGATAATCATCAGCCTTAGTTCCAACATCTCTATTCAAGTCATCACTTATTACAATAACCACCATCTGTCATTCCATTTTTCTGACTCACAAGGAAAATGCAACTTTGCAATAGTCAAATGTCAAGAACATTGCTTCAAATGTGGATAAGCATGCATATGTGAATTGCAAATGATATCACAATATCAACAAATAGGTGGTTGTGGATGCAAACTGTATTATTAGCCAGCATATTACCCTGAAGATAAGTGGGGGTTGGATGGGTGATTGACAGTGAAATCTCACATAGGTGCTCAGAGCTCTGTATTCCACAAACTCATGAAACATATACATTACACTTTACAAGCCTAAGAAGCTTCATGAAGGCAACAGGAGATGTCTAGGACACTGGATAAATACAGTAAAGCCTTACAAAAGATAAGGAAGGATCACACAGAGAGGCATGGCATGCAACTCTGGAGGACAATCGAGAACAATGGAAGAGTGAATGTGACTTCTGTCACATGACCTGTTATTTTATTAGGCTTTTCTTTTGGCTATAACCATGGTAAGGTGATTTCCCTGTGGATTATTAATTGTTAAATAAACATACCTGTCTCATTCGGTGTGTGCGTATCGTGTACTTTCCGTCTCGGTGCTTGTTACAGTATCATTCTTGATGTTATCGTGAAATGACAACAGTGACGTGCAGTTTAGTGCAATATCCTACCTTATGTTTTCCTTCTTCTTCTTCTTCTTCTTCTTCTAACAATTTGATTATTATTTGAAAACTGCAAAACATTATTGTGTGTATCATGAATGTCATTCATTCTCAAATATGACCTCTTACTCCTCCCTGCCCATTGGTGTAGGATGCTTCCTAAATTCAAATGTCCTTTACCACAGTAAGACATTTTTTTTTATTCTAGACAGACTATTAGTGCAACTTCTAGGAGTACTTCTGAGACACTTGATAAATGCTGGTAATGTTTAACGTCATTATTTATTTTATTATTTGTTTGTTGACCTCAGCTTTTTACTGTATTACCCTGGGCTTTAATGTGCTTGGAAGTTCTGACATATTTGTTTTGTATTAGGGTAATAGAGAGATCTAAAGAGAAGATTGTGGAAAATACCTAGCTGCAGACAGACGCAGGACACACAGAAGTCCAAAAACACACAGGTTTATTTTCTTTCTTCAACACACAGTGCACAAACCAGTAACAATGCTCTTAGTCCTTTACTTTTCCTTTCCTTTCTGTTTTCTTCTCTACTCTTTCACTGCTGCCTCCACTCCTCTCTCGTAACCTCTGTCCTCTGCCTTCCAACTTCAACTCTCCAAATGGAGTGAGGTGGCCCGTTTTATGTTGCACCTGGATGTGTTGCCCTAATGAACTTCCTGGTTCAGCCTGTTGTGGCGGAAGTGCTGCATGGGCACCCTGAATGCACTCCAGGTGCATTCAATTCTTCTTCCGGCAGCACTTCCTGATGTGGAGGAAGTGCTGCAGTCTATGGCTCCGGAATGATCCAGGCACCCCCCTGGCGGTGGCCACGGGCCCCAACAGGATTGAGCTTCCAAGCTCCAGTCTCGGGGCCCCGATGCAATCCAGGATAGCTGCCCTTTTGCATCCCAGGGAAGATATTGCCTCGCTCCCAGTTCTTCTGTTCTCTAGGCATCCTGTCCAGGCACAGGTCTCAGCTGTCCACTATAATATATATGTATATTCCCATCATTTCCCCTGTTCCTGTTGGACCCTCATGTTCCTTCCCAATACCTATAAAGCCAAGCACTTGCCTTTCCCTTCCAATCCCATTCTGGACGCAGTCCTCAGAGATAACTCAGTGGCAAATCTGGTACTTTTGAAAGAAATCATACAATATAAGGTTTAGATCCCCAGATAGATTTCTTCTATCTATCTATCTATCTATCTATCTATCTATCTATCTATCTATCTATCTATCTATCTATCTATCTATCTATCTATCTATCTATATATATATATATATATATATATATTTACCCAGCTGGAATGCCTCCATAATCGCTGAATCGGGGAGAGAGCATGCACGCTGAGACTTGGAGTTTGTGTGCTCAGCCCTGTTGGATTCCAGGGGTGTTGCCAGGGGTTGAAGCAGGCAATGGGGATCCCTACTTTGTCGGGCTCCCATCTCACCCAGAAATGCTTCTGAACCATGTTAACGGACCACCAGAAGTACTACAGGGTGCTGCATAAATGGAGTCAGCTGCCTCAGCTCTGGGAGTCAGAGTCAGAAGGAAGGCAACAAAGCTTGCCAGGAGGAGTGGAGAAGGCAGAGTTAGAGAAAGACAAAGAAAGAATGAAGAGTGCTTTATTGTTATATGCTATAGTGCCTTGTACTCTGCTTTGGTGGTGTGAAATACTTGGGAGAAGAGTTTCCCACAAAATAAAAAGTCTGTGTATTGTTGGACTTGTGCCTCTGTCTGTCTGTGTTGGGTTGGGTCAGCTGGAGCACCCTCTTCAGGACAAAAGTGGCATAGCTGGGAGGATTCCTGGCTGTCTGTATGCAGGGACCTGAATTCTTAATTTCCTGTAAAAAAACCGGCACAGCAGCGTGACAGCAAGCAAGACTCTATGTAGGACAGATATACATACACTGTACACTAAAATGTGCATTGCAGACTTTAATTTAAGGGTATTTGGATAAATTTCTATCACACCATGTAGAAATTACAACACTTTTTTATACAAGCCCCCCCATTTCATAGTACCATAATATTTGGGACAATTGGTGTCACAGGTGTTTGTGATTACTCAGGTTTGTTTCATTGCTTTATAAGTGCAGCCATAAGATACTTAGGCTTGCTTCTACCTACAGACTACCTGGAAGTGGCCTCGTCTTAGAGACGTGGAATGGATGTTACCTTGGCAAACTTACAAAGATAGTTCATCAAGCTTCATTTTTTATGCTGAAGAAGAGAGAAAGGTGTTAGTATTCTGTTCAAAACCCCTATGTTTTGCTCTGTCACACTCTGTCAGGCTCGTTGGCTGCCCTTATTTGCGCGTGTGTGACAATATATGTATATACAGTGCATCCGGAAAGCATTCACAACGCATCACTTTTTCCACATTTTGTTATATTACAGCCTTATCCCAAAATGGATTAAATTCATTTTTTCCTCAGAATTCTACACACAACACCCCATAATGACAACGTGAAAAAAGTTTACTTGAGATTTTTGCAAATTTATTAAAAATAAAAAAATTCAAAAAGCACATGTACAGTACATACAGTAAGTATTCACAGCCTTTGCCATGAAGCTCAAAATTGAGCTCAGGTGAATCCTGTTTCCCCTGATCATCCTTGAGATGTTTCTGCAGCTTAATTGGAGTCCACCTGTGGTAAATTCAGTTGATTGGACATGATTTGAAAAGGCACATACCTGTCTATATAAGGTCCCACAGTTGACAGTTCATGTTAGAACACAAACCAAGCATGAAGTCAAAGGAATTGTCTGTAGACCTCCAAGACAGGATTGTCTCGAGGCACAAATCTGGGGAAGGTTACAGAAAGATTTCTGCTGCTTTGAAGGTCCCAATGAGCACAGTGGCCTCCATCATCCGTAAGTGGAAGAAGTCCGAAACCACCAGGACTGTTCCTAGAGCTGGCCGGCCACCTAAACTGAGCGATCGGGGGAGAAGGGCCTTAGTCAGGGAGGTGACCAAGAACCCAATGGTCACTCTGTCAGAGCTCCAGAGGTCCTCTGTGGAGAGAGGAGAACCTTCCAGAAGGACAACCATCTCTGCAGCAATCCACCAATCAGGCCTGTATGGTAGAGTGGCCACTCCTTAGTAAAAGGCACATGGCAGCCCGCCTGGAGTTTTCCAAAAGGCACCTGAAGGACTCTCAGACCATGAGAAACAAAATTCTCTGGTCTGATGAGACAAAGATTGAACTCTTTGGTGTGAATGCCAGGCGTCATGTTTGAAGGAAACCAGGCACTGCTCATCACCAGGCCAATACCATCCCTACAGTGAAGCATGCTGGTGGCAGCGTCATGCTGTGGGGATGTTTTTCAGCGGCAGGAACTGGGAGACTAGTCAGGATAAAGGGAAAGATGACTGCAGCAATATACAGAGACATCCTGGATGAAAACCAGAGTGCGCTTTACCTCAGACTGGGGCAACGGTTCATCTTTCAGCAGGACAACGACCCTAAGCACACTGCCAAGATATCAAAGGAGTGGCTTCAGGACAACTCTGTGAATGTCCTTGAGTGGCCCAGCCAGAGCCCAGACTTGAATCCGATTGAACATCTCTAGAGAGATCTTAAAATGGCTGTGCACCGACGCTTCCCATCCAACCTGATGGAGCTTGAGAGGGGCTGCAAAGAAGAATGGGCGAAACTGGCCAAGGATAGGTGTGCCAATCTTGTGGCATCGTATTCAAAAAGACTTGAGGCTGTAATTGCTGCCAAAGGTGCATCGATAAAGTATTGAGCAAAGGCTGTGAATACTTATGTACATGTGATTTCTCAGTTTTTTTATTTTTAATAAATTTGCAAAAACCTCAAGTAAACTTTTTTCACATTGTCATTATGGGGTGTTGTGTGTAGAATTCTGAGGAAAAAAATGAATTTAATCCATTTTGGGATAAGGCTGTAACATAACAAAATGTGGAAAAACTGATGCGCTGTGAATACTTCCCGGATGCACTGTGTATATATATATATATATATATATATAAATATATATATATATAGTCACACACCTGCGACTAGGAGGGAGCAGAATGGACCAAGTGAAGGTAATTACCTGCCAGGGCAGGGGGTGGCGGGGTGCGCTAAACCTTGTTTTGTTATCTCTGCAGGCCAAATATGGGAAAACCTGCCTAATTTAACAAAGACATCACTTCCAGTTCTGGCACCAAGAAAGATGCCACTTCCGGTTCCGATACCATGGACAACGTCACTTCCAGTGCCCGTCCTCAAATGACATCATTTCCGGTTTCCAGCCTCAGATGACATCACTTCCTGTGTCATCCTCTAAAACCGCCATCTTCTCCACTACCAGTTCAGTCTGGAGCTCAATCTATGCACATCAGTGCTAACTTAAAAATCCCTTTTTGCAGCCAAGGACAATATACGGGTAGCTAACCCATGATTCAGAAATAAACAACCTGGGCTTATAAAATGGAAGGAGAAATGAATTTTAAAGTTTAGTCAGTCTGTAACTAAATAATATTTGGCTTTTTAAAATTGCATGTTTTCATTTGAAAAATGAGAAGTTATAATTGACACTCTATTATTTCATGGTTGAATATTATACTTTTAATGAATTCAGAAATTCATTATGCTGTTTTCTTCTCCAACATAATGAAATTCTTGATCTCTGGAAAATAATATAATGTACATTCATTGATTTTGTAATATGGTTAGCCAAGTTCAGAGAGCACTAGCTTATCCAGTAACACTTAGCACCAGGCAGGAATTAGTCCTGGACAGAGCACTTATATATACAGTTAATGCACAAATCCTTCCAAGTCAAAGTCTAATTTGTCCAGTCATGAGGCAGCAGCATTGATCAATAGTGCACTGTCTTATATAATCTTTATTACCTCTTTGAATTTGTTGAAAAATCAGCCGAGATTCTTCAGCAAATTCTTTAATCATTTTAAAGAATCATGCAGTTTTATTTGTTAGGTAACAGCATGGGAATCGTAATTTGTTTGTAAATTATGGTACAATTCACTCCTTTATACTTTCGGGTTAGGGCAGCACGATGGAATAGTGGTAATGCTGCTGCCTCGCAGTAAGAAGATCTGGGTTCGCTTCCTGGGTCCTCCCTGTGTGGAGTTTGCATGTTCTCCCCGTGTCTGTGTGGGTTTCCTCCGGGTGTTCTGGTTTCGTCCCACAGTCCAAAGACATGCAGGTTAGGTGCATTGGTAATCCTAAATTGTGCTTGGTGTTTATGTGTGGGCTGGCGCCCTGCCTGTGATTTGTTCCTGTGTTGGCTGGGTTTGGCTCCAACAGACCCTCGTAACCCTGTGTTAGGATATAGTGGGTTGGAAAATGACTGACTTTAGGTTTAAGTGTATATTTAAAGCATGTGAACTAAATAAACATTAAAAAAATAAACTTGGCTATGCAAGCTATTTAAAAAATCTTGTGGGCAAATATTTGCATGCATTTCAGGTAGAAACATGCTTTACCTTACTTAAAGAAACACTGCAATAAAAAAGAAAGTTTAAATCTACTGATGCTTGACATTATATTTTAATAAACAATGTATCCAGCTTTATGACATAACCCTCAGAAATTTCAACAAACATGTCTTCGTTTAAGCCATTTTCTGTCCAAGGATAATAACCATAAAAATTCTAAATTAAACAGGTTTATTGTAATACAATTTAGATTTGAAGAACTGTTAAGCACAGCAGTAGAATTAATAATATTTTAGAACTAAGAATTATGGTATAGAAATAGTAACTACCTTTTTATTTTAATTTTGTTTACTTAATTTTACCATTATTCTGTCAAGGAGGAGATGGGCAGACATTATTTAAAGTAACAGAAAGAAGAAACGGCAACTGGGAAAAGAGAAGTGAGAAGTCAATGTTTTGGAGACATAAATATGTGCCAAAACCTTAAACACCAGATGAAATCCTTCTTAAACACAAGACAACTTCAAAGTAGTAATTCAGTGCATTATTCTAAGCCTTAAAATGATAAAATGCACCTAAAACTTAAACATTAGACAAAGATCAATGTCAAAAGTATTTTGTAAAATCTAAGCCTTTAAAAAAAAAACAAAAGGCTTAGAGGAAATGCTCACTAGTGTTAGAATTATCCACAATCTTGGGCCATCTGGGAGTTGACAATGATGACCTTTAAACTGTGGCAATGATGACAACATACCTCACAGACTTTCTGTTAACAAGATCTAGCAACTCACAATCAAAAGTTCACAAGATGATGGAGCCTATATAGAAGCAAAAGTGTGTCATGTAACAATAGAAATATAACACAAACTATTTTTAACTATGTTAAAACCAAATCAAAAGTAAAAAAAATGCAATAGCATAATAAAATTCTCTATGGTACCAGACATCTAATTACACCAAAAACATGTTGTTGAATGCAAAATTAAAAATGAAATAAAATATTTATTCACTTTTGGTATCTGTCCCACTTTATAAGAATTGGGTAGTACATAAACATTACAATGATGTTATCCAAATTGCGGCAGGTTTGTGAGAAGATAAAGTCATAAGTGGCCAAAAAACAAGTGGGAGCCTTTCTCAGGCTCACATGGTACTATCCAAGGTCCGTATACTGCTTGTCCAGGAGGGCCAAACAAACCTGACATGAAAGACTGTCAAATAATGTTGCATGGTAATTTAAATACCTTAAGAAGGTCCTCACATACATATCAATTGGGTGACCCCAATTTTTTTTTATTCCTTTCATCCTCCAGACTTTCTCAGAGGAAGGTAACTGGGAGCAGTGTTGAGTCAGATTGTCCACATGGAAGAACATCCTCTTCTATATGAGAATGTGATCCTTTTTCTTGCTGTTATGAAGACAGTGGCCCAAAAGACCTCCTTTCTAGGACTTTCCTTTCCAGTATCCATGAATCACTGTTAACTGTAGGACCAACAACTGGTGGAAATAACATACAAGTGTGACCGAATCAGAAGCTTTGGTAACAGTGACAGAGCATTCAAATACTTCTGCTTTTGTATAACACCTTTTGATATTCATATTGTTTTCAGGAACTCCAAACCTTTTAATATGGTTATGCTCCCATTTGTTCTCTGTATATGTATTGTATATATTCTGTGGTTTGTGCTGATGTACAGCTTTAGATGGATGTCACTTACTTCAGACAGTGCCCTTGTCCCTCCCATGCAAGAGAAGTATAAAAAAATAAAAATGTTTAAACAATTAGCCCAAGAATTGTCCTCTTCTGTCTCTCAATCATGCACACACATAGTTGGTAATATTTACTGTAGGTTATAGCAGTAATACTTACTGAAGGTAACTTCAGGCAGCCTAAATAAAAATGAGACTTCCCTTCTTGTTCTACAGATTGCAAATTTCCTTTATAGTTTTCTGTATATCTCTTCATATTTCTGTTTGTCCAATTTTGTTGAAATCTAAAACTGTTTAAACTGTGGATTCAAGAATTCTGTGCAGCCCATGGTAATCCATTCAAAAATGAAATGTACCATTGAGCTTACATATCAAAAGCAGAGACGCTGCTCAAATTGAGGTAGAAGGTTTGAGAATTGCATTTTACAACATGCAGTCAATCCAGTCTTTGATAGCCATTCTCTTTATCAGATAATGACAGGCATGAACTTCATCTACAAAGTTTACTGTATATGATGTGTCACTACTACTGTAAAACCACTGGACAACTCCTCAGCAAATGTTGTACCTCACTAGGCTAATGCACTGTGCACTGCAAGATAATAATTCATTTTGAACCATTTTAACTCTTTACGGGCTAAATATTGTTTTCAAAAAAACTCAGTTTACTGAAAAGCACACAAAGCGATGGTTTCACACATAAATCAACATAAAACGTCTGTTGCTATGTGCTGTGGCTGCTGATGGCACATGTTCGGCATGTCTGGCGGCAGTGGAGGCACCTAGATGGTCAGCAGGAATGCACGGTGGGCTGGCTGTCTTTGCACAGCAAGTGGGTGGCGGTTGCAGTGTGACACAATATAGTTTGTACCTTTTGTTATCATAAGTGGTGGTCCTCCCAGGCAAACTCTGCTGTAGGCGCATCAGCTACACAAACAGATCACTTGCCTCAAACTTGGAGTCTGACAAGTCAGAGTCATATTTATGAAATTACATAAAATGTCCATGGAGTATTTTGCTTTGCACATTGGCGTTGGTCTCTCGCCAGATGTTGATGCCATTTTGGAGGTTGTTTGCTCTTCCCTACTCATGCACGTGTTGGGAATCGAGGTTAAATCAACAAAGCTATGGAACTCTTCCTCTAGCAAAGAGAGTCAAACTAAAATATAAGGGAGAGTTTTGATGCAGTTTAAAACTGATTACGGTCCTCTACCCCAGAATTTTGAGAAAAGTCGACATCAGCCCTGAAAGAGTTAATTCACCAGACCCTCTATCTTCAGACCTAAACAACCAGACCACAGGCAATGTATACTCTTTAGATTCAGGGTACAAGGTGACATCTACTGCTACAAATGAGTCCAACCCTGGGGGCAGTAGCAAGGACAGGTATGCATCCTCCAGGACATGAACATTGAACAGTGAGGCTCATGGACAGAGTATAAGAGTCAGGTGGAGAAGTTTGTTTCTTGATGCAGAAAGAATTGTCCGCAACTTAAGATCAGCAAAACCAGGGAAGTTGTTGTTGACTTTTGACATACAAAAAGCCACAATGTCCAGTCAGTATTTTGGGCGTGGATGTAGAGGAGGTGCACTCCTATAAGTACTTAGGGTTCCACATCCATTACAGGTAGGTTTGTAACACTGAGGAACCATATAAGAAACAGCAGAACAAACTATATTTTTCTTAGCAGACTGTGTTCCTTTAATGTGAGTAATTACAACATTTACATATTCAACAACTCTCTAATAATCCGATTTTCTAACCTGTGGTATCTATCTATCTATCTATCTATCTATCTATCTATCTATCTATCTAT
>JANRMT010062804.1:10205359-10220778 GCA_026402145.1 Polypterus bichir lapradei | reverse complement strand
TAGATAGATAGATAGATAGATAGATAGATAGATAGATAGATAGATAGGCACACACCAACATATCTATTTGCTGAATTCGACTGAATTTCGTATTGTTTCTTTCCGTTTATAACTCCACCTAAAACAACGCTGCGCCGTGCAAAAGCTCTTTCCTTTATATATATGATTTTTATGACTTTGTCTATGGATAACAGTTACACAACTGCTTTGCCCATCTTACATTTACAAATAATTTTTCCAACAATTTCTAAGAAATAGTTTATTATAAATTTGTTCAAAGTTATATTTGCAATATTTGAAAGAAATATAAAATGTTCAGAATGAAACATCAAACACGTCAACAGAAATATTTCCATCCATCCACTTTAACGTCGTTTTCAGATAGTACATGCAGAACCTGTCAGGAACAGACACAAACGCGTCATTCACATAACTTTCTTTCACCACCAAATACAAAAATATATCTTTGAAAACAGAAGATCGGTTCAAGAAAAGCACATATCCCAGCTCGTCATTTCTCTCATGAAAAAACTGTCCTCCACCATGCTGGTAGAATAGGCACAGTCTGATGAAGGATAGGACATGTATTCGGGGAGTCTCAGGTTGTCCTGTGGACTTTGTACCTGCGAAAGGCAATAACGATAAGGTAGTTCGCACGGCTGGTAGTGACAATCCTCGTGGACTGGCGCATAAGCTCTCGGGCTAAAATGGGCAGGAGACGCGTATGCCGAGGAAAAGGAGGCGTAGCACTGCGGGGGCGAGCAGCTGCTGTAATCCGCGGGACTGGACACGTTGGATGAGTTGGAGGAAGAGCTGGATTCCTGAAAGAAAGGAAAATCATAGAATCACACATTACTCCTCACGAGTGTAAAGTGCTGCTTGTGTATCATTTTACATAAAAAGACATCTTGTATAATGTCTCCTTGGCCAGATTTATTATCTGAAAATTGGGCGTAATAACATTGCTTCTCCGCCTCTATAAACTATGTAAACTGAGTTAGAAATTAAAGGCAGGGCATTTAAAATCCCCCTCTTGAACCTCCAAGTTCAGTCATTGAAGAATGGATGCCCTCGGCTTTCTGTAGCTTCCGGCTGCAAGTGTTTTTATTTTGCGCTGAATGCTTACCATTCCCGAGCAGTAGTAGTCTGGTCCTTGCTGTAAGCTCCCCAGGGAAGTGTGCTGGACGCCTGCCACTGGAGATGCTTGGTCGATGAAATGTTCACACGTGGAGAAAATGTCCGCTACCGGTTGATTGTCAAAAGCTGCCGATACCACTTGCTCGTAGAAAAAGCTGTCAGTAATTTGCATGGGTGTAAAACAGTTGGTTTCTGGTACGTTAACAGGAGCCGGTGTATAATATGGAGCTGGCAAAGCAGAACACATTTAAATTAGTGTAGACTTCATAGGTGATGTCATGAGATCATTGACCAACAGTTAAATCACATTTAAATGGGCTACACGTTTCTATATATGCATATAAGGGGGGCATTAAGGAGTACAGAAATATAACATCCATAGTCACCTTTAATTTCCATCTAAACTGCCTGCTGTCTTTTGTCTACAGCAACGCTTCTGTCTCAGTATTTTCCAGTCCTCTGAAATTGTTCATCATTTTGGATTTTAAGCATTTTTGCATGCTGTGTCAATGGATTTCTTTTCTTTTTTTTTTTTTAGAATTTATTTTTATTTTATTTTTTGGGGAACAAATCGCTTCAGACAAGTTATTACACGTAACTCATGGAGGATTATGGAACAAACGGACATACATTTGTATTTGACATCAACTTTATATTATTTTAATTTTTCAGATTAGTGATACAGCTGTGCTGGAATGACGCTTTCCTTCAACCAATCATCCTGTTTTTGCAGTTCGATTTCGAAAATAAGCATAACGTTATTCAAGTATTAATTCATAAAAAGAGCTATTGGATATATTATTAATGTTTTCTTCATGCTAGCATGCCACTTTTGTTAGCATTTTCAAACATAAAAGACAAATGTATGACAAAAAAGTTCCACGTCACCTACTGTAAGTAGTCGAAAACATTTAATGAAATGTGGCTATTTACATATCATTATGTTTTGTTATTATTATTAAAGGTGAATGTCTTCTTTGTTTTTTGCTTTGCACACATATAGGACCAGCTTTTACAACTTGTGCTGATTTAATTTATAAATCTAAATGGTGTTTTCTGCAAAAGTAAGGCTGCAAATGTTAAAGCATTGAGGTAAAATTACACAGGGTTGGTGACAGTTATCTGCTTGTGAAAAAAATCAACTTAGTGCATGCTTGCAAAGTAAAAGGCAAAGTAATAATAAAAAAAAAAAAGGACTTTAATTATTAGTGAGTTAAAATCCGTTGCATACTTGTGTTCAGTATTCAATGTCTGGGTACAAACTGGGCGGATTCATCAGGCACTCAGGGACGTAGAAAGGAAAACAGGCTTGCATTAAAGTAGGTTACCTCTTGGCCTATAGGTATTAGCCGTAGGTGTTACACTACATTACAGACTTACTTATGCAAGTCACTTTTCTATCTCGCCCAAATTTTTAATTAAATAATAATATATTGATATTAAACCTATCTGAAACTGACAAAAAAAGTCTCTTATCTTAAAAACTGACAAAAGTGATCAATTTGAATTTTGTACCTACCAGCAAATGATGTGGGACTTGTATCTGGAAAAGGGGCGTTGTTGCTTTGAGATGTCTGTCAAGAAATGGAAAAAGCAATGCAATTAAGCAAACCTGACTGAAAAATAATCACGTAAGTATAAATATTTTTTTCCCCTCAGGTAAGCAAAATAACTCCGACAGCTAGCAAAACTACTTCTGCGAATATTTCCTGTTTATTGTAAATTAGCTCTAACTTTATACATGTATGTATGCATGTGTTTTCTCTTACTCGGACATCGAAATGTTCATACACAGTCTGCAAAGTTTAAGAATGCTGCGTGGTTCTCGATGAAGCTGCTGATTTATAATCGTTTGGAGTGATGCCAGTGTGTTACCTCACCAATTAAAAGGGGGGTGGAGGTGGGTAAGGGTGGGGTGAGCTAAATAGAGGTGTTTCACCTTAGCCTACTTTTTTTTTTTTTTTTTTTGCTGTACGTCAGGACTAAACACTATATGTGGTGTACATAATGATGTAATGATGCATACTGAGTATATATGTGTAATTGTATATTATGTATACGTTTGTATATTATGTAAACGTTTACCTCTTTGACATTTTTAGCAATGCCACTGTCACATTCTGCATTTTTGTATTGTATTGCTATTTGTGTTCAACCTAAAAGCCTCACTTAGGGGTGTCTTTTCTGAAAAATAAATGATATACCTTATCAAGCGATAATAAAATTACTTCAGTTTTTTTCTTTCTTTTTTGTTAAACACCTGCACTTACAGTGGTTAAAGGGTAACAATTACAAGCCAAAAAAAATGAAAAATGATTTTGTTGCACACTATTAAACAATGTATCAGTCAGGAAATAATATTGTCGTCTGTTGTACTATTCATTTGAGGCTTGCATCTAGAAGGGTCAGACTATAGCAACAATATGTACTGCGCAGTATGAGATATAAACTTTAATTTAGAAAGCGATGAAGAAACGGCCATGCACTTTCATATGACCAGAATCTATTTTTCAACGAAACAATATGTTGAAGATAACAGTGAATGTAAAATGTAATTTATTAATCCATTTAAATCATGTCAAGAGTCAAGCTATTGCTTCACTCCAGGAAACGACTTGGTGCCTCTGTTTTTTTTTAATATTTTCTGATATTTTGGATTTTTACCTCAGGTATGTTTTTTTTCAGTAAGATTAAATTGTTGAATATTAATGGGATAAATATTATTTTGTCATTTTAAGAACTTTCTTTTTTCCATTTAACTATCGCCACTGTCTGTTGGAGAAAAAAGTGTGCCTCTGGGGCTAAGGGCCGTGACCGTGCAGTTTGAAAGAGAGAACCCGCTCAGACAGGACTAGCGCCGTTGTGACAAAGACTGCTGGAAGAAAAAAAAGGCAGGTGTGTGAGAGAATTGCGCAACATTTATAACAGAATGTATAAAGCATTGGAGGTTACACGACGGGACATTATGACGCAAATATCCGTCGGTCACAAATGACTTCCATAGACCTCCTGTATATGTTCAAAAGCAGTGCCTGACGAATAGTCTTAGAAAGCACCATCGCGCGTGACTGTGCAGACTTTAAAAAGCATTAATTTAGCAACCAATACTAAGGCTACCGGTTGGTTCCAGAAATTTAAAAGCAAAGGTTTCTTTTAAGGTGAATGTCTACACGGAATTCGCTCGATCACTTAACTAGTACCTTTAAATTGGCCCAACGTGGGAATTTATAAGTGTATAAATAAGAGTGCGTTAGGATGCACTTTCACCCTATCGTCTAATATTTGTTTCAATCTTGCTGCCAAAGCTACCCGGAAATATTCGAGCCTCAAATGTAACTACCAGCTTCCATAAGACTGGTGACGGGACATGCTGTTAGAGACGAAGTCACCTAGAGCAGGGGGCTCCAACTCCAGTCCTGGAACGCTACTATAGCTGCAGGTTTTCATTCTTAATTAATGACCAGTTTTTGCTGCTAATTGACTCATTTGCCTTCATTTTAATTAATTACACTTTGAGACTAAGACCCCTTAATTAATTAATTTCTTTCCTTGATTAGCAGCCAAACAATAATGAGATACAAAACGAGTCAACACGTGACTGGCCAACCTATGTCCATCATACAATATCTGAAAATAAAGAAAGGAGAAGGTCTCAGTAACGTTGATTTGCTCGGGTCCGCAAAACATTTAAAGGTGTCCTAAGAATAAAGAAAATCGACAGTTTTGGGAATATCTGCAGTGGCAGAATGAGGGCACCAACAAGCCATGGAATTAAAAAAGGGAATTAGTTAACAAAAAGAATTGACTTCTAATTCAGAACCTGGTTGGAGTTTTAGGTCCAACCATGCTGGTCATCTCTTGATGACTCACTTCACATTTCATTTCTGTTTGTGTGTCCCTTAAGAAAAAATAAGCAATTCAGAGAACTGAATCTTTAAAAAACAAGTCAATTAAAATGAAAGGCAAAAAAGTTAATTAGCAGCAAATATATATATATATATATATATATATATATATATATATCAGTAATTAAGAAAAAGGGCAAGAATGAAAACTAGCAGCCGCAGTAGCACTCCATGCTCGCAGCTCGAGACTCCTGGCCAAGAGTGTGATGAAACATATGTGTAGAATCTCAAATATGCACCGCCCACCCAAACTCCTTTCTAATGCAAGATACAATTACGCAAACCAGCTAACAAGTGCGTAGTTTTCACGGTATCTCCATATGTGGTTTTTCTTCCCATATCCTATGCCTTAAATGTTGAGTTGATTGACCAACTTAAGCTATGCTGTACTGTGTTCAACGATGCGAAACATTAAAATATGCCCTGGATTGACAGCGTGTCCAGTGTTGGGTCCAGTTTTGGTACTTGATGTGGGCAGTGCGTACTTTGCTTATCCATTGTACTGTGTGCAAATAAGTGGTTTCAGAGACAAGTACATTGTCTAACCTATTTGCTGCATACAAAAATAAATATGTATAGATATATTCAGTTATGCTATTCTTGAAAACAAATAAACAACTAAATACATAAATAAATAAAAACTAACGAGAAGAAAAAAGGCAAATTTTTAACAAAGAAATATTGTCGTCATGTACCTACCACTGTCGCCTTTGCAGCTGCTTGCAGCGCCCTCCTCTGTTGCAGTAATTCTTTCACAGTTGTCTTCACTCGTACTCCTTGGTATACTTTTGGCTTTTCTATTGAATACGTATATAAAAAAAAGCAAGTACATATTACAGCAAAGTTAACATTTTTCACGATCACAATGAGTGATACAATTTTCTTTACAACTTTTATCTAAAATATTGCAAGTCACCTTGGATATGCAATATAATAAATACTATTGTTCTTATTATATTATTAGCTTTACAGTTTTATTAGAAAAATCACTGTAATTATGAGATGCGGTAAAAAAATGTTTATTATGGAATTTATTTTCAGTGTGCAGGAATGTTGAATGGAGGAATATTTTACAAAACCGAGAAAAGACAGATCAGCATATCATGTGAGGAGGTACATTTGTGCGACCGGAGCGTTCTGTTGTATACTAAGCAAGGTCTACGCAAGGTGCCTATTGAATCAAACAGTACAGTTATAATGTCAGTGACTCTATTTGTAACCTTATCTGTAACGTGAGTAAGCAGGACATGTTGAGCTTACCTCAAAAATAAACTATTTCAAAATAATAAATGCTCATAAAATTGTTGTCGTTAGTTTTTCATATTTATACCGAATTTATCGAACGGTGTAACATAATTCTTTCTAAATAACCTTATATCACGAGGTTTTATTTAACAGCAGGATTATTATGTTAGTGGCCTTTTGCCCCTTAAGGAGTGTCTTGCAGAACCAAGCTGAACTTTCAGCATATTAATATTCCCTGAATTAATTAATATGTGAATTGTATTTAAGAGAGTTGAATTTAAACGATAGCGTTTGCTTTTTTAGCTATAGCCACAAGATGTCCCACTTTATGTATTTTACCTTTATATCTTATTATTTTACATTTTATTTTAACTTTCAAGATATTTAGTATAAACCCTTACTTCCGAAGATACAACAGTCTGACAACTTTCATTATCAAAGACGTTTACACTTTTTCAATCTGTATTTTCCTTGCAGTTTAATTACTGTCAACACTTTACTGTTCTCTTGCAATTCACTAAAATAAAACGGATGAATATTTGACCAAGTTTAAATTTACTGGGCATTTCTAACGTTTATTTGTGACAACATGTAGCACACCAAGGCTGAGTGGCAATGGGGCACAACTCACAAAGCTGGAGCTTTGCTGTATCTCGCCACAAAGGTCCAGGTATTAGGAAGTAAAACGTCACCCCGGCAAAGTACAGTTTTGCTTCCAGGCTAGGCAGCTAAAATGCCTTACTGCCCGTAAAAGACTAAAAATAATAGAAAACACAACCTGATTTAGCAATGTTATTTTTTCACAAACTGTAAAAAACCAAAACAGAAACGAAAATGTACTGCAATAAGCACACAACCGTTGATTTAAACTCAAACTTTTAAAGTGAAATATGTTTAATTTCCGTAGGTAACAGGAAGGTAAAGGGTTAACAGCGCAAGCTACTACAGCACCTTAGACTTGAGACGGCGTGTGAAATCGCCATTACTGGTTCACTTTAAGGTAGATGAATATTTTAAGTTATTTTTGTTTTCCTATATATTTCTTTTATTAATAATGAAGAACATATTATACAAACAATTTAAAAGACGAGATAATAATTAGTTTTGTTTTCCAAATATGCTTTAAAATGTTTAAACACGAGAAATGAAGACAAAAGAAAACAAAAGGAGTGCTTTTAGTGTGTACGGGTGGGGGGTGGAATTGATATTTTCAACCAAAAAGAAGACTTCTTTCTAAAAGTCATCTGATGAGCGAATTTCGTTGGACTTTTTATAGATTTCAGCAGATCTTAGACGTTAATGGCGCAGAACTAGTAAGTGATTTTTTATGACCTACCAAGACGCATACGCGCACTGGATATAATATTAACATTATACAGTCAACGTATTTGTGTGACCGTTTGTGAAAATGAACGGTTACACACAATCTTTTTGTCTAATTATATATTGTGTTAAATAACACTCATGATGAATGTAAATCAGATTTTGAAAAATACGTAGCCGGCATGTGCGATTTCTTTCCATCCACACGAGGAAAATGTCAACTGATTTCACTCTGAAGTGCGAGTCGATTGAGTTTGGGCATTTAAATCACAGCGTACTGTAGTTTGAAAGTAAAATGCCTCTGGGTTTTAATGAGATGATGGTACAAAGAGAAAATGTATATTGTAAAAAGCCTTTACTCCAAAACAACGCCACACCTTGGCTAAAGTGAAAAAAACATCCACTTTTTCAGTATAAGAAAAATGTTAAAAAAGGCAATCGGAAATCTTTAAGTATACATGACAGAAAAAGGTTGCCTCAAAACCAAAGCTTCATAACAAAAATTTGATATACATTCAAATACTAAAACTGCCCTGAAATCTAGCATTAAAAATGGAAATCAGACGCACGAAAATGCTACTCTGCAAAGATACGCCCTGTTTCAAATGAAACGTGTTTAATGAAAAAAATGAAAGCTTATTCTCGATTCATAAATGCCTCGCACTTAACTCGTAGTTAAGAAACTAACTCTACTTTCAATTGTGTTGGCATTTTTCTATTCGGAAGTTATCGCATTACAGTCAATATTGCTAATCTGTCAATCAGTTCGAGTGTGTAAGCTACGAGCACTTGTGTAAAATTCTTTAATTTATTTGGGTTGCGTTGATTAATCCTTTCTTTTTTAAAACGCGCAGACTCTAATCAAAGTTTCACAAGAAAACTACACTTCACATAAGCAGATGGGCAGTTTTGAAAAACTTCGGTATTTCACTTTGCATTATTCATTCTACATAACATTTTTTAATTCTTCTCTGTAATTACTAGAAATATATGTGAATGTATGCTATTTTTTACTATTTCTTCCTATTGGAAAACGATCTGTTTTTAAGTATAAGTATTATGTCCAAATTTTCAGATCCACCTCGAGGAACTATGGAATTAAAAGCATTACATTAATTGTCTATACATCACTAACCACATGTTTTCTTTATTTTACAGGTAGAAGACTACTTGAACAAAACCAGTACTGGAAATAAATTGAATATGAACTTACCAGACATCTTTAAAGAAAAATAAAACACACAATTCTTCAGGACTTGCTGTCAGACAAAACTCTGTCTTTGTGCCTCTTGATTCAATTATATGGGAAGAATGAAATATCTGCAAAAGTCACAGAAACTCTCAACTTTAAAGTCTGTTTGCAGTCTTAGTGCATATAATAATATAGGAATATAGCTAGGAATATATAACTTTGAGTTTTACACTTCGGATCACAACTATTTAAAACCTCTAGAACCCAATGATTTGACAATCAATGATTGCGCGATAGTTTCAATTTGAATATTCAAAGGCTTCACAAAAAGAGACATAGTTAAGTGCTAAATCCTATATCAATACATAAAAAAGGGTCTCTTATAATAGAATTTAATGAGAATTCACCCCTAGACCCTGATCAAACATACATTTTAGGTCTTTTATCGAGCTTTTATTATAGATGCATTGGAACAGTTAGGAGGCACCACTAATCCAACATTATAGACAGGTGCTATGTCTGATAGTCTTCAAAATCTTCCCAGAGGATGCTGGGATGATCATGCAATGTAAAATGATGGGCAATGGTGTTTTTTGCATTATTTAATAACATTTTTTGCAATTTTTTATTGAAAGTAGTTTCATAGTGGGCGTGGCATTCTGCAACGTCTGTCCCCGTGATGCGTGAGCAGCTCAATTGGCTTCTTGCTGCGCATCAGTGCTGCCTGCACAATAATGTCTAAGGTTTTAATCTTTTATAATCTGGTTACAGAGCATAATATCACCATTATCGTATTTATTGATTTTATAGGGTTATGCACAAACCTATTTTTTAAAACAATTATAAATATGTATATTCGTTGCAGCATCACCTTCTTAGCATCATCATGCAGATTTCAAGTTCTTTTTT
Organism: Polypterus bichir lapradei; assembly: GCA_026402145.1. NCBI lineage: Eukaryota > Metazoa > Chordata > Cladistia > Polypteriformes > Polypteridae > Polypterus > Polypterus bichir. The sequence continues at coordinate 10,211,067 of JANRMT010062804.1, read as the reverse complement.
ATGGCTTGGAGACTTTGCTTGTCAACCAGACATTTGGTTAAATTATACAAATATTTCTTATTTTCCCATTTTTGTTTAAAAGGTTAAACAAGGAGAGGGAGATAGATAGGAAAGGAAACAACAAATAAATAAGCAGCCTTAAAAAGTAGCTTGCCGTTTCACCGTATTTTGGAGAAAATGCATTGTCCAGTCTACGTCCTATGTATAAGCTTTATAATATTTTTTCTTGATATTTTGATTTGTCATTACTTTCAATTACATCATGTGTCTCTTGTATTATTCTTTTCTTTCTGAAAACAAACTACTATGTGTGTAGAGATAATGAATGGACTGATTAACGGATGGTTGCCTCTTAAGCACCGTTACCATTAAAAGCAATTGTAACACATTTAGTTAATCGCTAAAAAATATAACCTTTGTTAGTTTAGATACACTTACTGCACATATTATTAGAACAGAATAGAATAGAAATTTATTTGAAGATGTACTCAGTGTATTGAATTATAGGAAAGTCCCTGAAAGCTAACAAGTTAACGTGGTGATATTTTAGAAAAGTAAAATCTTATTTATCAAATTTTTAACATTTCTGCAGCTGAATTATTCATAATTTGAATGTATTTAATTTTAAACGTCTAGCCTTATATATAGCCATTATCATTTTCCTCAGCAAAATTTGACAGTCTATTTTAATTTTTATTATAATCTTTAGATTTTATTAGAAGATACAGCAGCATAACATAGTATTCTCAAACCCGATTAATCTCTGAATTGGACGTTCCTGCAGCTATGTTAAACTAACAGTTTATGTCCTTTTATTACCAGTTACTATGCTGATGTATAACAGACTAAATAAAAAATGGGAAAAAGCTAATACTTTATTTTAACATAAAACATGATCACGTTTGAAAATTATATTTTATGTTACTTGATGTTTTATTATTAATTTGTGACTATGCAATATTTTCACTTAAATTGAGAACATAAGATTTTTTTTTATCATTTATTTATGTATTTATTTGTCAGTCTTCATCTTCTTGGCTTTATTTAGTTGCTGACTTAATAATAATAATAATAATAATAATAATAATAATAATAATAATAATAATAATAATAATAATACATTTTTATTTATATAGCATCTTTTCACATGTTCCAAGCGCTAACGATTATGTATAATGCATATTATCAACTTCTGTATTTTTAAAATTTTGTATTTTGCTTATTTTTTTTTTATTTTCTTTTTAGCTTTAATTTCTTAAAGTATTGATTGCTATCATATAAAATACCCAGGTTAATAATTGTCTAAATAGTGTTCGGCCGTTTTAAAATATTTCAAAGTTAAATATTTACCATGGAGACAAGAAGATATTATTATTGCTACTTTTGTTTTGTATTAATAATAAATGGCTCAGTAAAGTCACTCCTGCTGCAATGTAGTTTTGAAGTAGCTGAAGAACAGTAATGCTGTTTGCAGCCAAATATTCATTACTAATTTATTACACATATGCCGGTATCGCCTTGGTTTGCCTTGACTGTCATTTTAATCAATGTTCCAGAGAGAAATCGTCAGAAATGTCAAATTAAAAAAAAAAAAAGAATGCAATTTCTACACTTACATTTTAAACATCTTTTTTTTGTACATTCACAATACCTGAACGTACTGAACAAATTCAAGTTTATTTTGACTAACATTGTTTGATATTGTAAACAAGGTAAGAAAATATACATTTCATAGAAAAGCACTGCTAAACATCCATTTTAGCAGCACTAAACAATGGACATTCGCATTCAAGAATACCATCATTCAGCTTTTTTAAAACGAAAATTATTAAACGAGTTCACCTTTTTAAACCATAATTATGTAGCCGCGCGGTAATGCCTTTTGTTTGACCTGCACTGCCATCTTCTGTCCATTATTTGTCAATACGTCAAATCTAATTAAAGGAAGCTTGTATAAGTGCTTTTGACAGTACTCCTACTGTACATAGCTACTGCACATACTTATGAACATAATGCTTGATATATTTGACGGGACAGTGAGCAGATAATCTGTTTTTAAAGTGAAAATGGAATTTAATCAAATTTTTATAATAATTATTTATGCAAACTGTTTAAATTTGCACTTTCAGGATTGGCACTGAGACTCTAAAATGGAGTATCCAAGAAAGAAAATGAATGAATGGAAAGGTTTATTATCATTAAAATGTGTTTGACCTTTTTTGATATCTTATAACAAACTGCTTGCATAAAGCCTCATTTTGCTTAATTATCTTAAACTGAAAAAAAATCACTATTCTCTCTGCATGACAATTTTCAAGTGTTATTGGCAAAAATTTATAAATGTTGTTCTAAACTAAGACTCCTCTAAACCTTTTCTGTTGCCTTTTATATGAGGAAGTAGATTTAGGTCTGCCAGAATCTCTCTTAGTGAGGCTGAGTGTCCAGTTTGATAGATTTTTGTCGAACTTAATGCCAATATTGCTGTATTGACTGTGCCTTCTACTGAATTGCACTTTACTGTCCGTGTTTTGTTATCTTAATAAATTAAATATCATACAAGAGTGTCTTTAAAATTTCCCTATGCCGCTATTAAACAGTATTGTATATTTTGTGCTATTTAATATTTTTGCAATTAATTTCATATTTCAAACAGTTTATTTTGATATTATTTATACCTGTACTGTTTGATCATTATTATTACGAATTGTTTCTTTATAAGAGACAACCAAAATGTAGGATGGTTAGCATAGATGTACAACTTCAGTGCTCTGAAAGAAATTTCACATATTTGCATAACTGGGTTAAGCTGTTTTAAGACCTTGTTGCAAAAATGCTGTGTTCCTAAAAGACAACATTGAATGTTTTAGAGATGAAATATTATTTTAAAAACTGATTCTATGATAGTGTGCCTTTCTGTTTATCAAATAGATCTGACAATGCAAATTTGGGACTTCATATAGACTATACAATAGACTATGAAATAACAGAGTACTCCAAGAAAAAAAAGTTTTTTAAAGTTTTTTTCTGTTTCACTCTAATTACAATGTTTTCCATCCATTTATAAATCTTATTCTTCCATAACAGGGTCACAAAGAGTCAACACATTATGGCAGCAATGGGCACAAAAAGGGAAGCAGCACAAAACAAAATGCCAGTCCATCCCAGAGCACATTTATGTGTATACAGTATGCATATTCTATATATTCATCTGTCCTCCACCCGAATTGTCCAGTCCAGGAATCAGTGCCTATTTGGGTGTACGGTGAGCACTAACCTTGGATGGTTAAGATAGCATCCAACATTTATTATTTCATAATTGATCAAAAGCTATTTAATTTGATTTCATGCTGTGGGCAGCAAAGACCCTTCAAACAGCTTAAGACGTAAGGCAGATGCCAACCCTGCACTGGATTTCAGTTCATCACAAGAAACTCACAAACACACAGATGCAAATTACACAATAAATTAGTCAATGAAGTGCATTATGACACTGATTACAAAAATGCTGTATGATTTTTCCATATTACGGAATCTTCTAAATAAATAGTCAAATAAAGACAAAAGAGGCATTCTATTATACCATAAATATTTAATCCTTTTGACATGTCACAACTCATTGGATGAATGAAGTTCACCTGTGTACAGTTAAGGTGCTTTACATGCATTCAGGTTAAATATGCCTGTCTCTGGAAAACCCCCTCAGTTGGTTAGCACAGTTCCTAACTACAAAAAAGGTCATTGAGACAAAGAAGCATTTAAAGGAAAACCCTGGATAGGCTTATTGCATAGCAGAGTTTCTGTCAGGGAAGGGAAAGAAATAAGAAAACTTCCAAGTAAATAAAAAATCTTCTTTATATATATATATATATACACATTTGTTATGAAGAAATATTGTGCAACACTAAATCTTTGTAGTGTAGCTTACTCTACAGAATATTAGTCTGCATGTTACATGCCTGTTATGCCAAATCCAAACAAATTACACTCTTCTGTTGGTAAAATGGAAAGGACTATGGCTACAACAGCGATTTACTGTCTCCCAAATCTGAGCGTCATGGAACAGTGATAGATGAAAGCCATTGTTGAAAATGAGAAATCTAGACTCAAAGATATTTGCAGAGAAGCCTGTAAGAAGTAGCTGTGAAAATTAAAAAAAAAATGTTATTTGAACCCTGCTTCTGCCACATGAGCCAATGACTGTTTTTACATGCAGTTATATTGTTAGGTTTTAGTCGCAGTTTATTAATGGAGATCCCTGCCAACAGACAACCAGGAAATTTTGCTGACTACACCAGTTGTGAATGGGTTTAAACAGCAATTGTTTAATGTTCACAGATACGTTTTACAGGCTCCACAAATAATCTAACCCAAGTTAAACAGAACCGATGCTGATTATTCTTTTAAACTCCTTCAACACCTTCCAGGAAGTGCCTCCTCCCAAAAGTGCCTTGAGCATGGGAAAGGCGGTATATAAATAAAATGTATTATTATCATTAACTCTAACTTCTTCTGGAGGTGAGGTAGTCACAATTTATTATTATTTATAAGGCAAGGCATTTCTATCTTCTTGATACAGGAAAAAAGTGCAAAGTGTCTCTTCAGATAGATTAGAAACACAGAAGACTTTCTAGCTGTGCCCAAAGCCATGAGTTAAAACAATGAATTGAGCCAGTCTCGTGCCTTTGCTTAATGACAGAGTTAATGTGTGCCTCAAGATTGTAAGTCTGTGAGTGCAATGTCAATATATATTTTTTTTTATATGTTGCTAGTTTGCGTACATTTAAATTTTTTTGGTGGTTGTTCAGTGTGCATCTTTTGTTGTTTGAGGCACAGTGGAGCAGTGGTTGGCACTGCTGTCACATAGCGCAGGTCACATTTTTGGTCACAATAATGAGTCCAGTATATTTGGCAAGGAAAATATTTTCTAAGCCCTCTGGGACACTTAAAAGACCACTGTACCATTTTAATTCACTCAAAACTACTTCAGTTCCTCCTTTTCTATTGACTTCAGTACATTTCACTGAGATTGGTGAAGTTCTTTTTTTTATTTAAATCAAATAACATTTCATACAAGCAAGTCAAGTTTAACAAAACTAGGTTTGAAACAAATTAACACCCACCCATGAGAAAGAGAGCGAGGCCAGCAGAGTACAGCTTTAAACTAGTAAAAATAAGTAAATAGATAAATTAATAAATGAATAAAAATAAAGGATAAAAAAGAGGGGAGAGAATCCACTTCCTCGATTTAAATGCTTATTCAAAAATGTTATTAATTAGATCCTGCCAGGTTTTGAAAAAGTTTTGTACATATTCTCTAAGTGAAAATTAGATTTTTTTCCAGTTTCAAATAGTATATAATAACAGTTACCCACTGACTTAAAATAGGTGAGTTAGGATTCTTCTCGTTGAGCAAGATAAGTCTACGTGCCAATAGTGTGGTAAAGGCAATTACATTTTGTTTGCCTTTCTCCACTTTAAGCCCATCTGGGAGTACACTAAACACAGTTGTTAATGGATTAAGAGTGACTGTGACACCAATGATGTCTGATAGACATTTAAATATTTTGTTCCAAAATGACGTTAATTTGGTGCATGCCCAAAACATATGGCCCAGTGCGGCTGGAACTTGATCGATAGATAGATAGATAGATAGATAGATAGATAGATAGATAGATAGATAGATAGATAGATAGATAGATAGATAGATA
>JANRMT010062804.1:10124207-10204959 GCA_026402145.1 Polypterus bichir lapradei | reverse complement strand
ATGTAATTTTAAGTTGAATAATTGTATGCTTTGTGCATATGGCGCTCGAGTGAATTCTGCGCATTGCTACCATCCACTACTTTTCTGAGATGCTGAGTGAGAGACCCTTTTCCCACTATACTCTGGGATCTTTGAAAGGGAGGGACTGTAAAATGTTTTTATATATTATGGAGATGCTGCCCGATTCCTCAAGTCTGATCAATATTTTTTCTGGAATAGAGGTAGGTGGGAGGTGAGGAAAATTGGGCAGGTTTTGTTTAACAAAATTTCTTATTTGAAGTTAGTGAAAGAAATGTGTTGCTGGAGAGTTAAATTTGGAGTGTAATTGTTTATAGGATGCAAAGATGTTGTCTATGTATAGATCTCTAAGTGATTTAATCCTGAATGTTTTTCAGACATTAAAAACTGGATACGTTTGAGTGGGTATGAAAAGTTGGTTCTCGTGCAGAGGTGCCACAGATAAAAGCTTTTCCATCTTAAAATACTTCCTACATTGGTTCCATATTCTGAGTTAGTGAAGCACAATTGGGTTGTTAGTATATTGTCAATGACTTGTACTTATTGGGGTACAAAGCAAGGAATATAAAGAAGTACTGCAGGATTTTATTTCTGTTGCGGACCAAGCCTGTGTATGTTCATCTATTTGTGTCAATGTCCAGGTTTTTATAGTTTGTATATTTGCCACCCAGTAATAAAACTGAAAGTTAGGTACAGCCATACCGCCTTCTGCCTTAGGTCTTTGTAGGGTCACCCTTTGGATACTTGGATGTTTTGAATTCCAAATAAATGAGGTTATGTTTGAATCTAATTTCTTAAAAAATGATTTTTTGATGTATAATGTTTTGAAATAGAAAAAGAAGCTTAGGAAGGATATTCTTCTTGACAATATTAATTCTAACAGCTAAAGTGAAATGAAGGTTAGACTATCTGTGCAAGTCTTGCTTAATCTTTTCCATACAGATGGAACAATTTTGTTGATAAAGAGCTTTATGTTTACTTATGATGTTTACCCCTAGGTATTTAAACTGATCTGCAATGATAAAGGGGAAGGTGTCCAATCTAATATTGTGTGCTTGAGAATTCTCTGGAAAGAATTCTCAGAAATCTTTTGAAATACTGTTAGTGCTGTTAGGACTGCAGGCACAGTATTTTGTGGATCTGATATATACAGAGAAATTTTCTCTTCAAGTCCTTCTCTGATAATTCCCTTTATAATAAGATCTCTGGGGTGTTAGACTTTGTGGGTGAATATATTACATTAAACAGGAGTCGAAGACTGGAAGCTAAGTGTCTGCCTTTAATAAATCCAGTTTGGTCTTGCGATATTACCGAAGGAAGCACTTTCTCAATCCTTCTAGCTAGGACTTTGGAGAGTATCTTAACTCACTATGTCCTAACTACAGGATCACAGGGTTCTGCTGGAGCCAATCCCAGCCAACACAGGGCGCAAAGCAGGAAACCAACTCCGGGCAGGGTGCCAGCCCGCCGCAGTATTTTTTACTTAATTTTTTATTTTGAACTTTCATATTTGAAGATTTTTGATGTTTGTGTTTGATATGATGTGACAGTCCGGGTCGGCTCCATGCTCCTTGATTTCTCCCATGAGTCTCTTGAACCCAGAACTGTCAATAGTCATTAATCAAGATGAACCTGGCAAATGAAGACTCAGACAGTCATCAAGAGGTTGCAAAACAGGGCTGCTCCTACTCCCCTTCATTACTCTAAGGAGCGCTCCTTGTCCAGCCCCGCAATCGTTCATCAGGGCATCGTCCTGACTACCAGCCTCCACTCTTTACAATGCAGGCTTCTCAGCATCCTGTCTTTCTCTCTCTTTCTTCCTCTTTTTTTTCTTTGCTTTTATCTCTGTTCAATCTCCTCTCTGCCGTGTATATACTGCCCGATTGGGTGCAGGTGTTGTCCTCCACCTACTCTGAGTTGTAAATGAGGCACCTGACTGACCTGCTTGCATTTACACATGAATGCATGATCAGCCAAGCATCTCAATCAACCTCGAGGTGGCACCAGCATGCACATACCTGCACCCATTCAGAGTCTGAATGCTCTGGGACCCAATTATTTATTTAAAAATTCAATATGAATGTTTCATCACACATGATTGGGTTGTTATTTTATTCACATAAACAATAACTTAAATATTAAAGTTTTGTTTTCATTTGTTTTTCAAGTGCTTCTGATGGTTTTGGCCTTCTCTATTTGGGGTGACGTAATGTTATTCACATGTATTTATCACAAGGAAAAGATTTATTTGACTAAAACACATAAAGCTCTTTTAAGTCACATTGAATTTTAATCCACCTTACAGAAATGCAAATGAACAAATTACCCAATCATAAACTTCCATTTAATAAAAAATAAATAAATAAACACAATGTAGTGCCACTGCTTCGCAAGGAGACTGGAGTTTACATCACAGATGCTACCTGTTCCCAATGTTCATGTGAATTTCCTCCCACAGTCCAAAGATATGAAGGGATTGCTCCTGCCTTATGCTTGATAATTGCTGGGGTAGACTCCAGCTGCACCATGACCCTTTGGCTTTGGAAAAGGGATTAATGGCTAAATAAACTGCAAAGTGAGAAAGCAAAGTAAAAGGGTATGTATTATTTGGTAATTCTAAAACAAGTGAACCAGTTTATATCATTTTTAATAACTGCCACATTATGGTTTAATTGACTAATCTCAAACACTCAGTTTTTATTCTTGTGTTTGTAAAAAAAAAATCATCTGTTTTCATTGCCTTATGGATAGTTCTTTAAGTATTTTAATTGCAGGAAATGGCATATGGAAATAGAGGGAGACATGTTTTGCAATAAAAAAACATGGCGAAGATGTTAAACTGTCAATCAGCAGATTATGGTAATCATGAACTGCATTATTGGGAGTTAAAGTCCTTCATAACAGCAAAAGCCAACAAACTGGAATGTCAGTCATTCTAATGGTGTAACCTAACACATCCATACATAAATATACTGTATATAAACTGGGGCAAATTAAAAAGTCCATTTCATTTAAATTTTCTAAGTAAACTGCCAGAGTCTCCTAGACAGGTGTAGGAAATGCTGTATGTGTCTATACCATATAATATCAATGCCGGTATTTATCAAGCATCTCAGAGTAGGAAAACAGCCCTAACTGGCTCAACAATCCTACTGTTACGGGTAGAACTAAAAGAATTTTATCAATTTCCCTAATTTAGGAGACTACGATTTAGGAGAGCTTGTGAGCTGTCCTAAGTCACTAGGAGTGGCCAGAAGATGGTGATCAGGCACAGACTGATATGCACATTCCTGGAAAGAAACAATGTTTTGGAAACGCTGAACAACAATGAACTCCAAAAAATATATACAGACTCTTTGGGTCTGAAAGCTCACCCCATGCCAGTGATCCTAGTTTAAAAATTTAGCCACCATTTTATCCGTCCGGCAGATTCATTAAAACTTCCTAAGGTTTTTATAAAAAGTCAAGAGTCAGCAGTAAATCAAAGTTTAAAAATCCTTGGTATAAATCAGTATAAACATTTATCTGCCTTGAATCTTCCTTTTTTTACATGATTTTATTTCTTCTAGACTTTTTAAAGACAGATTCGTAATATTTGTTCATGTTCATACTTTTCAGCATTTAAATCTTTTTTCAACACATACATTCCAAGATTATGCAGTTATATCTTTAAGCACGTAGTCTTTTAGTGAACTGCGTTCTCTTGTGCAATTTTTTTTGTTTAATTGTCTTTATTGAAAGCTTTACCATTCTTGAATAAGTGCCACTGGGTAAAATGTAATCACCACCTCTATGGTTGAAGATAATTAAACTCTTTTTAGTTTTTTTACAGGCTTTAGAAAAGAGAGGCCATAACTTCAAGTGATAATTAGAACTACTCTGCAGAAAAAACAGCTGCTCTTAACGTGTATTGGTCTTTATGAAGGTTTCCTTAAACAATCAGTTTTTTCAGTACATTGGAACTAACCAAGAGAAGCTAATATTTTGAAAGGTATGTTCTACCGGTTATGACTCTGTTGTTTCTGAAGTTTATTAATGTATAAAATATTAATCATAGATTTACATTTTACTATGTGCATGAGTTTTAAAATAAATGTATTTTTAGAAAGAGTATCATCTTAGTAAAGAAATGCATTTCTTTGGAACACCTGGCAATTCTGCACATAGATTAACACTAGGGGGCAGTCTCAGCAAAGTTATTCTCATTTATACTGGCATAAGGTGGTGAAGGTCAAAACATGACACAGATGTTAAGCTAATAAAGATATCATTGATATATCCACATTATGAAATTTAATTGAAGTGCATTTAGGTAAAGTTGCAAGTTTCACCTGAATATCAAAAATGAATACATGTTAAGCAAGCTCATGAGAGAAGAGAACCTAGACACAAATAGAAGAACATACACAGGCTTGGTCCACAATAGAAGTAAAATCCTGCAGTACTTCTTTATATTCCCTGCTCTCTGCCCCAATAAATGCAAGTTATCGGCAATATACTAATAACCCAATTGTGCTTCACTCACTTAGAATATGGAACTAATATAGAAAGCATTTTAAGACGGAGAAGCTTTTATCTGTGGCATCTCTGCAAGAGAACCACCTCTGTCAACCTTCGCGAACATATGCAGTTTTTAATTTCTGGAAAAAATTTGGGATTAACTTGCTTAGAGATCTTTATATAGACAACGTCTTTGCATCCTATGAACAATTACATTCCAAATTTAACATTCCAGCCACACATTTCTTTCACTATCTTCAAATTAGGAACTTTGTTAAACAGAACCTTCCCGATTTTCCTCATCTTACACCCTCATCCATGCTGGAAAAAATATTGCTCAATCTCAAGGACTCAGACACCATCTCTGCAATATATAAAATCATTTTACAGTCCCTCCCTTTCAAAGATCCAAGAGGACACTGGGAAAAAGATCTCTCAATTAATATATCAGAAAAGGAGTGGAAAGTAGCAATGCAGAGAATAAAGACAAACAAACTGTGATTGCATTCACTACACTTTTGGCACACAGACTTATTCTGCTAAAATGGAAGAACCCAAACTGTCCTTTTTTAAGTCAGTGGGAAACCGATGTTTTATACTATTTGAAACTGGAAAAAATCAAATACTCAGTTAGAGGATCTGTACAGACTTTTTTCAAAACATGGCAGGATCTAATCAGTAATATTTTAAAATAAGCTCTTAAAACACAGAGGAAGCAATTATTTCTGTATTTCTTTGTCTTCCGCATTCATCTCTATTGGCTTATCAAACTTATTAATTTAGATATGTTTACAAGCCTTAAATTGTACGCCGTTTGCCTTGCTCTCTCTCTCAAGGGTGGGGGTCGACTTGTTCTTAACTCAATTTTACTTTTTGTAAAAATTGATCGATTTGTATGGAATGATTGCCATAAAATTAATAAAACTTCAAAAAAAAAAAAAAAAAAGAATTTTATCAATTTCCCTAATTTAGGAGACTACGATTTAGGAGAGCTTGTGAGCTGTCACTAGGAGTGGCCAGAAGATGGTGATCAGGCACAGACTGATATGCACATTCCTGGAAAGAAACAATGTTTTGGAAACACTGAACAACAATGAACTCCAAAAAATATATTGGTTTGACAGAGACAGAAGAAAATTCGTAACAAATCTTTTATGTTTTGTGATCACTGCATCAACTTGGAGAAGGCATGCATTGTTTGCCAAAGTTGGTAATGTAAAATGAAGCTTTGCAGTAATTTGGGTATGTCACAACCAACCATTTCTTGAATATTTCACCAAACTTTGAATGCCCTTGCAACTTGTGATGTAATACTCAAATTTAGATATTTCCCCACCACGTGAGGTAATGTTAAATCAAGCTGCATTCATGCAAATCAGCCCACACGTAACATTCATTGCTCCAAGAGTGGAGGAGCATGCATATGTGAATATGTAAGAAATAAGTAAGCAATATCACAGTATCAGGATGCAGGTGATCCTGGATGCAAATAATACTATAGTAGCCAGCATATTACCCTAAACATAGGTGGGGCAGGTTGGGTGATTGAAAGTGAAATGTCACACAGGTATGCTAACCTCTGCATTACATCAACCCCTGGAACATTAGTGTTACAGTTTTGAAGCTTGGAAAGAGTGAAGAAGGAAGGCAGAGACTCCCAGAGCTTTGTATAAATAGAGCCTTGCAAAAGTTAAGGGCAAATCATGAAGACATGACACAGCACAGTAAAAGATGACCTGGAACATTGGGAGAGTGAATGCTGCTTCATAAACAGTGCCATGGCTAGTTTCAGTAAATGTTACTTTACAAGGTGTTTTGCATGGTCATAGTAGTGGAAGGTGATTGTTCTCGAAGTGCGGCTGTTGAATAAAATGTGCCCAATATCAGGCTCTAAACTCATTCAATGTGTATTCCACGGTCTTTCCATCTCACTTCTTGTTGCAGTATTATTCTTGGTTTTGTGGAGAATTGGCAACAATTACATGCAGCTTAGCACAGTATACTACTTTATTATGTTTTCCATCTACTTCTTTTGCCATTTTCCTTTTGCTATTCAAATAATCACTTAATTAATTTTACATTATGTGTAATGTTAATAATGAATTTCTTCCAGTAGTCTTTTTGGTTGACTTCAAAAATTATTCATCCACCCATTTCTAGATTAAACTGGTGATTATCCCAACAGCACTGGGCTGAAAATGGAGAATCGGCTTTAGATGAGGCATAAATTTATTGCTGAGCACGTGAACCACATTCACTCAAAATGGATCAATTTGAGTTACTAAATAATCCATCTTGTAGGTATTTGGGAAGTATAAGGAAAGCTACAGCACCTTGAGGAATATATATTGTATGCAAATGTCTGGAGAATGTGTAACCTTCACACATGAATTGCCCTTAGCTGGGATTCAAACCTAAAATCCTGAAGGTGTGAGGAACCAGTGTGCGGCCATTCCGAATAATTGATCTTTATTTTATGAATCAGATTTTAGCATAAACTAATTGCATTAAATAAAATTAGTTATTAATTTCTCCTTATTTTATAGACCTTTCTTTCAATTAATGATTTGCTGTTGATAAATTACAACTTTTTGATTAATGTGTTCAACTTGTTCTTAATCAAACAGTGAAGCAGAAAAGCAGCTGATAGTTATATTGTTTTGCATTTAACAATCATTAATTCTTCATGAATAGCACCTTTATTCTAAGCTTGGTCAGGTCAATTAAGGTTGGGGAGCATACACTGGTACAGCGCATTGCCGCATCCACTACACGACGAAATAGTTTGGGATACTTGTTGGCAACCTCCCAGGCAGACATGCAGTCCACTCCCATTCCCTGGAAACAACCATCTATCTGTCACAGCCAGGTGTTACGTGGGTGTCCCCTTGGCTTGGCCCAGCCGCTATGGTCTTCAACAATGAGATTCCTGAGAGCCAGATCACCCTCTGGGAATTGCACCACATGTCATAGTACCATAACTGATGCTCCCTCACAATGCAGGTAATGTGCCTTGTTTGGGACTCTGAGTAACTGCTCGTTTGACACAAATTTAAACTAGCGGTACCCAAGGAGTCCAGCATCCATGTCTCGCAACCATATAGCAATACAGGAAGCACCAGGACTGTAAAGTCTTGGACCTTCTTCCTTTTGCAAAGATATGGGGAGTACCACATACCCCTTTCCAGCAACTTCATGACCCCCCCCCCCAATTCGTCTAATGACTTTATAAGAAGAGCCACCAGAGACATGGATGTCGCTGCCAAGGTAAGTAAACCTCTCGACAAGGTCGACACTCTCTCCACGGACAGACACACTGCTGATGACTGTGCCGAAGAGGTCATTAAAGGCCTGGATGTTGGTTTTTATCCAGGACACTTGCAAGCCCAGAAACTCAGACTCCTCACTCAGTCTCTGAAGAGCCCCGATCAGAACCCCCATTCACTTCACGAAGATCACAGCATCGTTGACACAGTCAAGACAAGTGAATCTTTCTTCACCAATAGATGCTCCACAGCTGCTGGACCACATAACCCTGCCCAACAACCAGTCCATGCAAGCATTGAACAGAATAGGAGCAAGAGCACACCCCTGATGAATCCCAGAATAAACTGGGAAAAATGCAGAGGTTTCTGCCTTCCAGGGGATCCCGCAAGGCCTCAGGATGTCCCACAGGGCAGCTCAATCAATTGAGTCAGATACTTTACAAAAAGTGACAAAGGCTGCAAAGAAACTCTGCAGATATTCACATTTATTTTCCATGAGAACCCTCATTGCCAAGATATGGTCAATGGTAGACTTCTTAGACCTAAAACCAGATTGCTTCAGTCGCTGGTAGGTGAGCAAGTAATCATGGATCTTACTGAGGATGACCCTAGCAAGGACCATACCTGGTACTGAGAGTAGTGTTATCCCCCTCTAGTTGCTGCAATCCAGGCAATCACCCTTCCCTTTCCAGGGAGAGATGACAAGTCCAATTTTCCAGTCAGTTTGGATGATGCCTTTCCTTCAAATGGAAGCAAAGTTTGCTTCCAATGCCAGGAGGACAGCCTTACCAACAGCCTGGTGAAGTTCACCCTGGATACTACAGATCCCTGCAGCCTTCCCTGCCTTCAGCTTGTTAATCACCTGTGCATTCTCAGTGAGACTGGGTGGTTCACAGCTAATTGGAAGATCAGCCTCAAGAACTGTGGACCCAGAGATGTCCAACATCCTAGTCAGTGAATAATCTTTAAACAGCTGCTCAAAGTAGCCAGCCCAAGGGGTCACAACTGCAGTGTTATCTGTAAGGACCATTCCATCACTTGCCCTTACTGTGACTCTCCAAGGAAGCGATTCAGATGTGCTTAATGCTTTGATTCCTCTGTAAGCAGGACTTGAGACGCTAGACCATAGATGGTGTGTCACTTGCTAAAAGATTCCTCTAACAAACGCCTCCTTATCTGCCCTTAGAGCCCTTGCAGCCATCCTTCTCAGTTCCTGGTACAGGTCGGAGTCCAGCTTCTTTCTTCTAGTAGGTGGTAGCCTATTGGACCTAAGCTGGATCTTCAGAGTAGCAACAACAATTCTGTGGTCAGAATTCACAAAGTGGGCACTTCTGTAGACCCTGCAGTTTTGTAAGAGCCTCCAGCGTCTACCCACATGGATGTGATCGATCTCCTTCACTGCACCACAAGTATTAGAGTACCAAACTCAACAATGCAGCTCAGGGTGCTGGAACGAGGATCCAGCAATCCACAGCCCCTAACCTTTTGCAAAGTCAGGAACATGGAGCCACTTTCATCATGGTCTCCAGACTCATGGAGACTGACACAATCCTCATAGCCAGCACTGTCAGTGCCAGTGGTTGCACTGAAACCACCTATGACCAGTGGAGTGTCACCTCGTGAGAACCCATGAACCACTTAGTGAAGCTGCAAATAAAATGTCTCCCTCACTAAGGCATCACTCACAGTGGCTGAAGCACACACTGAGACAACAGACAAGGTACCCAGAGATTGCCTTAATCTGAGTCATAATATGTTCATTGAAAGGAGTGACATCAGACACCATCAAAAGGACCACCTGGCCAGTCCCAGGTCTGCGCACCTCATAGAGTGGCACCACTGAAATGCATAGTTTACAATGGTGCTCCAACAGCAGAGGAAGATGATAATCATGTTGGAGAGACAAGACATTCCATGCACCTACACGGATGGGTCAACTCAAATTGGGACTGCTGCCATGCTAAATTGGCCCTAGTATAAGGTTGGGTGTGTGTGTTCACCCTGCGATGGACTGGTGCCCTGTCCTGGAGTTTGTTCCTGCCCTGTGCCCAACCCCTGACGGCCCTGGCCAGGATTAGGTGGGTTAGAAAAAGACATGACTTCTCAAAAACATTTTCCAGGTAATATCCAAGGTTGTTCCAGGTATCCAAGTTAAACCAGAACAGTCTGAAATTCTGAACCAATGAATTACAGATTGTTCTGTGTTTCAGCAATATATCTTAATATTTTTCTTGCTAGCTAGGACAATGTCACCTTTTGTCATCCTGATATCCTAGTTACTGGCAGGGCACAAAATTAAATAAAAAACATTTACACCTCATTTCAAAACTGCCTCTCACCTAAAATAAACGATTCAAATAAATGTTTTTTTTTTCAGAGACCAAATGAAATTAAACCATTGCCACGCATCCTCATTTTGTTGTAATTCAGGGCATTCCTATACTGCGGCATAATAATATTAATATTGACATAATAATAATGAAATGTTTGAGAATGCAGTGTTTTCCTTGACTTGTCTCTGTTCAAATACCATATATAATTATTCCTACTTGGATTTGGAAGTGGCTGGTCACATTTTTATTAATAAGCTTCCGGTTGTCTACAATAGGAGGAGATGAAGAGGAAGGACAAGAAGAAGAAAAATTTTCTTTTGCGCTTGCTGCAATACTAGGTTCACCTGATGCCATCTGCTTAATTAGTAACACTGGTAGAATTTCACCAGCTATCACTTCTGAACATAGTTGTCTCTAGCAGTTTGGCAAAGTTTATTGTTCCCATTGTTCTGTTTCCTCTGACATCACACAATGCTACATCTTAGTTTCCGTTTTATTTAGCATGAAAATGTAATTTAATTTTCAAAAATTAAATATATTTTTGTGGCTTACTATGTGGGTCTGATATTGGGACTCTTTGTGTCTGAAAGCTCACCCCATGCCAGTGATCCTAGTTTAAAAATTTAGCCACCATTTTAGCTGTCCAGCAGATTCATTAAAATGTCCTAAGGTTTTTATAAAAAGTCAAGAGTCAGCAGTAAATCAAAGTTTAAAAATACTTGGTATAAATAAGTATAAACATTTATCTGCCTTGAATCTTCCTTTTTTTTTAACATGATTTTATTTCTTTTAGTCTTTTTAAAGACAGATTTATAATATTTGCTCATGTTCATACTTTTCAGCATTTAAATCTTCTTTCAACACATACATTCCAAGATTATGCAGTTATATCTTTAAGTACGTAGTCTTTTAGTGAACTGTGTTCTCTTGTGCAATTTTTTTTTTTTTGTTTAATTGTCTTTATTGAAAGCTTTACCATTCTTGAATAAGTGCCACTGGGTAAAATGTAATCACCACCTCTATGGTTGAAGATAATTAAACTCTTTTTAGTTTTTTTACAGGCTTTAGAAAAGAAAGGCCATAACTTAAAATGATAATTAGAAATACTCTCCAGAAAAAACAGCTGCTCTTAACGTGTATTTGTCTTTATGAAGGCTTCCTTATATTCCCTGCTCTGTGCCCCAATAAATGCAAGTTATTGGCAATATACAGTACTAATAACCCAATTGTGCTTCATTCACTTAGAATATGGAACTAATATAGAAAGCATTTTAAGATGGAGAAGCTTTTATCTGTGGCACCTGTGCAAGAGAACCACCTCTTTCAACCTTCGCGAACATATGCAGTCTTTAATATCTGGAAAAAATCTGGGATTAACTTGATTAGAGATCTTTATAAAGACAACGTCTTTGCATCCTATGAACAATTACATTCCAAATTTAACATTCCAGCCACACATTTCTTTCACTATCTTCAAATTAGGAACTTTGTTAAACAGAACTTTCCCGATTTTCCTCATCTTGCACCCTCATCCGTGCTGGAAAAAATATTGCTCAATCTCAAGGACTCAGACACCATCTCTGCAATATATAAAATCATTTTGCAGTCCCTCCCTTTCAAAGATCCAAAAGGACACTGGGAAAAAGATCTCTCAATTAATATATCAGAAAAGGAGTGGAAAGTAGCAATGCAGAGCATTCACTCGAGCGCAAAGCATACAATTATAAAACTTAAAATTATATATCGAGCACATCTGTCTCATCTAAAACTCTCCAAAATGTTTCCAGGGCATGATCCAACCTGCGAACACTGCAATCAAGTCCCAGCCTCACTGGGTCACATGTTCTGGGCCTGCACCAAATTAACATCATTCTGGACCAAAATTTGTAACTACCTTTCAGACAGCCTTGGCCTCACAATCCCTCCTAACCCATTAACAGCTGTGTTTGGGGCTCTTACAGATGGGTTTGAAGTGGAGAAAGACAAACAAACTGTGATTGCATTCACTACACTTTTAGCACGCAGACTTATTCTGCTAAACTGGAAGAACCCAAACTCTCCTCTTTTAAGTCAGTGGGAAACAGATGTGTTATACTTTTTGAAATTGGAAAAAATCAAATACTTAGTTAGAGGATCTGTACAGACTTTTTTCAAAACATGGCATTATCTAATCAGTAATATTTTAAAATAAGCTCTTAAAGCACAGAGGAAGCAATTATTTCTGTATTTCTTTGTCTTCTGCATTCATCTCTATTGGCTTATCAAACTTATTAATTTAGGCATGTTTACAAGCCTTAAATTGTACGCCGTTTGCCTTGCTCTCTCTCTAAGGGGTGGGGGTTGACTTGTTTTTAACTCAATTTTACTTTTTGTAAAAATTGATTGATTTGTATGGAATGATTGCAATAAAATTAATAAAACTTCAAAAAAAAAAGAATGAAGGGGCAATTATTAAGCTATACTTCTTTAATACAATTTCAGGAAAGACAATTGATATTAAGATATGATTGGCATGAGAGTGCAATGCTTGTTAAATCATAAGAACTGAATATGAAAACATACTCGATTGCACTATAACTGTCAATATCTTTCTTTTGGCAGTGTCAAGCAAGCAAACTAAATAAAAAAGTGAAACTAGCATCACGGTGATGCAGAAAGTTAATTCGCTGCTACTCAGTCCTTGGACCCTGGTGCAAATCCAAGCTGATTTTCTTCTGAGCAGGCTTTATATTTTCATCTTGTACTTCTGCATATTTCTGGATGTCAATGTCTTAGCCATGGCCCTTACACAGTATACTGTTAGGTTAGTAGGAGACTTTAAACTGCCATATGTTAGTGACTGTAGCGTGTCGAGCATATCCTGTAGTATATTATCAGGTGTTTGTTCATGCTTTTTAGATAATGCATCAATGGAAGAATTTTTAGAAAAGAAAAATTACATCAAGAGTCACAAGTTTAAAATTTAAAATCCAAATTCTAGATGTGAGAGCAATTGGATCAATTAAAAAATAAAGTTATACTATAGGGCCACATAATTTTATGTGGAAAGTTCACATTCAACTAATCCTAAGATTAGGTGAGTAAGGAGAAAAATAATAACAGTACAAAAGTCAAAAACATAGCATTATTAAACTGCTTAGTAAAATATAACTGAATACAAATTAAAGGGTGCATAACCACATGAGATCCTTGGTTACAAAGGAAAAAATGTCATAAAGAAAAATGTGTTCAAAATTAACCCAAAAAAAATTTTCAGTGTTTTAACAGGAGTAACATTTTTAAGTAGCATTCAGAAATATTAGATATCTGTTTTACTGGTCTTTTCACTATATATATATATATATATATATATATATATATATGATATAATAAATATATAAGCAGACAGTAATCAATAATTAAGCTATTAATCAATAAGTCTCATTAAGACTGGAGAACATTTTAAACAATTAGTTATACTTCCATGGAAAATACGCATAGATCAGGCCGATCAGTATATAGTGTATGGAGGGGATGTGTAAATTGTGACCAAAAAAGGCTGTGAGGTCCACTAGTAGCACAAATGTAATCAGTGACCAAGATCACTCAGTTCTGCATTTAACCCAAGAGATTGTGAAGAAACATATTAGTAAGCGTACTTCACATAAGATGGCCATGAAATCATTTGTTGATTAAATGTGCCTTGGAGATATTGCTAATGTTTAATGCTAATTTCAAGCAAAGCTCTTTATCAAAGCTTTTATCCATAGCATTAAAATTACATATTTGTTATTCAGAGAAAACTTATATAATGTTGTGACATAAGAGTAAGAGATATACCTTAGAGTAACGTAAAATAAAACAGAATGAACAATGAAAATTAACTTTGGGTCAATTTGTATGACTTATTTCAGTTTATGTTTACTGTTAAATGACAGAAACACTGAATTATCTGCAATGGTTCAGCTGGACAGGTCTTTAAAGAAAACAACTAAAGTTATTAAGTTCGTTAAGACTATATGAATAACAGGTGTTACCTCTGTAAATGCAAAACACCTCCTTTGTAATTACTGTTTATCATGGATATCACCCTGGGGATGGGATTTTACAAGTCCCTGAGGAGAGCCATAAAAACATGAACAAAGGAGGCTTTTCAAAAGAAGGGAATAAACCAATTATGTTTCAGTACTTCACAATAAACCAGTAAATCTGATTCAGGTTTTTAGAATACTTTAAAATATACATAGTTTTTTGATTAGTCTTTTTTTCATTATTTCACTGGTTCAGAAAAAATATCTATTCCCATGCAGAGCTATTTTGAAGGTGCTATTAATGGTTTGAAACAGGCATGTCAAACGCACTACCATTGGTGGGCCGCTTCAATTGCCATACATGCGTCAGTGGGCCGCACTATAACAAATACTATTATATTATTGTACAAAGTTAATGTAGCTTTCTTTCCAAATACTGAAAACTTTAAAAAATGTAACACTTAAAGTTTAAAGAAAAGCAATTTATTTCCATAAAATCTCCGTACAACAGCGTACAATTAGAGTCTTAGCCTCTTAGCTAGGTCCTTATATTATTATATTATATTCATTATATTATATTCATTGCTTATATAGGGGTCTTACAGTGTGAGATTTATTTCTTTTGTCCCGACACTTGGCATCTCTTGTTAGTAACCAGTTTGTCAATATCAGACTTGAAATCTTGTGCAGCTGCAACTTTTATGAGGGATGAAAGGTGCTCGACAGTAAGTCTTGAGCGATGTGGGGTTTTGGTAGCTTTCATTAATGAAAACAATTGCTCACAAAGGTAAGTGTTTCCGAACATAGACAGTACTCTCAATGCCAACGTATGGATCTGCACATACGAGGGTGGCAGGTAAGCATACAAGCCTGGCACACCAACTTCGTTGTATTTTGCCATCAGAATAGAATCTGACTGCAGTTCAATAAATTCCATTTGGAAATTCTCAGGCGCATTCTCAACGTTGTAAGAGTATGGTGACGTAAACAGCACGAAGTCCTGTTTGTGTGAACTGAAATTGCGAAAACACTCACTGAATTCTTTGCTCAGTAATACAAGTTGGAAAACAAACCCTCCAAAATCAAATTTTACTTTACTAAGTTTACTTCAAAGTTTATATTGTAAAATAAGCCAATATGCAAAAAGCCCCCTGACCTATACTAATTATACAAACTCAAAATCACAAAAATCTGTTAATAAACAACTCACCAACCTCTCGCGTCCACTTCAGATCTTCAGCTGTAGTCTGCACTAACTGTTCGTTACAATACTAGCACAAAAATTACATAAAACTATAGCAAAAAATATGCAAGCTATTACTATTTGTGATGGTCAGTTCTGCCCAGTGGCCAGTCTCAGCAGCCCAGCCAGTAGTGTAGCCCAGTGGTCCGCAACCTGTTTAACACCAAGGACCGCTTTACTAGAAGCAAATTTTTCCAGGGACCGGTGGGTTGTTGGACGTTGGAGTTTATGGGGTGATTATGGGCGGGTTCGTAGGGCAGCTTTATACACAATTTACATTACATTTCTATTATTATTAAGTTATAATTTAGTAATAGAAATTATACAGCTTATCTCGTAATGCAGAATCAGTGAGAGCCCTGAGCTTGTTTTCCTGCAACCAGACGATCCCATCTGGGGAGGATGGAAGACAGTGACACGCGAAGTGTGTTGCTTATGTTCAGTATACTCCGTAATCTCGTTTTGGTTGCTGTCACTGCAGAAAATGTGCATCACAAAGATAGGATGTTGGAAATGGAAGCAGCTTCAATAGCTTCTTTCACATTAGTTTAATCTTCTCCTGTCTACAAATTATGCTGACGAGAATTTTTCTCAGCATTTCCTTGCGGTGATACATTTTCAGGGTGTGAATGATGCACAAATCCAATGGCTGAAGCACTGCTGTGCAATTGGGTGGGAGGAATTCAACGTGAACATTATCTAAGTGCGGAAGCATGTTGTGGTCAGCACCGTTCTCAGTCAGAAGCCAAATTATCCTTTTCTTCTTCTTCATATGGTGAGGTTTCTGAACTCTTTTGGGATCTGGGATCCCCCCCACCCAACGGGAACGACACGCTGAAGTGCGTCCCGAAGCGCTATTGCCACATGTGAGATTGTCCGGGTCCCAAGAGAGTTTAAAAACCTCACATATTCTTGAATGAGTGCTGCATTAATATGAATGTTTCTTGAACAAGCATCACTGCAACCACGTAAAAACGGCTTTTTCGGCGTCTTCAAATGCAGCAGTTCGCATACGTTTGCAACCCGAGATTTTTCTTCTTTTTTGCATATAACAAGTATGCCATTTCTATAGAAGGGTGATAATGAGATAAATTCTAATGGATGTTTTTCAAATGTTGACGAGCAATAAGGAAAATGTATCACTTAAAACCACACAAAACAAAAACAGCAAAAAAACATTACGAGGAAAGTTCAAAGAAAGAACATTTTTTTACAGTGTTTCTGTTTGGGGATCATTGTGCAAGTGTCCACAACTGAGCTGTGACCACAGAACTAGCTGCTCTGTGGATGATTCATTCAAGCACTTCAAGGTCACTTCGTTGTGATGAAAGTATCTGCTGCTGAATGTACTTCATAGTACCGAGATTTCTGTGGACTTGTGTCATATGGGGAAACTGTCAGAAACATAAAAATTCTTTGTTGTAATACTCTCTCACCGCGGTCTCTCTCCTCTATCTGCGCCGCTGCAAAGCCCCACCTGCCAAGCGTTCTGAAAAGTGTCCTCAATGATGGGGGCCGCCTTTTTGCTGTAGCCCTTCACTGAGTGAGTCTCTGTTGCTGGCAGTTCTCTCGTGGCCCGGTAGTGGGCCGCGGACCGCAGCCTAGCACTTCAGTTGCGACTTTGCGGCTGCAACTATACTAGCAGATGATATTTCCGGTACCGTAATGCCATGGGAAAACGTGCTTTTGTCAGAAGGCAGAAGTAAGAAAAGTCAATAAGTAACGCCGAAGATGCAGAATAATTCAATCACAAACGATAGTAATCATTTTGTACAAGTTTAGTGCTAACTAGGATCTGTCATGCGGGCCGCACAGATTGACATGCCTGGTCTAAAAGGTGACTATAAAGTTTTTTTTTTGGGGGGGGATTAAATGCATCATGGTTAATTAGTCCGTTAATATTTGCTTCAAGAAAGACTGATTTTGCATTGCTCCACTATGAGTGAGTGTAAGTGTGCGAATGGGGACAGTTTGATTTCCTTCCCCAATTTGTCTACACACTATTTTGTGGGTTTCCTATTATCTCCAAAAGATATTCAGTTTAGGTTTATTTACATTGCTCTGAAAAATGTCAAACAAAAATAACCACCCATTAATATAATGCATAACAAACAAATCAAATATGAAATGATTTACGGAATATGGATTTGTTAGTTGCTATTTAATGATCTTTTACAGTTTATTGCAAGTATGTATATGAAGCCATAAAAGAATGAATTATAAAAATAAGAAAAAGCACTGAGTGTAATTTAAGGGTTAAGTAAAGGAAACTTAAAGCTGAAAGCGGGAGAGGTCTCTGCCTTTTCTTGGAGAAACTACCAACCGTAACTGGTAGAAAAGGTTAGAATGAGGTAAATGAGTAACAAACACCCTCCAGAAAACGAGGACAAACTAATGGGAAAGCCCTAACACCCCTCCAATGAAGCAGTGCTGAGATCAATAGGACAATCCGTAAAACACCTAGCTTAATAAAGCAGTGTTCAGAATAATAGGAGAACTAGTGGTGTTAGTTTTTGGAAGAGGTAATAAAGTTCTGCATATTGTGTCAGATGACTTAATATATTGACATAATGTAATCAGAAAAAAAGTATAATAGCAGATGATTTTTTAATTGATTGCTCACTCCATGGACTGAGACATTTGTGCATATCTCTGAATGTGAATGAAGAAGTTTTCTGCATTCTACTCTGGGCTACAAGACTGCCTTGTTTGTAGACAGAGGAAAGCTTTTTCCATGACAGCAACAGGTTATTGTTTTGTGCAAGAGATCTATTACAAGCAAAATGATGTAAATAAATACTTTTTTTAATTAACCCAGAATATAACCAAACAAATGTAACCACTAATGTGCAAATATACAAAATATAAATTTGAAAGTATAACTAATAAATTCTCCAGGCCTAAAAAGCCAAATTCTGTACTTATGGGCACTAATTGTGTTGTAGAAAAGGAATAAAATCTTCAAAGAGCTAAAAGCAAAAGTTAACACTCTCAGTTTTGAAATGGGATTAATCTGCATTTCTGAGGTTTCTGATTTAGTCTAAAATTTAGTACAACACATGCTGAAACTAAATTACAGCATGCTTTCTAATGTCAGTTGAGACAAGCACTAGGCTTTTTATTTATTGTATGTAATTTGAAAGTCTGAAGATGAAATGTTCTTGTCAATAAAAGCTTTGTTTGAAACACCTTATGGACAGCAGATCATAAGTTAATAACGCTTTAGCACCAGTAATGACGTTACCTCTCAAGTGTTTGTATTTTGTTAACTGTCACTTCACATGTAGTCAAAAACCTTTTCTCAAAATAAAATCATTCTTTGAGACACTGATGGAGAGATTCTCTTCACTTGAGGTATGTCATCAGAATGTTGTTTTTGTTAAATCATGCATGGTTTGGAAAGATCTCTTGGCAATAAGGCAATGAAAACATCATTAATGAAGTGGCAGTATCTCTACTTGAAAAGTTATTAGTTTATTGGTAGCTTGACAAAAGTAGCTAGAATGTGCAAGATGGAGAACAACTAAAACTGCTGATTTTTTTATTTTTTGAATTTACTTTTACTGTATATACACACATATAATTCGGGTCTTGAAACCCGAAAAATCGATCATAAAATTGACTTATAAGCCCATTCAAAAATGCAACACTTACATTTTTTTTCACATCTTCCTGCTTCCACCAATGTCGCACCAGTTTCTCAGACATGTCAAATTTTGTTGAAGCAGCGCAGTTACCATTTTCTTTCACCACTTTAACAATTTTTAATTTAAAACCAGCTTCATATTTTCTTCTGATCGAACGCTCCAGCGTACATAAGGGATGCTCTTACAATAAAAGTGTATGAGAGTGTGAGATACAAAAAACACACAACAATGCAATTGTTGCTTCAGGTATTACCACACGATCACGTAGGCACAATACGTAGAAAAAAAAGGCAGTGTGCTCCTTGGTTACGCTCTCAGGTGGGCGTTAGCATATCATAATCTCTTGGATCAATAGCGTGAGTTTTCCACATTTGATTTACACGACCGAAATTATAAAATACCAGAAATTATATGGTAAAATCAAGCCCCGACTTATCCGCAGGAGAACTTAAATGTGAGTACATACGGTATTTATGTTTTTAAGTTTTATTTTGACAGCTAAAAATACCTGATATTGTAAAAATTATTTGGTGCGCTCATGTTTTTAAATATTTTCCCTCCATGTCTTCTTCGCTCTCTCTCAAAATGAATAGTGGAAGGATGAAACTATTTTTGCTTTTAAATTTTTATACTTCATACGGCATACTGTGATGCATTTATTTTTTAGTAGAATTGACTATGAGGTGTCCACTGGATGTTCAAACTTTTCTTTATACAGACTCCAATTAATCCAAAATGCTGCTGCAAGAATTATTACAAGAACAAGAAAATATGAATAACATAACTCCAGTTCTTAAAACCTTTACACTGGCTCCCGGTTAAGTTTAGGGTAGATTTCAAAATCCTCCTTTTAACATATAAAGCATTAAATGGCCAAGGTCCGGCTTACTTGTCTGAACTTATCATGACTTACAAACCAGATTGCACATTAAGATCTCAAGATGCCGGTCTGCTTATGATCCTAAAGATTAATAAAATAACAGTGGGAGGTCGAGCTTTTAGTTACAGGGCTCCTAAACTGTGGAATGGTCTGCCTGCTACTATAAGAGATGCCCCTTCGGTCTCAGCTTTTAAATCCCAGCTGAAGACTCACTACTTCAGTTTTGCATATCCTGACTAGAGCTGCTGATTAACTGTACAGACTGCTTCTCTGTTGTTAGTCATTAGCACTAAAACATAAGTAACATGATAGTTATAATTGGATACTAACCCCTTACCTATTCTGTTTCTCTTCTCGGTACTCAAATGTGGCACTTGGTGCCACGGCCCACCTGCCGAGTTTTTTTGCCTGCCTAAGGTAAAGTCATCCCTGATGGAGGATCGCAGGAATCATGGGAAAGAGGGGTCCTTTCATTGGATTAGCGCTATTTCAGCTGGGGAATGGCCAAATGGGGGAGGCAGCTTGATGGATGAGGTCTCCAGGACTCTAAGCAAATCCAAATCATATTATGTGATATCATCTACTGTTAAATTCTACTCCATACTTCTAAAATTTTTATTTTTATACTGTATTGAGGATTTGTTCTGTTTTGTGTATTGTACTGTACTGTATTGACCCCCTTCTTTTTGACACCGACTACACGCCCAACCTACCTGGAAAGGGGTCTCTCTTTGAACTGCCTTTTCCAAGGTTTCTTCCATTTTTGTCCCTACAAGGGTTTTTTGGGAGTTTTTTCTTGTCTTCTTAGAGAGTCAAGGCTGGGGGGCTGTCAAGAGGCAGGGCATGTTAAAGCCCATTGTGGCACTTCTTGTGTGATTTTGGGCTATACAAAAAATAAATTGTATTGTATTGTATTGCACTGTGTCCTGATATAATTGTAAGCTTTGGCATTGCATATTCCTTTATTCTGTCACTCATAATCACAGATGTTGTTTCTATGTTTTTTATGGCTATCCATTCACCCATTGCATATTCACACACTGCTTGTGTTGCCTATTCATATTTAGGCGATTTCTAGCCCTTGTCGTTTGATCCTAGTATTTCTATGGTTCCCTCAGAATAGCTAGGTTGGGCCCCATCCTCCCTAAATCTGCCCCGCTGCAGATACTTCCTGATTATTGACGTCCACATGGCTAGACACCACAGGGCTTCAACAGATGTTAGCAATATTTCATTTTTTCTGCTGTGTACACATATATGTGATGGGTGTCTAAGTCACAATTATAGATTATCTAACCTAAGAACAGTTAAAATATCCAACTATGCCACCCAGTTTTATTAAGAGTCTGGGAACTCTTTGTACTTTAAAGATAACAGTGCACAGGTTTCTTTAAATTAGGGAATGAGTAAACGCACAATGAAAGACACATCAGCAATTTAAAGAAAAACAATGGTACTTGTATTACTCTAAACAATATAAATTCTACCAAGAAGATAAAAGTACATTAGAATCTACAAATATCAGGAGTGAAAAGAAAACTACCCATTGTACAAAAAATGTTCCCCTCTGACCCCCAGAAACGAGAGACTTAACCATTGTCAGTCCTGGACAATTTCGGTCCTGGGTTTCTCATTGTCCAAAAGCCATAAATGGGAAGTCCAGTTTGAGACTGCTATGCCGTTGGGGTAGTTGAAGCACTGTGGGGAGAAACAACAAGGCTTTAAAGCATTATGGTGCACATTTTTCTCTCTACCTCCCTATTCTGGCTTCACTTTATACATCACCCCAGAGTCCCCCACCTGGTTCAGCACAACACAGGGTTCTTGGTTCCACCAACCTGCCTGTTTCCCCCTGCCCTTGTCTACCTCTATTCCTCAGCCATACTCCCTCTCCAGGAAGCAATGGAACAGCCTGAGCTTTCTTATTATACTGAGCTTTGTAATGTTGTGCTGCCTTATCCATCCTTCCCTTAGCGATCTGACCTGCATGCAGTAGCTTCTGATGGTGTCCCTTCACCCACTGCTCCCTGGCACCCCCTCTGGTATGAACCCTCCCACCATGATGGCAGACTGGTTGTACATATCCATAGAAACCATCATTTTGTCATTGTGCCTCAGCATGTCGACAGACAGTGAAGGCCTTAGACCATGCTTCCTGCTTCTGTGGAATGTTTGAGGCAGCACGACTGAAAACTCTGGAACCTGAAAAACAGCATACCAACAAACAGAGGTCACATTTGTACTGATCAGCAATGGGCTTTATTGGATCTCATCTGTCACAATCACAACCACTCTGGTTAGAAACTTCATTATAGCCACCTCAAAATCCATGGTGGCATAGCCTATATAGGAGATATCCAACACATTGGTAGCTTTTGGGGTTAGAAGAAATGGGACCTGCCCTGCTTCTGTCTTATCTGCAAAATGCTTCTTAAAAAGGTTCTCCTGCACTACTATAACCTGGGATCCTGTATCTGACAGTCCATTTATTGCTATGCCTTCGATGGTGACCTGTACTACAGGACACTCACCAATAAGAGGGAATATGGCCTCTCAGATATCACTCTCCAGCTTCAGGGTTCACAAATTTAAAAGTATTGTGCCCAGTAGAGAATGAACAGTTCCGCGTCATGTGATCTGCTGTACGGCACTGATGATGAATAGGCCTACGTACCTTGTGAATACTAGGCATAACAGCCATTTGTGTGAAACCTTCTTGCTGGCTGAGAATGTACTAATGCCTCGGGAGCATCAACCTTTGGAACTGATGGCCTCAATTCCTTCACCATCTCCTGAGTACATTCCTTCATCTGTGTTTCAGGTCACTCAGAATCTCTTCCTTCAATGCTAGTCTCCTGTTCACCTGTGAATGAGATTTAGTTGCAGAGGACTCACTAACAGCTCCACAAGTGGCTTCCCTGTGTCCAGCATAATTACATTCCCCTTTTAGTAGAATGGCCTCTTGGTGCACTTGCCCAAAGGTTTTATCTGGGTTGTGGCAAATAAAATGTTCATAGTGCTTGTCACAGTCCACTGTCCAGGATGCCCAGCAAGAGCTAATCTTGTAGGTGCATATCTGAGGGGGCTTGGGCTGGGCTACATTGTCATAGCCTACAGTGAAGTTTCTTCAGTCTGAGAGCAGATACCCTAAAAGGTTCAATAGTTTTTGCATACAGCTGTAAAATTGGGAAATCAGATTAACTAATGGAACTTGGTCACCATATAAATGATCTAAAAAAGAAAAAATTTCGTAACATGTCTCTTTCTTCCACACTCATTACATTGACTTCCTATTTGGCCGCCCCAGTCAATCCTCCCATCCCAATACTGACCTTTTGAGAATCCCTATTTTCAGCTGTTTCTTATAACCCTTGCATCTGTTCCTTCCATTCACTATATTTAAATAACCTTTTTCCCCACTAAACTTGGCAATCCAAAGGGCACTGGCAAAAATAGAAATCATCATGATGATAACAAAACACAGTAAAACTACCCCAAAAAATAAATTAGTAAATACAAATAGACAAAAAAATGCTAATGACATGAGAGCAATTTGCCCAAAAAGAAAAAGTTTGTCTGCATTTTCAGTACCATTGATTTGCTTGTGTACTGAAGTGACTTTAGCTGCAGGTGGAAGCTCCTGTTGCATTTTACACAACTGTTGTTACGGTTTTGTCTTTGTCCAGAAATGGCTCCATAAGCTTTATGACATTAGTCTCGGCAAGTCTTTCTCCCGTAGACCGACTGGGATCTTTTCCTGAATAAGGAGTGGCATTGCATATGTACTTTGTCAGCATGCCTGTGTCGATCAAACATGGGAAGCTCTGCAGTCTACTTGTGAGTTTATGCTGTAGGAAGATAAGTAAATAAATCAAGCTTTTTTATAAGTAACATATAAATGTTTTTTATATAAAGACCATCACAAAACATAATCACGATACCTTGGCGAGCTCTATAGGCACTGCTGTTTTGTTGAAGGACGTGTATGGCAGAATCACTGGCAGGATGATGCCCGACCTCTCGCTGCATCCAAACGGTGCCATCTTTTATCTTTACACCTGGTGCAGCTGCATTGTTCTTATGTGTGAGTGGACGTTTCTTGCAGAGAGGGCTTCTTTTCTTTTTCTCCGATGTAGAACCCTCATCCTCATCTAAGTTCACCTCTGTTATAGCACATCCTTATTTGAAAATTAACAGTGTCAGATCGGGGAAAGCGTGAACATGACTGAAAGAATAAAAGTAAATAATAAAACAAAATGCTAACTTTTATAAGTACCATAAATTTACTCCTGTTGTTACAGACTCAAATAAAGCAAATGAATGTTTTTATTCAATAATAGTATTTCTTCCCTTGCATTTCCTGTCATCCAACATTTACACAGATTGTTGTAAACACGGAACACACATGAAATGTATGTGTTCCAAATAATAATATATTATTTACCCTATACAATTCAAGGCACCTCACACCCAGATAAACAGACTTGAGCTGGGAGAAATTTGTGTACGACTAAAGCTGTGTCGGTGAGGGATGGGATAGCAGGCTTCCTCCTGCTGGTGCTGATCGACTCATTTAAAAAAACAAAAGATGCTGATGAGGAGGTGCAAGGGAATTTAAGGTGGCCTGGGATTATGAGTTTTTTCGTAGGCTTCAGGGATTCTAGTGCTAAAGACTCCCAGCCTCCTCCACTGGTACCTACTAAGAGCTCACTTGAGCCTGCTTTTTCCAATGCTACATCTATAGG
The DNA here is from genome assembly GCA_026402145.1 of Polypterus bichir lapradei. NCBI lineage: Eukaryota > Metazoa > Chordata > Cladistia > Polypteriformes > Polypteridae > Polypterus > Polypterus bichir. The sequence goes on along the minus strand of JANRMT010062804.1, from coordinate 10,180,317 downwards.
CAGAGGTTGGAAGTAATGAATTACAAATACTTTGTTACTGTACTTAAGTAGAATTTTGAGGTATCTGTACTTTACTTGAGTATTTATTTTTCCAATGACTTTTTACTTTTACGCCTTACATTTTAACACAAATATTTGCACTTTTTACTCCCTACATTTTAAAAACAAGCCTGTTACTTTAGTTTTAATGCATTTGTGGGGAATTAAGTATTTTTCTATTTTTCATTCTTAAACGTTCTCAGCATAAAGTCTGATTTCAACTTAAATGAATTGACCAGTGGTATATAGGAAAGACAATCGCGAATCACACATGATGGACGTAACAAGAAGGAAACAATGTAACAAGAAAGAAGAAAGGAGCGGGGACTTGACTGTGAAAACAAAGCGGGCATGTGTCTGTCAAAAGTGATTTCCATGACACAGTGAAGTCGTAGAAACATGGATGAAAGTGAACCAAATAACACTACAGACTACAGATTCAGAGCAACAGGAAATTCCACATTCATGGCCCTATTTAAAAGACAAGTTTGAAATTGTCAGCTCTAAAAATGATTCTTGGTGATTGCATTGTGTTTTGTGCAAATCTAAAAGTCAAAAGCTTCTGGCATTCAAGAATTCTCCATCAAATCTGAAAAAACGCATCGAAGTAAATAAAATTTTATGTTATCTTGAGCTAATTAATTATTTTCTTTAATGTCAGTTGTAAACGTAGCATCGATAGCATTAGTATAAAGGAACGTTTTCTTGATTAGTTTTGTCGTTAAAAAAGTTTTTCTTCATTACAAAAGATCGTCATCTACAGCTAACACACCTGAATATAGATTCTTTTACAAAATAAAACAATTACAACTATGTTAGCAGAATTCTTTTACAATTTCAGTGTATTTGCATGTGTTCATGTGCATATTTTTATTCATAGAGAAAGCATGTGAATCACCTGGAGAGGTACACAAATCTCACTTCACCTTCTGTAAAAAGGAGATCAACATCAGAGGGAGGCCCTTCATCAAAGCAACTAAAATTGTGGCAAACCAAGAAAGTGTCATAGAAAAGTGTTGATGATGCCATCATTCAAGGTCTGCACCTTTTCAGTATTATTGAACAGCAGGGTTTTAAAACTCTTGTGCATCATCTGCAGCCAGATGTTGTTGTAATGTCTCATGGTACAGTGAAAAACAAAGTGAAGAAAGCAACACTAGAAATGAAGGAAAATCTAAAGGCTGCTATAAGTGAGAATGAGTTCATCGCTACCACAAATGATTGCTGGACAGCACACAGACGTAGTTTCATCGGTCCCTGGAGAGGTGCTGTGCTGCTCTAGCTTGTAAACAGCTGAAAGGACCACATACTGTACCTTTACTGCTCTTCTGGTGCCCTGAATGGCATACATTCAGAGTTCAACATTCGTCACAAGATCAGATGCACAACAACTGATAATGGCTCCAATTTTATAAAAGCATTTCGAGTGTATAGTGAGCTGAATGAAAACTACAATGCAGAAACACTTGAAGGGGCAAGGCAAAATCAAAAAGGAGAAAGAGAGCACAGTGAGGCAGAAGAAGAAGAGGAGGAGGAAAGCAGTGTGAGTGTTGAGTATGTTCAAGCTGGACCCATGTTGGATGAAGATGATGGCCTTGAATATCAACTGCCAAAGCACCATCACTCTGCCTGCCACCTTCTCAACTTCGTAACAACAGTTGATGTCTCAGAAGCAAATGCCAACAGAGTCTATTAAAGGCTCTCTTGTTCAGCATTTTCAAAGTGCTGGGCTCTCTGGAACAAGAGCAGTAGATCTACTACAGCTGCAGAAATTATTGAAGAGAAATGCAAACTCCAGCTGCTGAGGCCAAATGAGACAAGATGGAATTCTCTTTTTTTGGCAGTGGAGTGGATTGTAAGGATCACAAGAGAGCAAGGAGAAGGAGCTATTGCAGCAGTGTGCAGTACACTAAAAATTTGTATGTATGTACCCACCACTTTCTTTTTAAAACTTATTGACTGCTGTATTTGGTAGTGTTTATTAATACATGACACAGTTAAGGATATATTATCATGGGGTAATTAACATTACAAAACAAAAGTCTGAATACACATGCACTTATTTAAACAACTATGTCAAAATACCAATTGTTCTTTTCAAAATAATCTCTTATGTATATGATTACATCAACAGTTTTTTTTTCTTCTGGACATGTATTAACAAAGGTGAAAATTCTTGACTGAGTGATAGTAACTTGTGCGGGACATACTATACTGTATATTGATCAAATGTTGATTTTGTATCTGTTATAGTTAACACGTAATTGTGAGACACAATTAAATAGGAAGGGAATGGGTATTTTGATTTAGTTATTAAAAAATCAAGTGAATTCAGATTTTTGGCACCCAGTTTAAATATATTTGACTTTTTCTAGCTATTGTTTGCTTTAAATTTTTTGTTTTCTGACAGGTTCACCTCAGCTGACCTTGGATTTCTTGCAGAATATGTGAAAACCATGAGTCGATTTGCAAAGGCGATCGATGTTCTTCAAGGAGACGTCTGTCTGCAGATGGGATTGCTGATACCTACAGTGACACTGCTCAAGACCAAACTCCAGCACCTTTGCATTTCCTCCAAGTTCTGTGGGCCTTTGGTGGATGCTCCTCAGGCAACACTTGAAAGGCGTTTTGCACACATGCTTGCTGATCCAGAGCAAATTGCAGCTGCTATTCTTGTTCCCAAGTTCAAGACATGCTGGACAAGTAATGAGGGAACCCTAAAACTTGGTAAGTGTTGCATCTTTTGCTTTATGATTAACATTTATTGAATATAAGAAAATTAAATAAAGAAAAATTGCCATTTGAAATATCCATAAAATACTAAGCAATTTTATTTATCACTAGGTAAAAGAAATGTTCACCTGTGCAAACTTTGTGTATCAAAAACCATTTTACAAAATATTTTAGTATCAAAATATTTTTGTATTACTGTTGTACTGTACTCTATTTTTAAAATCTGTAGTATAGATGTTTTATTTACTGTAGGAAACTCTTTGCTTTCATATTTCTTTGGCCTTGACTACATCAAAAGCCATCTGAAACAGCAATCTGTGATGTATCCAGGGAACAATTCCCATTCTTCAGAGGAGGATGACTTGTTTTCCTCCATCAAGCAGTGTAATGCTCAAGAAAACACTAAGCAGATAGAGTTCTATCTAGCCTGTCCAGCTAATACTATGGATATCTTGAAGTCTTTCCCAGCAATATGCAAGTTGTTTCTGAAGCTCAACACTCCATTACCTGCCTCGGCTGCCTGTGAGAGGCTTTTTTGCACTGCAGGACTGATTTTTACACCCAAAAGGGAGCGCCTTGATTCAGAGTGATTTGATATTTTTCAAGCTGTATTAATATACTGTGAGTTTTCAGTCAGCATTGAACAGAAACTGCTGGTACAATCGTTATTGAAGAGGCTACTTTTTACTTTTATATTTTGAGTATATTTCAGAGCCTGTATTTTTTTACTTTTACTTAAGTAAAAAAGTTGAATGAGTACTTGTACTTTTACCATAGTCTTTTTTTACGCAAGTATCTGAACTTTTACTTGAGTAAAGAACTTGTGTACTTTTGTTACCTCTGTCTATAGGTCATAGAGCAAGGCAGTTATAGCCCATGATCTCCCCTGCTCTTTCCAATAATCAGCAGACTTAACACTAGAATTACCAGAGCCTACGAAAAAAACTCGTAAATCTGTCCCACCTTAAAATGCTTCGCACCTCTCCGTCAGCGTCTTTTGTCCTTTAAATGTGTTGATAAGCAGCAAACAGCAAGCAGCCTGCTATCACATCCCCCACCCTGCACAGTTTTCTCAGCTCAAGTCTGTTTACCTGCATGTCAGTTGCTTAAAGTTGTTTAGAGCGAGAAGTCAAGGAAAATAACACCTTTTATAAATGCTATATCGTTATTTCCAAATATCAAAGAAACACTTTCACAAAAGTTACAAATATAACAGAACAAGTTATTTTTTCTTCAGTTACATTTTTGAATAAAAGTACACTTGTTTTGTTATACTTGTACCTTTTGTGAAAGTGTTTATTTCATATTTGTATTTCAGGCTTCACACATTATACATTTCATGTCTACATTTTTTCAGTTATTACTAAAACATGAAAAACGTTTCTGTGTTAACTATGTTTTACATAGATTGTTGTTGACATGGAACACACATGAAATGTACTCGTATGTATTCCAAATGATGATGTACTATTTTACCCTATAAAGCTCCAACACTTCACTCGAACACTGAGCACTGAGAAACTTCTTTGTGAAATGAACTGCAGCGGTGGGTGGGGGGATGGGATACTAGGCTGCTTGCTGTTAATCGACACATTTACAGGACAAAAGACTCTGACAGAGAGGTGAGAATGGATTTAAGGTGGGCCGATTTTACGAGCTTTCTCGTAGGCTCTGGTAATTCTAGTGTTAATACATCTCTCCTTGTTGTGCATGTTTCTCCTCTGAAGACTGAGTATCATTCTGTGCTTTGACAATGCATACTTACCCCTCTCCCTCTATTAATCATAATCTTAGATGCTGTTTCTGTGTTTTTTGCTGCTATTCCCAATGATTGTTCTTCATTTACTGTGTCTGTATCACTATCTACATGTACAACCATTACTTCTGCTACTCCTACTACTTCTTTTACTATAATAAACATGTCATATTATAATTAATATGGTCTGTATTTACATTATATACGAATACTGCTGCAAAAATGACACTATCCTTCAGATGAGATGTAAAACCGAGGTCCTAACTCTCTATTGTCATAAAAGTTCCCTGAGCATCTTTTATAAAGTGTGGGGTGATTCCTGATGTCCTTGCTAAATTGCCTAGTCATTCTGGCCTTCTAATCATACCCTGTCTCTAACTGGCTAACTATCTCTCACCTCTTTACCACCTATTAACTAATACGTGGTAAGTGTACTGGTGCTGGCATCTGGGTGGATGCTGCATATTGGTGATGGCTAAAGAGCTCTCTCACACTATGTACAGTGCTTTGAGTGTCTTGAAAAGCGCAATATAACTGCAATGCCTTCTTTTTAAACTTTCAGTGAGTGGTGTAGATGTTGTGGATTATAGGGAGCTGTGTGATCTGCTCTGTTGTTTTCAACACATGCTGCAGAGCTCTGTGGTCCTGAGCTAAGCAGCTGCCACACCAGGATGTAATGCATCTAACAATGATGAGCTCAAAGTTGCAGGTGACATCCTAGACATCCTCAAATTCCTGAGGAAGTAGAGACATTAGAGGGAATTCTTTAGCACAGCTGCAGTTTGAAATGACCATTAACAGTTTTAAGTAACCCTGAGGAATGGAAACTTGCTGACTGTCTCCACAACATCTCCTCCAATATAAATGGGAGTGTGTTTGGTCAACTTCTTGTGGAAGTCCACAATCAGCTCCTTAGTTTTACTAATGTTGAGGTTGAGGCTATTTTCCTGGCACCATTCTGTAAGGAGTTTGACCTCCTTGCTATAATCTGTCTTGTCGTCCTCACTTATCACACCGATGACCATGGTGACATCAAGAAATGTGAGGAAGGTGTTGGAGCTGTACTTGTTCATGCAGTCATAGGTGAAGTGGGAATAAAGTAGCTAAATCCTCACATTGAGTCTTTTTACAGTCACTTATTATTAATTTAACATATATGTATTTCAGATGTTAGAGGAAACCAGAGCATTTGTGACATGTCACACATTATTACTTTTAATTTAGTGTAATACAGCAAATTGGCCACAAGAGGACAGCCAAGAGTAAGGAAATTGAATAACAAAAGAGTGCAAAGGGGAGAATTTACATCATCAGGCACACCTATACGTTTTTAGACTAAGAAGTTTTACAAGCAATTATTTTCAATTTTATTATTTATGAAATAAAAAATATTTGATTCCTCTCAACAGTACAAACTAATTACTATGTTTTAACAAAATGAATATTTCCAAAAACTATTAAAAATGTTTTTAATGCACGTTATTTTTTGCAGTCACACAAGGTCTCTCTTTAGATGGTGGTATTAGATCTAATCACCCTCAGAACCAAAAGTCAGTTTCTATGGTCAGCCCATTCATCCATCCATCCATTGTCAAATCCAGATAATCCAGTTCAAGGTTGCAGACACAACTTAAGTGTTATTATAATATAAACAGTATGTGTCTGCTTTTAGTCTGCTGCATATTTTTATATAGCATTGTTTACTAATAAACACCATGTTATGGCACTATATAAGTACAGAGGTATAGAGTGATAGTACAGTTAAATTTTACACTTGAAGAACAGGCAGAGTAAATGACAAGGAGTCAGAAGTGGAGAACTGAACTGACCACACAGTAGTAGAGTGCTATGCATAAAATACATTTTAGTTCTATTCTTTAGCAACTGGAAACTATAGCACAGAGTTTAGCTTTGTGGATAAGAAATGTGAATTTATTTCCTCAAGGTGGTCGACTCTGTCCTTACACTCCAATATGCAGTTAATATTTCAGACTCTATGCCACAGAGTCGTAGAGGGCTTGCTGTTCCCCCTTAATGTTCTAAAATTAGCCAACTATAAACAGAAAATATTTCAAGGGAGTCTTTCTATATGTGACAAAAGACACAATTTCTAATCTCTAGAACCTCACAATCATTCAAGTGTTGTTTGTTTTTCTGCCTCATTCAAACACTGCACCTTGTTTAAATCTTACAATGTCTAGGCATTTGTGTCTACACCTCCTGTGTGTGGAATTTCTCTCAAGGTTTTCTGTAGTGTTTTAAAGACGTGTGTGAGAGTGGTACATTAGTAATTAAAAATCGGCCCTGTGTAGGTTCGTACCTGAGTGATCCTGCTCGGGGCTAGTTCCTGCTATGTGCTTTATGCTATCAGGATAAGCTCCAGATCCCTGTGATCCATGAATTGAAAGATTTAAGCATGTCATGCTACAGCATGAAATAGTTTTTTGAAATATTTCATTAATTCTAAATCAACTCTAAATTGCGTCTTTCTATCTTAAAGTAACAGCTGGCATCAATGTTACTTACCATTTTTGAGAATTTTCAATATTTCCACTGTATGTCTTTTAATGTCCACTGACTTACCGTATATACTCACGTATAAGTCGGGTCTTGAAACCCGAAAAATTGATCATAAAATCAGACCCCGACTTATACGCCCATTCAAAAATTCGACACTTACATTTTTTTTTACATCTTCTTGCTTCCTTCAATCTCACACCAGTTTCTCAGACATGTCAAATTTTGTTGCAGCAGTGGAGTTACCAATTTCTTTTGCCACTTCAACAACTTTTAATTTAAAACCAGCTTCATATTTTCTTCTGATTGAACGCTCCATCGTAGATAAGGGATGCTCTTACGATAAAGGTGTATGAGGCTGTGAGATACAAAAAACACAACAGTGCAGTCATTGCTTTAGAATATTTCAGGTATTACTATGTGGACACGTAGGCACAATACCTAAAAAAAGGCAGTGTGCTCTGTGGTTACTCTCTCAGGTGGGCGTTAGCAGATCATAATCTCTTGGATCAATAGTGTGAGTTTTCTGCATTTGACTTATATGACCGACATTATAAAATATCGCAAATTATACAGTAAAATCAAGCCCCAACTTATCCACGGGAGAAGTTAAACGAGAGTATATACGGTATGCTGAGTAGGTTCAACGTCAGTATTCCTTATGGCTCATTTCTTGATATGAACAAAATGAGTCATGCAAAATTAAATTTTCAGATAAACTCAGTGCTTCACTTTGCAAAACATATTTTGCATTTCGCTTCTAATAATATTCATGCTATTCACTCAAGAAATAAGGTGCTTAGTTCTTTTTAGTTCCTGGAAGCATTTTGATGCTTTAATTTTGCATACGACTGCCTGTCATGTGGTATATAAATAAAGATCTCTGGTGCGCCAAAAAAAAAAAAGTGTGCATATCCTTAACTAGAATAAAGTGGCTACTAGGTAATGGTGGTGTTTGGTTAGAAGAGGCATCTTACCATATACTGAGTTTTCATGTGGAGAAAACTTTATAATGTGAACAATGAAACATTTTATTGTGTCTTTGAGTGAAAAATATGCAGCCATCCTCTCAAAATCTTCCATGAAAAAATCAACAACGGATGAAAAGGACAAGCTGGTCTCCAGTTTAAAAGCATGATCCTGTATGTTCAGGTTTCCATTCTGTGGACTTTATAAAACAGTTTTTAGCAAAAAACATTTTTTTTGTATGTTGTGAACATCCAACTGGATGACATAAGTAATGTGAGATTTTTTTAAGGTTGTTTTAAAGCTGTGGTCACCATAGGCTCCCAATCTATCAGAAATGTCATCTGCATTAAAATATGAAGTTACAATTTTTTCTTGGGCATCACAAACAAAGATGGGTTAAGTAACATGTAAATATATTTTTGTGTGGAGTATTCATTTAAATACAAAATTATACCAATATAGAAATTCCATAACCTCAAGGTCACAAAAAATTATAATAGAAAAAAAAATTTGAAGGTAAAAAGCTGAATGAATAGCCATGGGATCTGATAAATGAGAATCTGTTTTTGTACTGCAGGTTCCTCTCACCACATAAGGAAGAGGAGCAGGAGAATTGAAGTATTTCTTAATGCTAAATTATTTGATTATTTATTATTTAGAGTTTGTCTCGTACTGTGAAACCATTATTGCATTTGGGTGTTATCTTCATTTAGTGCTATTATGCTGTGATGAAGTGGTAGGTGTCTAGATTGAAACTGCCTGAAGTCAGTCGCACTACATGATGACATCAATTTCGGTTCTTCAACTGGCACGGTACGGAAGGTAATCATCCAAGATTTGTTTTTTACATAGAGCTTTTGTTAATATTAGTGAGTTTTGGTTTGGGCATACAATCCCTTTGACTTCACTGTATTAGACTTTAGCCTCTCCTTAGACTTCAGTTTTGTTTAAGTCCATCTCCTGGTCCAGCTTTGATCACCAAAGTATCTATACTAGAAGGTACATAAACTTGGTCCACAATTAAATCAGAACCCAAGATGGGCTTACCACTGGATAAGTAAGATCTGTAATGTAGTAAGCAACATTATTTAATGAAACAGGAGAACTAAATGTGGGCATGTTATTCAATGCAGAGAACATAGTGGAGTTAGTAAAGAGTATTGCAAGATTAAAAGAAAAGACCAATAAGCAAAGCAGAAAGAAAACAGATATTGAAGAGAAGGTTGTATTTTATTGTGGGGAACCTGATCAACTCTTTTTTTTTATTTGTCCTATGTCATGAACTAAACAAAAGTACCAGTTTAATATGAGACTTCAATAAAGTAATATTCCTAGTCAAACCTTTTTTCAAAATTCAATATTGGTTCTGGTTATTGAAAATAAATTTAAATAGACAATGTAGCAGCTGAGAGCTTTATGAAATCCAATGTTTTAACAAAATGTCACATTAATGGTTGACTTTTAAATTTTAAACCTAAAATTCCAGTTGTTGACTATAATCCTAATGGTACTGGTATTATTGAATTTATAACGCCAATAATTACACTTCAAGCAGGAATTTTGCATAAGGAAGGCCATTGAATTCTTTGTTTTCTCCACCTCCTATCTAGACTAATATTAATATATCAATAATTAAGAAAACATAATGTTACAATCAATTGGGAAATCAAAGATGTTACTAAAATGAGTTAAATGAGATTTTGTGACTATAAGCCCAGTAATACAACATAATTCAGTGCAATATTATTGATATTCCTACATATTGTTTTAGAGAGTTTTAAGACGTCTTCAGAAAACACAAATGCACAGAACTGTACCCTCATAGTAAATATGACTAAACAATTGATCTATTGCCTAATACACACCTACTTAAGGGAAATATTTATTACTGAGAGTAAGGCAATGAAAGAATAGCACAAGAAAAATTCACAGATATCTTTATTAAACCATCCTCTAGCCCCATTGGTGCCAGCTTCTTCTTTGTCAAAAGAAAAAAAATGAGCTATGATTCCACAGGATAACATATTTTTTACAAAACTGGATCATCAAATTGCCTATTATTTAATTAGGATAAGTGAGTGGCATGAGTAGAAGGCACTTTTAACACTATCACTGGTCATTATGAATGTAGATTCATCACCTATGGACAACCTTTTTTAGCAATATTTTGGGACAATATGGCCCGGTGTATATTGATGACATTCTGATTTTCTGTAATGACTGGCTGTTGTGAATAGGCTCCACAAATCTAATTTATTTGCAAAACTAAAAAGGTACAAATTTTATAGAGACTCTGGGGTATACAATTTCCCGTTTTGATCTTAACATGGACAAGTTTAAAGTCACAGATATTCTGGAATGGGAACCTTCTGAAATCATAAAACAAGTACAAATATTTTTGAGTTTTGGCAATTATTGTTGACTGTTTATAAAAAAAAATACTTCTCCAACTTCCTCAATCAAAGCTTTAACCAAGAAAATGTCTTGAATATTAATGTGGAACAGTGAGGCTCAAAATGCATTTAAATTACTTAAGAAATTATTTACCTCAGCAAATATTCTGAGACATCCTGATACCTCACTTCAGTTTATTGTAGAATTTATTACCTCAAGTATCATGATGTCAGGTCTCCTAACTGCGAGGCAGCAGCGCTATCACTGCGCCGCCGTGCCGCCCATGTGTACCATTATTTTACTGATAATTAATTGGTTTTGTAAAAATATTGGTTCTCACTTAATGAAGAAGAATAAAGTATAGTCAATTTACAACTAAAAAAGTTGAGACCATTGATACTTATGGCCAATTTTCTCTGTATTTTTTTTTTTTTTACTGAGGAGCAGGTGTAAATACAGTAATATTAGATGAGCGGGTATTTTTCTTTTATGTCTGATTTCTTCAATCCCACTACACTACATGATCTTTTAGATTAAATTACATTAGAATAGGTAAACTTTATTAATCTCATGGAGAAATTCAGATTCATACAGCAACATAAACATAAAAAACAAGGATATAGACTCACAGGACAAATAATATAGCCAATCAATCAATCGATCAATAAAACTTAACAAGTACATCAGGTGGAAACATTGAATTGCCTGGCAGAAAAGACCCAAGAGGCACTTCTTAGCACACCATGGTGGAATGAGCCTATGGCTAAAAGAGTTCCAAGAGATTGCCTCCTGGAAGGGATAGAAGGGATTTTTCAAGATGGTATCCAATCATGTTATGAGACTTTCCTGATAAGTCTATTTAGGCATTGTGCATCTTTTGAGCTCAGGTTGCTTCCCCAGGAGACTGCAGCATAGAACACCACACTGGCTACTATGGACTGGTAGAGCATTTCCAGCAATTTGCTGCATACATCTAAAGACCTGAGTCTCCTTAGCAAGTACGATCTGCTCTGGCCCTTCTTGTACAGAGTCACTGTGTTGTCAGATGAGTCCAGTTTGTTGTTCATGGGAACCCCCAGGTACTTGTAGCTCTGCACCACTTCCACATCCTTCCCCTGAATGGTGACTGGTCTAAGAGGATTCTTGGAGCATCGGAAGTCCACCACCAGTTGTTTTGTTTTGCTGATGTTGAGTTTTAGATTGTTCTCCCTGCACTACAAGACAAAGTCCTCCATAGCCTTCCTGTACTCTGATTCGTTTTCATTATTAATGCAGCCTATGATGGACAAGTCATCTTAAAAATTCTGTAGATGGCAAGTGCTGGTATTGTGCTGGAAATCTATTGTGAAGAGGATGAACAGGAAGGGAGACATGACAGTTCCCTGAGGTGCTCCAGTATTATGCACCACCACTTCTGACACTCAGTCCCTTAGCCTCCTTAGCTGCTGTCTGATGGTCAGGTAGTCCATGCTTCAACATCAAGATTCAAAGCGTTGAGCTTTTCTCCGTTCAGTGAGGCAGAATGGCGTTAATAGCACTGGAAAAGTGAAATATTGATAGATTACTGCACAGCATTTACAAATGAATGACAAGTTTTTCTAATGATGGAACGAACACCAAGAAGCACCAACACATGAAAAATGAGCAGGATGTCCCTTGTGGAGTTTCAGAAGCACAGCTGCAAGACACTTCCAAACTGCTATATGGAAAGGGGAGATAGTGGCATTATAACAGCTGAGCAACAATTCAAAAGTGCTTCCTGAAAAAAGGCCACTAAGTGTTAGTCCATAGCCTCAGTTATAATGACCTGTACGCTTTGTGACCAGCATATGGCCAACCTGACATTCAGCCAAAAGGCCAAACCCAAACTGAAGCGTAAGCTGGAGCATGACTGTACTATTTTGTTAACTTTGCTCCTGAAGTCACCTGTAAAAAGGCACCAAAAGCTGACAGAAAAACAATCAGTTGACAATACTGTCATTATATGATTTTTTTTGGTAGTTTGTTGGTATAAATAAACTTGTGAAAAGTAATATGAAGTAAATATGACATCAAAATTTAATACCCAAATTAAGACAAAGTGTATAGCACAACATCTGACAATTAATGTTTTCTAAAACACATGCAAAAGCAATGACAGACACTTGGCATGAAAGAAAATCACAATTTTCTAAAGTGCTCATCCTCCTTTTGAATGACAACACAGCATTGTTGTTTACCAAGGCATGTGTCATCCTTTTTAAAAGTGAAAAAAAAAAAGTGCAGTGAGACAGTGCAGAGAATAAGTGCCTGCACAATATGTCCTAACTTTCCTTTTTTTCCAGTCTTTAAATGTAGTAAATACATTCTTTTGTCCTTTGGACAGTATATGGTATGTTTACTTCTCAAACATATAGGAGTAACTCAAGTATAATGGAATGAAGACAAATTCTTTTAGTGAGAATCTGGTGAAGAAAACAAAATAGCTATGTAAAAATAGTAGTGATAAAGGCTTGTCTAGCACCAACCCCAGCCTAATTAATACGCTTTACCCTAAGATAAGGATATTTGACATTTCTATCTCCCATAGCCCCTTTTTAAAAATGTTATGCACACTGCACATACTGGTATCACAGCACAGCAAGGCTAAGGTGAAAATCTGATGCCACCTAGTGATTTGAGGACAGCAGAAGCTAATTTTACATATAGCTATGCCTACATATTGCAATCCACCACGCTAAGTAAGTCAACTTACTGTTAATGTGCTGCATTGTATTGTTCTTTGGCCACTAGCTTATGATTAGTTACACGTGTCAACAAGCATGCAGGAATGGGACACCTAATTTCACCCAATAGTCATCCACCAACAAACTCACCCGTTCTTGCTTTCTGATGAAATGTAGAATTGATCTGTTGATGAAAATATCATGGGTATGTCCAGGTCACTTTGCCACAAATCACCTGGGGCTTCATGTATAATGCCTTGTGTAGAATTCATACTAAAACAAAACTAGAAATGTGCATAAACACACACACACACAAAAATAGTACATAAGCAAAGTTCTAAGCAATGTTCTAAGAACATTCAATGTGAATTTTAACACACATGCATGTGCCTACAGCCCCACTCCGACTCCTCCCAGAATTTCACCTATTTGAATATGCAAGTAAAAATAAGTAGCCCCTTTCGTTAAGTGTGCTCTGCTCATAAGACAATGGCAAAAGCAGATGAAAAAAAAAATTCAGCAAAAGTGAAAGAGAGGTGTTGCTTAGCGAAGTGGAGGCATGGAAAAACGTAGTATTTGGTGGCTTAAGCAGTGGTATAAGTAACAGAAAATTGATGGAGTGGTACAGCATGGTGAAAGCACTCAAAAGTTAGAAAAGTCAGAAAGCCATACAGTGCCCAAAATAAAAAAGAAGTGGTCAGATATCAAAGTTGATGTGAAAAGGCAAGTTGCAGCCCACCATTTGAGTGTCATAAGGAAGCATATTAGGCCACAGAAAAGAAAAAAAAAATAGGGACACAGAGAAGAAAAAAAAGGTCTATGTTGAGATTAAAATTGAAATGTCGACTTTAATCTCAAAATTACCAGTTTAATTTCATCATTTATTTTGTCATTAAATTAGAATGTTGTACTCGTCATCTTAAAATGGGTGTTTAATTTACTAGAGTTTCTCAAACCCCATCCTAACTAAAGTAGCACGTTAAATGCTTCATAAGAAATTTTTTAAAACCTGGCAGGATCTAATCGATAACATTTTAGAAATAAGCTTTTAAAGCACTGAGGAAGCAGATTCTCTCCCCATTTTATTTTTTTTTCTTTTTCTTTTCCATTTATCTATATTCACTTATTAATTTATCTATTTACTTATTTTTACTAGGTTTAAGTTTTATTCTGCTGCCTATGCTCTCTTTCTCAGGGGTGGGGGTTGAATTGTTTTCAATCCTATTCTTGTAAAATTGATCTATTTGTATGGAATGTTGTGTGATTTCAATAAAATCACTAAAATTATACTGTATATAAAAAAAAATTAAATGCTCCATATTCTGTGTTCTCTGACCCACTTGTTAATCGCTATGTGCTTCTTAAATGGGCTTTCTCTTACACTGACAGGAGTGCAAAGGCAGTGATCGCCACACATTACATTTACACTCATGATATTAAAGCTCTCTGGACAATTTAGAATATTAAGATGTATACTTGACATCATTTTCATGATGAAATACAGTACATTAAATCATGTATTAAACATGTGGTCGGCACAGTCGTGCAGCGGTAGCTGCTGCTTTGCAAGGGGGATCACATCCTGGGTGCACCCTGCCGGTGGTTTGTATGTTTTCCTGGTGAGTTTCCTCAGGGTGCTACAGTTTCCACCCAAAGTCATGCAGATCAGGGAATATGGTGATGCTAAACTGATGCTACTAACATCTGTCTGTACTCATATTCACCTTGTGATGAGCTGGCACCCTGTCCAGTAATTGCTCCTGCCTCCAGGCAGGGTACACCCAGGACATGACCCCCTTACTTCAAGGCAGCAGCGCTTCCAACAAACCAATGTGCCCCCAGATGTTTCATTATTAACAGTATATATTATTTAAATGAAATTGACACATTATCTGTAAAATTTAACGTATAGACTTTAATCCATTTCATCATAAAAATTATATCAGCTATACATCATAGTATTCTAACAGCACATAGCACCAAGAGGATAGCTCTTGGAAATCTAAATTGACTTAGAAGCCAGTCATCATCATGGGACAAGAATTCAGAATAAATTCTTCCTTTTGCGATGTCTTTTGACAACAGTAAAGCATCCATGGTAGTTGGAAGTTTGTCCATTCCATGCACCTTGATATCAAGTTCCTTAAATTTCTAAATGATATGCAATTAATTTCGGTGTATTCAATAAAGCCCATGTAATGGACTTGAATTTAAAAAAGAAAGGGAAATCACACATAAACAGTAGTACTGCTTTGATGCTGTGTGCCACTTGTATACAAAATCGAGCAGAACCGTGCATACACATGGTCTGAGGCTACAGTGAAAATGTGCATAGCTTTATGCCAAGTTTAGTTTTTATACATCTGGATGAGAGTGTGGAAACGGGCATACACAACATTTTTGTGCATACACACCGTTTATTCATGAGGCCCCTGTACAGTATATTCAGTGCAGAGAACCTTTTCAGTAGGAGTAACTAGACTCCAATGATTTGGAGGATTGGAGGATTTGTAGATATCAGCTACAACTCAAGGATTTAACTTAAATAGTGTGTTAGTGTTAGATTCATGAGATGGTGGTCAGAGACACATACTGTAGGCATTATTCATTGAGATATTCTTCTCAGTAGGTTGTTTTTATTTCAGCCATGCTTCCTATCTCTCTACAAACTGCCCAAACTTTCCTTTTTCTTATGTGAGTGCCATGCTGGATGATCCAGTGTCCTGACAGGAATGGAAACTGGTTCCTTGCCAGGATGGGAGGCAGTAATGGAAGAACAAAGATTGACTAGGATTAAAAACTAGTTTCTTACCAGGGAGACTGCAATGCAGGGTCGACGATGGACTGGCATCCTGACTGAGATGGGTTCTGATTCTTTTCTGGGGGGAGTCCTGCTCAGAAAGACAGTGGGTAGCTGCTTTCCAGAGCTATGCTCTTCCCCCATGCACACGATGAAGGCATCCCACTGGTGGAACTCCCATATGGATACTCACGGGGCAGGAAATTGCAGTGCCATAGGACGTCCCTTTTGGGGTCCTTGGTTCCCAGCAAGTGGAGAGGAACATTATATTTTCTTTGTAGGCTTCCGCCTGACTTTGAAGTGCTTCATATTTGTAAGGCTGTGGCACCAGAAATACTAGTCCAACAGAGAGCAACTGCCGCCCACAATACCTATGAGACAGAACATCACAGAACGTCCACAACGTCAGTCACGGAACACCCACAACATTAGGTACAGAATGCCTACAACATCAACTTGCACAAGCAGTGACACCATTATCAAAACACCCTTTCTGAGTGTTTCTGAGCATTACTCGCATCATGCCTCCTGTGAAAAGAATTGACGGACTTATTGGAAAATAGCCTGAGGCTGCAAATTGCCCCAAAGTCTCACACTAAGTATTTTAAGGTCTAATCACCTTGCTAATATAAAAGTAGCAAACCGGCTTAGCATTCCTTGTTTCAATTAAAATATATCTCATGATAACAATATTGTTAAGAAACATCATTACCTTTTTACTATACACCCAAATGCAAGATTTCCAATAAATGAATAAACTGCTCAAAAAAATCAAAGGAACACTTAGAAAACACATCAGATCTCAATGAAAAAATAATCATGCTGAATATCTATACTGATATGGACTGGGTAAAGTGTTAGGAATGAAAGGATGCCACATCATTTGATGGAAATGAAAATTATCTCCCGACAGAGGGCTGAATTCAGAGACACCCCGAAAATCAAAATAAAAAAATGATTCGGCAGGCTAGTCCATTTTGCCGAAATTTTTATTACAGTAACTCCAAATCGTACTCAGTAGTTTGTATGGCCCCCACATGCTTGTATGCATGCCTGACAATGTTGGGGCATGCTCCTAATGAGACGACAGATGGTGTCCTGGGGAAACCTCCTCCCAGATCTGGACCAGGGCATCACTGAGCTCCTGGACAGTCTGAGGTGCAACTTGGTGGCATTGGATGGACCGAAACATAATGTCCTAGAGGTGTTCTGTTGGATTTATGTCAGGCGAGCATGGGGGCCAGTCAATGGTATCAGTTCCTTCATCTTCCAGGAACTGCCTGCATACTCTTGCCACATGAGGCCGGGCATTGTCATGCACCAGGAGGAACCCAGGACCAACTGCACCAGTATAGGTTCTCACAATGGGTCCAAGGATTTCATTCCAATACCTAATGGCAGTCAAGGGGCCGTTGTCTAACCTGTAGAGGGTCTGTGCATCCCTCCAAGGATATGCCTCCCCAGACCATCACTGACCCACCACCAAAATGGTCATGCTGAACGATGGCAGCACAACATTCTTCATGGCTTCTCCAGACCCTTTCACGTCTGTCACACTTACTCAGGATGAACCTGCTCTCATCTATGAAAAGCACAGGGTGCCGTGGGGGACCTGCCAATTCTGGTATTCTAGGGCAAATGGCAATCAAGCTCCACGGTGCCGGGCTGTGAGCACAGGGCCAACTAGAGGATGTCAGGCCCTCAGGCCACCCTCATGAAATATGTTTTTGATTGTTTGGTCATTCACACAAGTAGCCTGCTGGAGGTCATTTTGTAGGGCTCTGGCAGTGCTCATCCTGTTCCTCCTTGCCTAAAGGGGCAGATACCAGTCCTGCTGATGGGTTAAGGGCCTTCTACGGCCCTGTCCAGCTCTCCTTGATTAACTGCCTGTCTCCTGGAATCTCGTCCATGCCCTTGAGACTGTGCTGGGGGACACAGCAAACCTTCTGACAATGGCACGTATTGATGTGCCATCCTGGAGAAGTTGGACTACCTGTGCAACTTCTGTAGGGTCCAGGTATTACCTCATGCTACCAGTAGTGACACTGACCACAGACAAATGCAAAATAGTGAACAAACAGTCAGAAAAGATGAGAAGGGAAAAATGTCAGTGGCCTCAACCTGTTATACCATTCTTGTATTGGGGGTCGTCTCATTGTTGCCCCTCTAGTGCACCTGTTGCTAATTTCATTAACACAAAAGCAGCTGATTAACAACCCCCTCTGCCCCTTAACTGACCGGATCAATATCCCAGCAGTTTCATTGACTTGATGCTAAACTCTAATCTTGGGATGTATGGAAGGAGAGGAAAATTAATTGTTATACTGTGCTATTTGGAGATAGGATTTGGAAGACTGTTAAAGTATTGTTATAAATAAAAACATCCTGTATTTCAACATGGGACTGTCTTTGTATAGTTGTGTCTGGGGTCTGTGGTACTGTTATACCCCCTAGCGGTCACACTTTTCGCATCTTAACCAATTACAATAAGTAAAAGGTCTACATCAAAGTAAAGTTAGCTGCAACCATAAAACACAAGATTATTCAAAGCATTTAAAGAATATAAGAGTATTATCATTTTATATGTATTGTGATGTGTGAGTCTCTGTATTGTAGCCGAAAGCACAAGGCTGAGTCTCAGTACTTTAGCAAAACCAGCTTTACTCAGCTTGAAACAGGAACAGTAAAGTTATTTATTGTAGCAGGATCTGCCACTCTCCTATGCACAGACAATGAGGCAGGGACGTGGCCAAGTAATACTGTTCCTTGCATCAACCATCGATGACAGGCTCTTATAGTACGACCATGGTTGGATCGGATTTGCTTTCTCGGCAATCCACTGCAACGCAATAGATAAACAGTCTTCCACAAACGTAGTGATCACGCTTCAGGACGCTCTTCGGCGTGTTGCCCCATTGGGGGGAGTCCCAAAAGAGTTTAGAAACTTACAGTATATAACAATTTACAAGTAAAATATGTAAATTAAAAATGAACTTAAACAATGTATCTATAAAATATCATACATATAGTATGTATTAATTCATAATAAATAATATAATCTCAAATATTAATTTTAGTCTTTTAAATGTTTAAAGAACTGTTTTGATTTGAATTTAGTGTGCTCTGTCTGCTTGTCTCACTGGCTTGATATCAATATTTTATTATCTTGATTTTTTATGATTAAGTGTCTTCAGTCATCATGGGGTCTGGATACTCTGGATACATACTTGTGCCTTCATTGTTTCACTTTTCATGAATTCACAAATTATGACTTTAGTCTAATACATAGTCATATGGACAGCTCTCATAAATAGTTTCCTTATTCATTCTGTTTCTACAGTGTTCCAAAGAAATAACAAGTCTCATTATATGTATTTCATTTTATTTTTAATAATTATGTGACCCAGGTCCTTTATTTGTTCTTCAAGTTAAACAAGGCGAACGTCTGTTTTTTCAACGTCAGCTGTACTGTGCACCTGTCCAGTAAAAGAGATAGTAATCATGAATAACAATAAATCCTTTTGTTTCCTTTCATGTTTTTCCTTTAACTTGCTAGTCAGAGGCCTGTGAACAAATGGCTTATACAAACTCTACTGCTGTAAAGGACTTTTATACCTCTTTGTTACAAAAGAAGCAATCAGTGGGAAATATAAAGTCTGTTTTAACAGAACAAATTCATACAAAATAAAGAGAATGCTGCAATGATACATTCAGTATAGAACACAAAAAATAATTATCAGTTTTCATTTGAATGAATTTTACATGTGAATGTATTTAAAACAACTTAAAATGAATATACAGTAGTTTTCATACATTTCCCTATCAGGCATTATATATAAATATACAGCTTGGTATGTTAAGGTTTGAATATATTTATTATAGCACAGCTTGATGATGCAGTGGTTAGTGCTGCTGACTCCTGAATCTAGCCTCATGCCTTGTGCCACATGCTTCTGGCATAAGCCCCTACCCTCTGTGACCCTGAATTAAATCTGTTTGTTGGAGAATGTTCAGTTATATACTAATGTATTCCTTTTATAATGGAAGAAAGTCCCATCTAGGCATTTCCCTGTCTTCTTGGATAGAAAACAACTCCCCAAGACCTACTGTGAGATGCCATTGTTCAGAAAATGTTTGAATGATTGTATGTTTCATTGATTTCTTACATTGTCATATGTGTAAGACTGGTGAGTACTTGGAGGGGTTCTCTGAAATGTTACAAAAGAGCATTCAGAGAAAAAAGGCACACTTTCTGTTCCCCTATCACTGTATGTAAAAGATGCTGCAGGAAGTATAGGGGCCTGACTGATGACATCACTTTCGATAGATCTATCAACTCCACACCTTCTGGTTTTACATCATATAAGGGAGACATCCCCTGGAAGGAGGCACTTATTTTATTTTTATTTTATTTTTTTCTTTTCAAACATCTTTTGCTATCTTGCAAACTCCTTCTAGCAAATAAATAGTGTCTTCACGTGGATCCCCAAAACTTTGATGTGTTCTTTTGTCATCCTTTAGACCATCCTGTAAGAAGGATGGTAGCATAATGGCACAATAGTTAGCAATGTTGCTTCAAAGCTCCAGGATGCTGATATGAATGCCATACTAGTCTGCTCTGGTATGTGCAAAATTTCTATATTCTGATTCTGACTCGGTGTGTTGTTCTCCTTGGACTCCAATTTCCAAATCCTGAGGACATGGCTATTATGTTACCTGATGACTTTAAATTGGCAAGTGGAAGTTCAAATTCAATTGATTACATCTTGCCTGAAGAAGGGGCCTGAGTTGCCTTGAAAGTTTGCATATTGTAATCTTTTAAGTTAATTAATAACAATAAGGTGTCATTTTGCTTGACTTCTCGCTGTAAAATGCTTAAAATTAATACATTACCATTTTAATTTTGTAAATATATTCAATATATTCAATTGCATTGAAGATAGTATTTTACAAAGTATATAAATATATTGTGTAAAAAATGTTACAGAAATAATATGTGCCAAGCCAACCAAAAAGACATTATCCAAAATGTATACTGCAGGCAGGTGATCTGCGTTGCTCTACACACAAACATCGGGTTTTCAATAGCAGGAAAAAGCCACTATGCTAGCATAATAAAGAAGTTTGTAGTTTGTCCATCCTTTTTCCCCTGCCTCCCTTATCAGGAAGCAGAAATCCTGGAAGCCTAAAGTTGAAGCAAACTAGGCAGAGGATGAATTAATATGAGTCAAGGTATTTTAACCGTTTGCCTCTATAAATATCTTCAGACTTCCCTTTCATGAAAACAATGAGCATTTATTTTCAGGGTGCAAACCAGAGTGCCATATGGCAATGCTTTTCACAGTTCTGATGATGATGTGGTATGTCTTTTGTTTTTAAAAAGCTTGCATATTGTAATCTTTTTAGTCAGCCAATAAAAGGTGTCTTTTTGCTTGAATTTTCTCTATGTTTTTAACAAAGAAAGCCAAATAGTAACTAGGTAATTCATTGATGTTTTCCAGACATTTTTTTAATCAGTTTAACATAATTGCAAAAATGCCAGTATAATTTTCTAGAACAGAGTGTGGTTTAACTCTATGTATATTTTTGGTATTATACATTCCAAAGTCCTTATAGTGGAACTAAATACAATCAGCAGAGGTATTGCAAAACATCTGAATTTAAATTTATGCTAATTGTCTAATGATATAATTGATATACTGAGATTAATTCACTCATTATCCAACTTGTTCAGGGCCGTGGGAAGCCAGATTACCATACAATCATGTACAGACATAAATCACACCATAGCAATTTAGAGACATGCACTGTTTCAGAAAGCAAATCTTTGAAACCCATTTAAACAATCTGTGCAGAAAGCACACCAGTCAAAAATGCAACCTGCAGCCAAGTTAGTGCTCAAGGAACTATGGAATTTACTACAACAGAGGGCAAATCATTTAAACTAAATCATTCTTTAAATTTCAAATCAATCTTTCCTCTAGCTTAGTTTACCTCTGCTGCCTCTTCTGAGCACCACAGAAAAAAAAATCAGGCCTTTAATCCTTAAAGGTTAATAGCAATGGCATAATTCAGTAAAACTCTTAGAGATAACATAAATCCAACTGTTGTACTTCATTAATAGGAATGGGATTGGAAAACATTGCCTTCTACAACCAAAGTGTACTAAGTTACCTTGTAGGGATGTGTTTGTACTGCTGATGTGAACTCTGCAGATGAAGAACTCCAAAAAATGGCCGCCGACGCCAGTATGGGTGTCGTGCATATGAACAGTTTATGTTTATATTTTTGACCTTTTGTGTGGAATATTTTTACAGTATACGGGGCCGGCAACCCCAAACCTTTATGCTGTCTCTTTGTATTCTTTTACAGTGGTGTAGTCGGCAGGATACTGCTCTGAAATAATGACCGAAAGACAGGACCTCAACACCGTGCTGCAGGGGATGAATGCCCAGATCCAGTCCCTGCAGCAAGTGCAAGCCGCTACTACCCAGGAGCTGGAGGCTCCGAAGGCCAGGTTGGCAGAAGCCCAGAGGGTAAGGACCTACCCACCTCTACCAAAGCCTCCGCCTCTAGTGCCAATGACAGAAGCGGACGACGTGGAGTCATACCTGGGCATATTTGAAAGGACGGCCACCCGGAACGAGTGGCAGCGGTCCGAGTGGGCGTCCATTCTGGCGCCCTACCTGAAGGGGCCTGCGCAGCGGGCTTACTATGATCTCCCCGAGGAGGAAGCCGCGGACTACGACCTCCTAAAACAGGAGATCCTGACACGCTACGGCATCACGCCGAGCCAGCAGGCAAGTGAATGGCGGAGCTGGCAATTTGACCCCGAGAAGCAAGCCCTAGCACAGGCCTTCGACTTCTGGGGAAAAATGGGGCGTTGGCTACGGCCCGAGGGTCCCCAAGCCCGGAAGGTTGTGGAGCAGGTGGCCTGTGAGGGCCTGGTTAATGCCTTGCCTAGCTCCCTCACCAAGCAGGTCCAGCGCCATCCATATAAGGACATGCCGGGACTCCTGAAAGTCCTGGAACGTCAGCTTGCGGTTTTCCGAGCCGGGGGGGTCAGAAAAGCAAGCTCGTGGGAACCGACAGGGATGGGCGGCCACCCCCAAGCCCTCTCGACGCGCTGCGGAAAGAAACCCAAAGAAAAGCCGGCCTCCCCGCGCTGTTACAAGTGCGGTGAGACCGGCCACCTACTACCGACCTGCCCCTTGAACACCCCCACAGAGCTGATGGATTGCACCTGGGCCACCGCAGAGAGGTACTGTACTCCGTCGCATCCCTTGGCGAGTCCAAACACGGGAGTGGTGTTAGTAAATGGGCATTCGGTGGTGGCTCTGTTTGATTCCGGCAGCAACATCACTATTGTCGCTCGCCGTTATGTATTACCGCGACAGTGGCTTAAGCAACATTTGCAAATCACTTGTGTGCATGGGGAGACCAAGTCTTATCGTTCCGCACAGTGCTACATCACCTGGAAGGGGGAATTGTCTAAATTGTTGGTTGCGGTGTTGCCAGAACCCCCCTATCCAGTAATTTTGGGACAAGACTGGTCACACAAAAAATGTGGTAAGACACACAACGCTCCCGGGGCCTCGCTGGGTCTAGCTATGAGGGGACAAGGCACCCTTCCCGCGATCTCCACGCCGTGCCCTGGGGCAGGCCGTAATGGCGCAGGCACATCGGGGGACGCTTCCCCGGTGATGGACCCTGAGCCGGAAGTATCCGCCGGTGAAGGGACAAGCCAGGGAACACTCCCACTGACCGGCTCTCAAGACCCCCTGAGTAACTTGGACCATCAATTCCGGTCCACGCCTGCCTCGTTTAAGAGGGAGCAGTGGAATGACGATTCCCTGCGGTTTGCCCGGAATGCGGTTGTTCTTCCAGGCAGCTCACCAGCTGATGGATCCATACCACGCGAGCACTTTTTTGTGCTGGAAAACGATCTGCTGTATCGGGTAGCAACCCATGAGGGCGAGGTGCAGAAGCTGCTGCTAGTTCCGCGTACCTTCTGGCGGGAGGTATGTGAACTAGCTCATGCACACCTCCTAGGCGCCCACCTCAGGGCCGAAAAGACTTTAGAAAGGATAAAACTCCGTTTTTACTGGCCCGGAATCAACGAGGAGGTCCGGCGTTTCTGCCAATCCTGTCCGGAATGTCAGACTCGCCAGATTCCTAGGAGGGACCGCGCTCCTCTCGTCCCTATACCCCTCATAGATATTCCCTTTGACAGAATAGGGGTCGACTTAGTAGGACCCCTGGAGCCCTCAAACCGTGGCCATAAGTACATATTGGTTATGGTGGATTACGCTACCCGATACCCAGAGGCGGTTCCCCTGCGCTCAGCTAATACAAAAAACATCGCACGGGAACTAGTCAACTTATTTTCTAGAGTGGGTATACCCAAAGAAGTCCTTACGGACCAGGGTACCCCCTTCACCTCGGATACGTTCAGGGAGGTTGCCAAATTACTCCAAATAAAGCACCTGAAGATGTCTGTCTATCACCCGCAAACAGACGGGCTGGTAGAGCATTTTAATCAGACGCTTAAACAGATGCTCCGCAAAGTAGTCAACGCTGATGGCAGGAACTGGGACCAGCTCTTACCGCTCGTGCTTTTTGCCTACCGGGAGGTGCCCCAGGCCTCTACGGGCTTCTCCCCTTTTGAGTTGTTGTATGGGCGACAACCCCGCGGACTTTTGGACATACTAAAAGAGGGCTGGGAGGCTGAGGCCCTTCCCTCCTCCAATATATTGGAGTATGGGGCGCAACTGCGCGACAGGCTCGCTAAAATCAGGCCACTCCTAAAGGATCACGTGACTCGTGCACAGGCAGCGCAGGCCCGATGTTACAATCACAACTCCGTCCTCCGGGAGTTCCGCCCGGGGGACCGAGTGATGGTACTCGTTCCTACCTCCCATTCCAAACTACTAGCTGTCTGGCAAGGGCCATACGAGGTTAAGGAAAGAAAGGGGCTCATCGACTATTTGGTTAAACAGCCTAATCGTTGACCGAGTGAGAGGATCTACGACGTCAATTTATTAAAACCCTGGAAGGACAGGGAGGAGTCTCCCAACACACGTAGGTCCCTCTCCCTATTCACAAGCACGTCTGCCCTTAACCTCGGTGACGAGCTGACACCCCTACAGCGACGGGAGATAACCCATGCAATCCAGGCCGTCCCCAAAGTAGTGAGCGAGTCACCAGGCCAGACCACGCTGATTGCGCATGATATAGTCACAGACCCCGGAGTAGTCGTCCGGGAGAGACCCTATAGACTCCTATAGAGGCAAAACGCACTGAAGTGGAACTAGAGGTGCAGCGGATGCTGGATATGGACATTATCGAGGAGAGCCATAGTCCTTGGTCCAGTCCTATCGTCCTCGTTTTCAAGCCGGACGGCTCCTGGAGGTTCTGTAATGACTTCAGACGTCTGAATCAGGTCTCCAAATTCGATGCCTACCCGATGCCCCGCATTGATGACCTACTTGAACGACTGGGTAAGGCTCGATACTTGACTCCTCTTAACATGACGAAAGGGTATTGGCAAATTCCCTTAATGGCATCTGCAAAAGAAAAAACAGCCTTTAGCACCCCTAGCAGACATTGGCAATACAAGGTCCTCCCATTTGGGCTGCACGGGGCCCCAGCGACCTTCCAACGTCTGGTGGATAGAGTGCTGAAGCCCCACCAGTCCTATAGTGCCGCCTACCTGGATGATGTAGTCATCTATTCCGGCACCTGGAAGGAGCATCTATTGCAGGTCTCTGCTGTCCTCACGACACTAGCAAAAGCCTGCCTCCGTATTAACCCTCGTAAGTGTTTTTTTGGCTTGAAGGAGACCAAGTATTTAGGCTACCTGGTGGGACGAGGGCAGGTGAGACCACAATGTTCAAAAATCAAAGACATCGTGGAATGGCCCCGTCTGAATACCAAGAGACAGGTGCAGGCTTTCTTGGGGATGGCGGGGTACTACCGCCAGTTCGCACCCCGTTTCTCCGAAAGGGCAGCACCCTTGACCTGTTTAACAAAAAAAGGCGCTCCCTTACACGTGGTATGGAACGACAAGGCAGAACACGCATTCAGTGACCTGAAAAATGCCCTAATGTCGGCACCTGTATTAAAGACACCTGATTTTGGGCTCCCTTTTATTCTCCAGACCGACACTTTGGACACAGGCCTGGGTGCCGTGTTGAGCCAAAGCGTCGATGGTGTCGAACACCCCGTGATGTACTTAAGCCGGAAACTGCTGGACCGAGAGACCAGGTATGCGGCAGTGGAGTGGAAAGCCTAGGCCATTAAGTGGGCAGTAACCCATCTCCGTTACTACCTATTGGGTCGCGAATTCACTCTGGTGACTGATCACGCTGCGCTTCAGTGGATGTCCCTGCACAAGGAGTCGAATTTGCGGGTCACCAGGTGGTTCCTGGACTTACAACACTATAAATTTACTGTCACTTATCGCCGCGGCAACCTTCAGGCCAATGCCGATGCCCTCTCTCGTATCCACGACCTCTCGGTTAGGTCCGTCCGACCTGACGGTCTTGGGCTGAGGGGGGGGTCGTGTCACGCACGCGCGAGTAGGAGATCGCGGATGGACCCTAACATGCTTCGAAAGAGATTCGCCGGCAGGGAGTAGCGGGGTACTAACATTCTCCTTTGCTTTCTTGCAGAGCAAAAGATGCTCCGCCACCATAAGCTTCATTTTCCCGCAGCACGTTACTTCCGCCCTTCCTCCGCCATTGTTCCTGACGTCATCGATCCCATCTTCCCTCACGGTTCCTTCCCAGCATTTCTCCACTTCCGGCTCCTCCTTTATAAAATGGCCGCCGACGCCAGTATGGGTGTCGCGCATATGAACAGTTTATGTTTATATTTTTGACCTTTTGTGTGGAATATTTTTACAGTATACGGGGCCGGGAACCCCAAACCTTTATGCTGTCTCTTTGTATTCTTTTACAACACATATTTAGTTAATTGTAGTATGCCACAGAGAGGATGTGCAGTATTGTTCAGAATAACCATCTGTTTAGTCTTCATTTTTTCCTCCGCTACTACCTCCAGCAGGTCTTGAGGCATCCCATATCTAATCTAGCATTTAAAATCAGCTTGTTAGTTTGGTGGGCCTCTTATGAGCAAAACCATAATTTATTAGCCAAATTAGTTTTATAAAACTAACATTTTATGTAGAGAAAAAAACATTATAAAGCACTGTTATTAATTATACTTATCACTTGCTGTTCCAATTCCAATGCAGAACCACAAGACGACCCATTAATACCATGTTTATAATGTTCACATCATAATTTATATTTAACGGCATTTGCCTTCTGATTGTACAGTAGTATGATATACTGCAAGCTCAGTGGCAAAGAAAATTGTTTTGTTGTTGCCAATAGTAAGTACACTCCTGATGCCATTACACATTTTAATTAAATATGGACATCCATTCCTTTTCTATTCAGGGTCATAAAAGGCTGGTGGATTTCCTTGCAGCATTGAACATAAGGCAAATACCAATTCAGTGCAGTGCAGCAGTCAATTACAGAACATACTCATGGACAAATCCATACTTAATCACTCAGGCAATACCAATTTAGAGTCAGTTAACCTACAGTAACATGAATGTCTTTGAGATGTGAGAGGAGGATCAAACATTTTCAGAAAAACCTTATTAGGCAGTGTCTAGGCTGGTATTTAGTAAAATTGTATAATTTATGTGTTTACTCATGAATAAATGTATAATTTGGAAAAAATAGTTAAGTATCATCTATATTAGGCATACACCAAACTGTGATCATACAAATCGTTTACAGGAAGGAAGCAGTCTATCAGTTTATTGTGTTATTAGATGTGCTACATCTTGAAATCTAAGTAATCAATGTAGCCCTCAGTGTTATTTGTAGTGCACCATGGGATGCCTATGCCTCTGTTATGTGCCATTTGGCATGGGACCTGTAAAAGCATTGTTAATGTCTGTGATGTGCTATCCTTTCATATGACAGAGCAACTGGTCATACATGCAGACAGACACAAATGTTCTAGAGAAAGAGAATTCAGCAAAGAGTAAAATATGCTGTCAAATCAGATAAACTGAAATATGCAATATTTAAAATTAGAATGCAGATTTTTTTGTTGTCATATTTCTTTTCTGCAGGACTCAGCTGATCAATACTCAATGACCCATCTTCAGAACAAAATGTAGTATTGGATACAACTCTTATCAGTATTTAAGAATAGGAACAGTTTTATAATTTTACATGGAAAAAACAGTGTGTATTGACATAAACAAAAATTCTGCAAAGTGCCAACATAATCATAATAATAATAATAATAATAATAATAATAATAATAATAATATAAAGCTGACTTACCCATAATGTCACTATTCTTTGTAAAGATGGTGACATCTTTTCATCAACGTTCCATGTGATTTCAGACTCCTGTATTACATGTGGCTTACATTCAGAACTATCCATCCATCCATCCATTATCCAACCCGCTGAATCCGAACACAGGGTCACGGGGGTCTTCTGGAGCCAATCCCAGCCAACACAGGGCACAAGGGAGGAACCAATCCCGGGCAGGGTGCCAACCCATCGCAGACATTCAGAACTACAGTACTATAATTTGCATACATGGTTGATTCTTGTCTTGTGCCCTGTGATATTGAGATAAGCTGCAGTAGCCAGGATCATTATGAGCACTGAATGGTTTCCATAAAGGAAGATAACTTAGAAAAAATCATAACTACAGTGTGTTTTTAGGCAATAGGCATTTTTGTACGTCTAGTAGTCAGAACTCTGTTTTCATGCTCAGATGCCAAAATAGGGTTGTGATTGTTTAAATTTACACAATCTTTTAACAAATTATCTAAAACAGTAAATTATCTTTGCATAATTATTATCTGAAAACTTTAGATGTGATGCTCTCCTATAGAGGGTACTGCAAGAACCTCAGCAGCCCCCTACCTGAATCTATTTTTTATGTCACTCACTACAAAGCACACGTTGAAAAGACTTGGGATATTAAGTTAATAAGTAATATTTATATAACACTTATAACTGTTGTTATGAATTTCTCTGATTCTGCTCACAAAAAGTTGTATGCTTAATTTCTAACAGGTGCTCAAACTCAGTTCCTGGAGGTTAACAATGGCTACTGGACCATTTCCTCTATCAGCAGCCAATTATTATACCAGATTCAGCCTTCCAGTCTCCCTCCTTGGAAAAGAGGATTTCCTAAAATAGGTGTTTTCGGAAATGGAATTAGTGGCTTCTAGGACTTGTTCCTTCAATATGTGTTTTGCTACAGTGAATAAGATATATGTCTCTCTAATCCTGAAATGGAAAGTTAAGGATGAAGATTATCTTAATAATTGTTTTCTAAATGGGCTAAGAACAGGCTTAAACCTTACAGTCAGACATTTGCATAAGTTACTGTATACTCAGTGCCAATCCTGGCTGTGAGAATTTGTTGTGTTTCATTAACATAAGCCTAATGATACTTTAAACATAGGTGTTTGCTTAGTAAAACTACTTGTTTTCTTCTTTAGGAGTGTATCACTGAATGCAGAATTAACCTTTTTCAGGTCAGGTCCAACACATTTGTGCACAAGATAGGAACCCAGCACTGGGCAAGGATTCATGTCTGTTCATCGGCACACTCAGGCACACATCCATATTCATGGCCAGTTTACAGTAGGGAGGCCACACTTTTATCTTCAGTAGAGGGGATGGTGTTAACTAACACTCAACAAAGGCAACCAAAGTGATAAGTCCTTATTATATTTTGTAGTAAAAAATTAATCAATTTAAAATTAACATACAGTAGCTTGTTTATTAAACTTCTTTGTAAACTTTATAAGCAGTTACTGAGTTGCTATTACTAGTACATATAGACAATCTGAATTAAACTTAAATTCTGAGCACTCTGACTGCTGCCATCAGTTAAATTGTCACAAAGGAATACTGTATTTACAAGTGTTTTTACAGCTGTTTTAACAGAATGTGATGCAATCACAAAATTATTTGTTAATTCTGTCTTGGCACTTAACATATTTAGGCCATGTTAGAATCTGGGACTGTCTTCTTTATCAAGGCAGATGTTTACTCCACTGCTTTGAAACTACTGTAATTGTTAACCAAGTGGAAAAAACAACACACTCTCTTAGCAAATACTATATCACTCTTGCTGATGATTTCTCTCTATCTTAACAGCATTTTTGTGCTTTGTAGAGTGAACATAAGTTCCTAAGGCTGGCAGATCACTATTCGACTTCTTGCCAGAGAGCAAGTCAAACCTAATGACTAAAAATGCTGGATCTCTTCACATAAAGATGTCAGATTACATGACTAGAAATCACAGGGGATCATAGATTATATCACTTCCTCCCGACTTTTCAGCACAGTTCCAAATTTCCAAAGTATTTTAATTCTGACATCTAATTAATATGCTGCCTGGCAGCACCGGTTTCTGTATGAATGCTTTCCAGATATGGCAAGTTTGTTTGCTGTTCTGACCTTTTCTTTTTCCTTTTACCAGTCTTCTGTGGTACAACAAACATAAGACATCAGACAGATACACATCTCTTTCACTTGTATGGTCCAAAATATTAGTGGCTGCATTTTATGTTTTGTACTTCAGAATGAATGCTCATTGGTTGAGAGCTCTCAAATGCACAAACAAGCCTACTGTTATGACTTAAGGCAAACTCAAAACTGTATGGTTTAATCAGAGCAAGTCACACACTAGTATGATTGAATTGCTGGGGATATGATGTAAAGTCATGGCTGCCTGCAAATAACAGCCTACTATCCCTAAGATTATGTAAAAGAAGTCTGACTGATAATTGCTTTAAAAGTCAGGTGGTGTGAAGAGGCTAAAGTCGCAAGTGCCTTTGTTTGCTATTGACATGCTGTTCTAATAGCATATTAGTCTTCCCTATTGTCACGTGAAGGTTAAAAGGCAGGAATTTATTTCTCAGCTCATCTGAAATGTTGTATCTCTTTTTCCTCTGATCTAGTGTGTTTGAACATAACATAACTGCCCCATCCTTGTAGCTGCCAACCGAATCAATACATGTTTTTCATAAAACAATTCCTTCTGTGTTTTCTAGCCAGGTTACAAAGTTACGGTACCAAGTTACAAAGCATCTGCTGGTACTGTGGGGAGAGCGCTTTGAGTAGTGAGAAAAGCACTATATATACTGTATGTAAAGAATTATTATCAAGTATTATTAGTGCATGGAATGAGCAAAGCATGTAGGCATATATTTTTTTTACACAGTTTGGGTATGAAGCAGATCAAAATCTTAGAAATTTTAGAATTTTATAAATCATAGCTGGACTGATATTTTAAGATGAACAAGAAATGAGTTTGGGAAAAAGAGGCAATCCAGTTTCTCTAGATTAGAGGCACTAGCCAAACTAAGTAAAAATCAGGCTGACACATGGAGGGTGTACAAAGTCAGCAAAGACAGTGACCAGGCAAGTGTTTTTTATTTTTTATTTTATTTCTAAGGCAGCAGAAAAAACCTCTGCACCACCATACTGCCTAGTAAGCAAAATCAATAAGAAGTGGATCCCAACACCCAAATTAGATATTTGTTTGTGACTAGATGGGAAAGAAAAGAAGACACAAAGTCTGTTAAATATGATCATGAGGCAATATTTAATCATTATTTTGAAAAAAGATCTATTTAAATTTACAAGTAAATTGGACCTTAATAAAAGTATTAATATTGACAGTATTGGTGCTACAAAGTTCAGTTTATTTACAATCAAGTAGAACAGTTTCATTAACATTGACAATATTGCTACATAGCAGTAAATGGAGGTGAACAAAAAGTTGTCTGAAGTATCACCATTTAAAAGATCTTCTTTATCTAGTATGAGGTGTGTTGATAAGGTTGTAAAGTTTCCTTCACTGTGGAGCCTCATGGGAAATGCAAATATTTATTAAATAAAATAAGCAAGGACAACATCTATGGTTAATGGTCACATGACTTGTAAGTATTTTGACAGAAAGACAGATCTGCAAAGAATTTTCCAGATTGTATTCTTGTGCTTGACATGTAATTTAGGAGAAATATTAAATGCAAACCATGATAATATGTTTAGTCATTAAAACAGTATTAAAGGTTTCTAAAAATACACAAGTGTTTGGTTTTCCTGCTGCTTATTAGACTGAGTTTTTTCCAGAGGAGGTATTTTAAATATTGAAGAGGAAGCAGAAAAGTTGGGGGATGAGTAATGTCGGGAAGGAAGGACTATTTGCATGGAGGTATGGTTTAACAAGAAACTGAGCCAAAGGCTAAAGCTGCAAATTGTTTTTTGTTTAAAAAATATCTATACATGTATATTTTTAACTAACTTTTAAGGAACCTTGCCTTAGTTTTGAAATTTGTATTTTTGACCTACTACATATTTAATAATTTTTGTGCCTTCTTAAAATCAGTTTTTATTAGTTTATTTAATACATTAATTTAATACCTACTATAACAATTTTCATCATAAAAATGAATTTAGTGAGTAATCAAATTAGTTACTGGATTATTGGCAAGTATTATGTACCTGTATCTCAACAAACACATTGATTAGGAAGAAATAAGTTTATTCTTTAAATAATCTTTAATAATGTTATACAGTATCAATATATCCATTCATGTATCCATTTATTAAAGCCACTTATAACAAGTTTATGGCCTGTACAGTATATGTTATGCTATCATTAGCTCAAAATCTAATGGTTAATAAAGTAGTGGCTGATACTGAAACTCATAATGTATGCATAGTTTTGAATGAAATAAGAAATGAAAGGAACATTTGCAAGGAACAAGCCTCATCTGCAGATCTGCAGTTAAGTATGTTTTAGTTTACGTATTAGAAAAAAAAAGTTTTTTTTTGTTTTTGTTTTTATTAAGTGAATGAAGATGAAAAATCAAATCTAAATCTAATGCAAACCCTCTATCTTTATATCAAAAAGAAATATGGTCTAAATCAAGCACTATGTGTCACAGGTCTAATAATACTAGTGAGTGTTTAAAATGAATCCTATCAGTTTTTTTGCAGAATAGAATATTTTTAATAGTATTCCTGTTTCTCAGAGGCAGCACAGTGGCACAGTGGTAACGCTGCTGCCTCGGAGTAAGGAGACCTAGGTTTGCTTCCCAGGTCCTCCCTGCATGGAGTTTGCATGTTCTCCCGGTGTCTGCATGGGTTTGTGCTGGTTTCCTCCCACAGTCTAAAGACCTGCAGGTTAGGTGCATTGGTGATCCTAAATTGTCGCTTGTGTGTTTGTTTCCTGCGGTGGGCTGGCGCCCTGCCTGGGATTTGTTCCTGCCTTGTGTTGGCTGGGATTGGCTCCAGCAGACCCCCATGACCCTTTGTTAGGATATAGCTTGTTGGAAAATGACTGACTGTTTCTTGAACATTTTCAAATATAGAAATATTATAGCTGAATTTGAGTTAAAACCTGTATATTGTAACTTTTCTCTATTCTTCAATATCCCCCCAACACTAAACAAAGACAAAATTGTCAATACTGGACTTTCCCTATGAATATAATTTTTAAACCTTTTCTTACACATGGCAGAATGTTTTGCTGTCTGTGTACAAATGTTTAGAAGGAAAATTACAATCCATCCATTATCCAACCCGCTGAATCCGAGCACAGGGTCACGGGGGTCTCCTGGAGCCAATCCCAGCCAACACAAGGCAGGAACCAATCCCGGGCAGGGTGCTAACCCACCACAGGACACACACAAACACACCCACGCACCAAGCACACACTAGGGCCAATTTAGAATCGCCAATCCACCTAACCTGCATGGTTTTGGATTGTGGGAGGAAACCTACGAAGACACGGGAAGAACATGCAAACTCCATGCAGGAAGGACCCGGGAAGCAAACCCGGGTCTCCTAACTGCGAGGCAGCAGCACTACCACTGCGCCACCCCAGGAAAATTACTTCATGAATTAATTGTTTCAATTATTTTTAAAGAACCTTTTACTAGATCCTACTGAAATCATTATACAGAAATAAAATTGTTTACAAATGTATATAAGTTCAGTTTAGATGATGTAGGAGTAATGCAGAACAATGGTTAGAAAATTCAATGTACAGTGAAAGGAAGCATTAAGAAGCATTATGAAAGAACTATTTTGAAAAGTATGAATAGGTCTTATGTATTTTTTACAAGTAGTCTCCCAGAAATTGCTGTAAGTGAATCAAGTATGAAGTTTCTGTTTTACTCTGTTTTGGCTTGTCTCATTTACAATGTAATGATCACAAATGGATTTGCTTTTGAAATGCTGCTTTTCATTTTAAATGCTTTATTACAAAAAACTAATAAAATGACTTATAAAATCCCTCTCAGGCTGTCAGTTTTACAGCTGTAACTCACTCTGGCTCAGCCCAGTTTGGATATCAGCAAGTCTGGGTCCGCAGTCAATTTGTGGTCAGTATGTGATGAGTAATAAAACATCTGATCGAAGATTGTATTGACAACTCAACATTTAGAAATACCATATCACCTTTGAAAATAATATGTCAAAACAAGACATTCTCCAGTCTGCCATCAAGGAGCCAACATCTTTACCATAATCATAAATACCTCAGCTTTAACCTTACGTGAGAGGTCTGAGATATGTTATAAAATATAATGAAAACCTTTGTATGCACAAACAAATTGTTAAGAAGCATCAGAGTGTGCAATTATGCCCTTGTAAAGATACAAAAATAGTGATGCTAGTGAGAAATAATAAAATTTTACACAATGGAAGACATCCACATGTGTACAAAACTAGAAAAACAATAGCAAGTATAAATGTAGAAAGAATGAATTTAAGACAGCTAACTTCAGTTGTTCAAATACTAGCATAGGTTATCTCTATCCTGTATTTATTAAACCATTGTGTATTCGAAAAAATATATATTTTTGAATATATAAATCCTAATATTGAACTTTGGTATTTTCCCTTTTCATTATAATGTTATAGATAAACCATTTTCAGATATAGCTAATGCACCTCAGGGTCTCAACAGCATCAAGCACAAGGCAGGAGTCAACCCTGTAGACTGTGCAATTCCATCGCAGGACCCACTCATAACCAAACATGTACTCATACTGAGACACTGTCTGTTTACAAGTACAACTACAAATTAGACTTTGTATCATGGAAAAGCAGAGTAAACAGAGAAAAAAATGTGTACTTGGAGGGAATATTTTAACTCCAAGCAGAGATGGATAAGTTGTAGTATTTGAACCCAGAACTAGCCAGAGGCCAGGAGGCATACCACATGCACTTCAGAACATGTAACCCTCATGAAGCTAAGTATGTTTGGGCCCAGCCAGTGCTTGGATGGGTAAAAAGCTTGGGTTGCTTGCCCTCTCAAGACCAGGGTATATCCTGATGTCCAGGCTAAATTGCCCTCGATGTCCTAGTTATTCTGCCCCCCCAATAATCCTCTGTCTGTAACTGTCTATCTCACCCCTTCACCACCTAAAAGCTAATGTGTGGTGAGTGTACTGGTGCCAAATTGTCTACCTTAGCATCATCTAGGTGAATGTTGCATATGGTTGATATAGCCTCCCACTTTCTATATAAAGTGTTTTGAGTGGTGAGAAAAGCACTATATAAATGTAATGAATTATTATTAACCCTGCGGTGGGCTGGTGTCCTGCCCAGGATTTGATCCTGCCTTGCGCCCTGTGTTGGCTGAGATTGGCTCCAGCAGACCCCCGTGACCCTGTGTTAGGATATAGCTGGTTGGATAATGGATGGATGGAATTATTATTATTAGAAGTACTAACCAAGGACCCATGCTGTAATGCTTCCCATTTAAATTATACTTAATTTACATTTAAGTACTTCAATATTCAGAGCATTTCATAATGTTTGAAATGGTATAAGAACAACTGCTTATTTTAACATACAGTAAACATATGTATTCATGCTATGTCATACAAAAGAATAAGTAGGGGCTTATTACAGTTTGTGGTAAGATTTGATCAGT
Source organism: Polypterus bichir lapradei (assembly GCA_026402145.1). NCBI lineage: Eukaryota > Metazoa > Chordata > Cladistia > Polypteriformes > Polypteridae > Polypterus > Polypterus bichir. The sequence continues at coordinate 10,144,385 of JANRMT010062804.1, read as the reverse complement.
CATCTTTTAGGAGTATATCAATACCATGAGTTTGCATTATTTTCTACTCAAATTTCTAAAAAGCACATTTTCATGACTTAATGCACCCTTGAATTTGGTCTAGAAATTAACAGATTTGGACTTTGTTTTAAATGGCTTGACACCCTTACAGTGTTGTGTATAACAAAAAAATAGTTTGTTTTTTATAGTTAATACTAAATCTACTATATATATTTTTGCTGTCTAGCAGAAGTGACTGTGTCGCTTTTGTAAGCTCTTAAATGTGAAAGCAAAATTCATTGAACTTGAATAAACAAATAAAACAATAAGTCTTCATTGTAAATGTAGTATTGACAGAAAACCATCAAGCAGCTGAACTACAGCTGCAAGAACTGTTCTTAGCAAGTATTGTCGCACCAGTCGAAACATTCATACTCCCCGGGGATTCCTTCACTTTTTGTCATATCGCACTCACAATCCACTAATGGTGTATTTTGTTTACAATAAGTATTGTCCTTTATATCACATACATCTGTAAACTAATAAAAGGTGTTTGTTCTATTCCCATCAAAATATAATAAAGCAAAATTACAACTTCAGTTAGAAACAAAAAACTAACTGCACTTAAACATCACTTATTTGGTATTTAGCCATGAGGAATAAGGAATAAAGGTCTGTTAACAATAAAAAGAAATCAAATGATCCTAAATGTTGATGTCAAAGCACAAGAATAACAAAAATTAAGAGATTATTCATTCCAGTCCCTAGAAAATAAATAGTTCATGTAATAACAAATGTGAGAGGTTAAACTGGTATCAAAATGCATGGATTTTACAAATGTCTCCTTTTTTATTGGCCTGGGATTCATGGTTAATTTTAAATTGATAAAATCTAGTGATAGAAATCACAATATAATAAATGTATACTAGTTTTCATTTTTGCTGTTCAGAAAATGGAAACGTGTCTTCCAATAATTATAACATAATAAGAGTCCCGAAGCTTTGTAATTTTTGTAGGGAAATATATATATCTAGTAATAAACAAGAAAAGTGTATCATTTGTATATGAGTTCACTTATATCTCACAGTGTTAAAGAAAAATTGATTTTTTTATCTTTAGATACTTCATGTTTTCATTGAAAATGTGTTGATTTACCAGCAGATACATTCAAAATCCTTATTTAATTCTCATTAATATGCCCTCCTAATGTCATATGGTGACCATGTCCCATTTCCATCGTCTTTCGCCCAAGACGGAGTGGTGTCGTTAATAGCTGATGCTTGATTTTCAGAACCTTCAGGTGCTAGGTGGGATATCTTTGATGGGAGATCACTTGGAATTGTCATATAAGGTGGGCAGGAATAACTTGAGGATCCTGGGTATGTGGCAGGGTAATGGACATCCTCGAGGGAATGCAGAGCGTAGGACTGGGAATTTCCAATGCTTGTGTTTCTGCTTGAGGCTCTATGTTGAGAGGGGCTTCCAGATTCTTGGCTAGTCAAGCTATTGTTGGATGGGATTGAAGAGATTGTATCTGAACAAAGGCCATCTGTTTGAGTGGCACTCTCAGGCACTGTCTGTTCCCAAGTGTCTCGCTGTATAAAAACATACAAGTATATATTAATAATGATAGTGATAATAGATTTTTCATTCAATAGAAACTAGAAAGATTGCCAGGGGCATGGACATAGATTAATGCCTAGTTAGGAAACTAAAATAATTTATTGTATTGGAAAAAACATATTCTTTCATATAACATTTGCTTAAGTAAATGTACTTATTTATTTACCTTACAGTAGACTGGTTGTTTAAGCAGACCTTTCCAAATAAAGGTAAGTAAATGTAAACTTATGACATCTCATCATTAGCCAAATTCACAATATGTATGTATTTATTGTTAACTGTACCATACAAGGAATGCTTGACTTATATTCTGTGGTAATAAGATGTTTCATTTACAAAAAAAAGAGCTTGGAAGAATGCAATGTTAGTTTTACATTTCACTTCTGAAGCTCAGAACTACTCAATTATATTTAAGAAATATAGTTTTATGCTAACACTTCTTTGTTACTGTCTACTTTATAGGCATCTACCACTCTTCTTCAAAACTTCCTGAAATCTCTTTTGATTGTGACATGTTATATATTAACCGACCCATGATGTCAAACTGTTTTGCAGTCTTTTTTCATTTTGTATTGCAGGAAACTTAAAAACTGAGCTTGAATGAGATTTTATTAATTGGAACACATGACATTAAATGCTTTCTTTCCTAGAAGTTAACATACTTTTCAGACCTTGACTTGAAAATTTAATTCAACATATTCAATACCATTTTGTATGCCTGTTTTGTCAGATTGTCTTAATCTATTATTGAAACTTAGATGAAAATCTGATCATATTTTAGAAGACATGCATGCAGGAATCCAAAAAATTCTAAAGCATTTGTAAACATTCAACTGTAATTTTTAATCCATATATCCATTTTTTCCACTTATCCAGTCTGGATTGCAGGGGCAGTGGCCTAAGTAAAGATACCAAGATGTCTCTTTTCCATACAACCTTCTTCAGCTACTCTGGGTGGGGGTACCAAAATGTTCCTAGGCCAGCTGGGAGATATAATCCTTCCAGTGTGTCCAGGGTCTTCACTGAGGTCTAGTCTTGGTTGGACATGCCCAAAACACCTCCACGGGAAGGCGTCTATGAGGCATCCTAATCAGATTCTTGAACCACCTCAACATGCTTCTTTCAACGAGGAGAATCAACTTTGCACTCCCAATTGTCTGCACTCCTCACCCTATCTCACCCAAACCCAGACACCCTGCAAAAGAATATATTTTCTGCCACTTGTATCCGCTATTTACTTCTTTTGATCACTACACAAAGCTTGTGGCCAAGGTGAGAGTAGGAATATAGATCAACCAATAAATGAATAAATTAATTAACTGTGTAAAGAGTTGTTCCACGACTAGGATGAATTCTGCATTTTTCCTCATGAATCCAAGGTTTACCAAACAGACGCACCCTCCTTTGTAGCACCCTAGCATAGATAGCCTTTTCAAGGGAGGCTGAGTAGAGTGATTCTCCCTAAGTTTGGAGCACACCCCTTCCTTCTTAAAAACAGGGACCACTACTCCAGTTTACCAATCCTGAGGCACTGTCCCCAGGCTCCACGTAATATTAAAGAGATGTGTCAGCCAAGACAGCCCAACAACATCCAGAGCCTTTAGGAACTCAAGGCAAATATCTGGGGCCTTGATTAGTTCACTGATTAGTTTTTTAACTACCTCAGTGACCTCAACTCCAGTGATGGGTGAGTGCCCTTCTGTGCCCCCGACTCAAGTTTTTATTTCTGCGGTTGCCAATGCAATTATGTTTGGCCTGTCTGTACCTGTCAGCTGCCTCTGATGTCCCACAATCTAGCCAAGCTCAGAAGTCCTCCTTCTTCCACCTGACAGCTCCCTTTATCTTTGGCATCCTCCACTAGGTATGAGTATTGCCGCCATGACAAGCAACAATTACTGTACCTTACTGCTGTAGCTATGCTCAATCACCTGAGCAATGGAGGCAATGGAATGCGGCTCATTCAGCTTCAATGTTTCCAGCCTCTCTCTGGATGCAAGAGAAATTCACCCAGAGATGTGAGTTGAAGATCTCCCTGATTGGGGGACTCTGCAAAATATTCCCATCATGCTTTACTTCTGTTTCAGCCAGGTCTGTCTGACATCCTCCCTCACCATTTGCTTACTAATAAGTAGTGATCAATTGACAGTTCTATCCCTCTCTTCACTCAAGTGTAGATCTGATGACATGACTACGAATTTGATCATCGACTTATGGCCTAGGGCATCCTAGTGCCAGTTGCACTTATGAACACCCTTATGCTCAAACATGTGTTCATTATGGACAAACTGTGGCTAGCAGAGATATCCAAGAACAAACACCACTCAAGTCCAAATCAGGTAGGCTGTTCCTCCCAATTACAACCCTCTAGGTTTCACTGTTGTTGCCCATCTGACTGTTAAAGTTCTCCGGAAGCACGAAAGAGTCCTCAGATGGAGCACCTTTTAGCACTCCTCTAAAGTCTCCAAGAAGGCCAAACACTCAGAACCAATTGTTGGTGCAAACACCTTTATGAGTTACCACGTAATTATGGTGGGAGATTTGTGTGTCCCAGTGATCCTAGGAGTTATGCTGCCTAGAGCAATTGCCCTGGTAGGGTCACCAAAAGCAAATTGGTCCTAGGTGAGGAATCAGACTAAGTAAAATTCAGATTACCTTTATGAGAAGAATCTGGTGCATTGTGGTTTAGGCAGCAGTCAAAGGCAAGTGCCTTGGTGAATGGATCCATGGACGTTGAAAATGACTCTAGGGACATGGAATATGACCTCTCTTGTAATGGAAGGAACTTGAGCTGGTGCGAGAAATAGAGAGGTATCATCTAGATATAGTTGTACAGCATGGGCTCTGGAACCAAATTCCTGAAGAATTTATACATAGCTCACAGTCTTAGCACATGTATGTTAGAGTTTACTCATATAAGTGACAGGGTCATCACACTGTGACTGCAAGTCAGGGGAAGGGCTCTAACTGTTGTTTGACCGTATGAAATAGCAATTGGGCCCAAGTATGTGGTAACTTTTAGCAGAGGTGGCCTTAGGGGTGTGCGGGGCCTAGGGCTGACCAACCCCATGCGGGGCTGGCTCCGTTAAATGCTGTTACCAGTATGTGTGGACTGTATAAACATGTGCACAAATTTAATAAAAATACTGTTAACATGCACCGGATTTTCTCATTACAGTAATCAGCTAAATTTTTGCAAGATAACACGCGGACTTTATCAAAAAATATAACGATATAATCTATTAAAAATGTGCAATTCATAATTCATGACAATACCACAACAGTGCAAAATACGATGCAGTGTCATGTGGAAATTAGCAGGGCCACTTCTAGAAAGGTACCCAAATTGCAAGTATACTCTAAGTCTCGATATGCAGGATGTCCAAGTCATAACTTACGTTGCTGTCATGTCAGCCGGTAAGATGTAAATGTACGAAATTTGACCTTGAAGAGGGATTTTGAAAGGGTTCCTCTTAGAAGCATCTCATATATTTATAAACTGGAGAATATAACTGTATAACAAATCCGCTCGAACGGGACACGCAGACTTCAAAAGCTGGGCCCCCCTAGGCGTGTGGCCTTGGGCAGTCGCCCCACTTGCCACCCCCAAACGCCGCTCTTGACTTTTAGTATATTTTAGGTATTCTTTTTTTCAACATGTTTTTTCAGCTTACAGTCCAGTGGAACTACAGACGAACTGCGTCAGTGAAAACATTCATTACAGGGTACGCACACACATACCTATACACACACACAAATAACCTAAAGAGATTTTGACTTCCTTCTACAGTTTTTTTGGAAAACTGATGACCTGTGGGAAAAAAATCTGTAAACACAGGATGACATGAAAACACTAAGAGATGACAGTCCAACTAAGGAATGAACCAGTATCCAGTACTCCAAGACAACACTACATGCTACTCCTTGGTAACATTATTGTAACCTTACAAACTAGTCATGTTATTCATCCTAAATCTGAGATGAAACTTTGCATGTGATGTCGTTGTGAAAACAGTTGTCACAATGAAGTTGCCATTGCACTTGAGGGATTTTGCTTTAAATAGTATTTTCAGCATTTACATCACATTAACTTCTCAAACATGCTTGTCATGGATGCACATCAGAGTATCTCCCTCCAGACTCATCTGGGATGCATAATACCACTCCAGGATGATACTACATGCTACATCTTGTGCCTTTTACTGTAAGATGTATACATTTAAAAAAAGGTATTGCATATTAAAAAAATGACACACTGTAAAAGAGGCAGAAAGTATTTCTTAAATGTACAGGCATTTTTCATAGGGAATGATATTTTAAAATGGACAGAAATGTACTTTTATTAATCTTGAAATGCACTTGAAATACCTCAGTATGAAAAGGAATTTATTTGAAGCTAACCTTAAAAGAGAAATTACGATATCTTAATAAATTTAACTGAAAAATATTAAAAGTAGAATAATTTTAAAAAACATATACAGTAATTCATTTATATTAGATTAAAGTCTATTTTCAGATATGTTTTAATATTATTTGGCAATCAGCAACCATCCAGCTTCTATTTCAGTATAGTAAATACTGGAGATCTGTCATTGGTCAGAGTACAATTTTTGGATAATATTTGGTATTTTTGCTAAAAATTAAAATTACCTTAGGAAATGAAAATAAAAATGTTCTTTTACTTCTGTCAGTACATTAACTTTCAAACCTGGTTATTCTAGTTAAGGCAAAATAAGAATTAGTATTTTTACTAGTCTGTAGTAGTATGCAAGTAAGAATCTCATTGTACAGTATGAACATGACTATAAACCTGAACTATTATGAAAGTGGAACATCTCCAGGAGATTACAGTTAAATGCTTCAGTAAGTGAACACAGTACTAAAGTGATTTATTTGACATTAAATGAAAAAGGCTTATTTATTCTTCAATATTAAAAGAAGGCGTTACACACCAATAGAAAATGAGTCGATTCTCCAGAAAAGGGAGGTAGCAGTGACGGTAGTGCAGATGTTGAGAAGATTGGACTGCTTCCTGTTGAGAAAGAACTGGTGCGATAGTCTCCAAAAGGCTCTGGATAGTAGGTGTCTATTAGTGAGGAGTATCCGGACATGGATGAAGCCTCACATGTCAGAGGTTTTCCTCCCAAAGATGTAGAATAGACATCAGAAGCAAACTGTTTGGTTGTATGACAGTGTGAAAACTCTGAATCTGATAAGAAGGACCGTCTCATACCATAGAACCCAGACAGCATTTGTGAACCTAGTGGAGGAGAAAATAAAAATGCTGCTTTCAAAAGTGAAATTAAGAACATAATTGTCTTTAATGCTTACTTACTCTCCAAAAAAGTTTAGCATGATTATTTTTACTATGTGCCTCATGACCTGGCTTTATTCCCATCTTGCACATAATGTTCTTCAGCAACACAAAACATGATTTAGGCTGGGTTAAATATATTGTGAAAACATATTCAAACTGATAAGCAAAAAGTACCTATCTATCCAATCCCATGTTCTTGAACAAGGGAATATTGGGGCAAAGCCTATCCAGTCAGTAAGAACTGCATCGCAAAATGCATATGGTTTATTTTGACACATTTACATATAATAGTGGTTTCAACCAAAACAAATTAACTTAAACTACATTCTGATACTAGAACAATAAATATAGAGTTAGATAAATGTCAATAAAAGTTAAGTAGGTATAATAAAATATGCATCTACATTTCAAAAAAATGTTAGGGGGGGGCGCAATTAAAACTGTTATGAAAACTCAGGCCGCAAATACTTGTTGAGAAATGCTGTAGTAGTGTGCTGAGCTCCTCTTCAGTACTCTTTGTTCACAATTGACTGCATGGCCAAACATTGCTCCGACTGCACCATTTAATTTGCTGATAATACCACAATTATACGCTTGATCATCAATAATGATGAAACAGCTAGCAGCGAAGAGGTTTACCTGCTAAATCTGCTGTACCAGGACAATAATCTCACACTTAATGTCAGTAAACTAAGGACCTGTTCATAGTCTACAGGAAGCAGAAAGCAGACCTGACCCTAATCAGCAATGAAGTGGATGCTGTTGAAATGGTCAGTAGTTTTAAATTTCTTGGGGTGACCATCACTGATGAACTAAATGCACACCTCTATTATTATCTCATCAACCTAACTACTGTATAAACTCAAGTATGAGTCAGGTCTTGAAACCTGAAAAATCAATCATAAAATCAGACCCCGACTTATACAAACGTTCAAAAATATGACACTTACAGTAAATCAACTCTAAATTGTGTCTTTCTATCTTAAAGTAACAGCTGGCATCAATCTTACTTATTCTTTTTGAGAATTTTCAATATTCCCAGTGTATGTCCTTGAATGTCCACTGACTTACCGTATATACTCAGGTATAAGTAAGGTCTTGAAACCCGAAAAATCAATCATAAAATCAGACCCCAACTTATACGCCCATTCAAAAATACAACACTTAATTTTTTTTTACATGTTCTTGCTTCCTCCAGTCTTGCACCAGTTTCTCAGATGTATCAAATTTTGTTGCAGCAGCTCAGTTACCAATTTCTTTTGCCACTTCAACGACTTTTTTAAAACCAGCTTCTTCTGATCGAACGCTCCATCATAGATAAGGGATGCTCTTACAATAAAGGTGTATGAGGGTGTGAGATACGAAAAACAAAAAACAGTGCAAATGTCGCTTCGGAATAGTTTGGGTATTACCGTATGGTCACGTAGGCACAATGCATAGAAAAAAAAGGTGTTAGCATATCATAATCTCTTGGACCAATAGTGTGAGTTTTCTGCATTCGACTTATATGACTGACATTATAAAATGCTCATTCCTCCTTTCTGACATGGTACAGGACAATTTATGCTTACAACAGTGGCTTCAGGGTCAGTTCCTATCCACAGAACATAACACTACTAAAAAGACAATCATAGTGACAAATACTGTATTTGTTGATGCGTGCAAGGTTTGAAAACAACTAGCTGCAGAACAGCTTTTTATATAATAATATTGTAAATGTTCTGGATTACAAACCCATGACAGTAAACATGAACTTGAACTCTAATTTCATGTGCCTGAGGCAGTTGGCAAAATGTTTAGTCAAATGCTCTGAAATTGCTAAAAAAGGGCAGTATTTATAATAATAAGGCTGCAGTAAAAACATTATTAAGTAATAGTTTGCATATAAGAACAGCTTATCACTTTTGACATCAACACGGGATAACATGAAAACTCTAAGAGATGACAGTCCAGCTATGAAATGAACTGGTATCCAATTCTCCAAGACAACAACATTACATGCTACCCCCTGGTAGCATTATTGTAGCCTTTCAAACTAGTCATGTTATTCATTCTAAATCTGAGAAAAAACTTTGCATGTAATGTAGCTATCACAACTGTTGTCACAATGAAGTTGACATTGCACTTGAAGGATTTTGCTTTAAACAGTATTTTCCTCATATATATCACCTTAATTTCACAAACCTGCTTGTCATGCATGCAGGTCAGAGGATCACCCTCTGGACTCATCTGATGCATACCGATCTGGGACAATAGGGGCTGCTGGCGCTAATCATGTCTTCTCTCATTCCTCCCATAGTGCCCAAAAGACACCCAGTGAGGGCAGCTGAGGAGGCATCATTCTGTGATCAGAGCATTCTGAAAAACAAAGCTCCATCCACCTAATCTGCATTTGAAGAACACATTGTTTAAGCCCTAAGAGGCAACCTGTTTGTTTTTGCATCTGTTCAACAGAGCACCTGTTTGTTTTAAATCCGAGGAAAGCCAACAAGAATTAAGTAGGGACAGATGGGCTTGTGCTCCAACATTTATTCTCTCCAACATGTCATTCCTCACTCAACTACTCCATCTTTCATTCTAAAATTCTTTAAACTTACATGTGACAGTGTGAAGCCAAGATCTTTAAGAATTTACATATATTTTCAGAGTATATTGATGTCATTTAAGAAATTTCATTTGCAGGAACACTTGTGATTTGCTTTAAAAAAACTAATTTCATAGCTAGATGCTGTATTTTTTAATGACTGTAATCAACTGTGAGATTTTTTCTAAGCTTCTTATATATGAGGTGATGCATTCTTTTAAAAACTTCCTTTGAACACTGGATACAGAAAAAAAAAATCCTGTTGTGTTCTGCACAATAATTTAAGTAGATAGGTTACTTTACTCTATCTACTTAAATTAAAGAAGGCCAGAGAGAGGAAACAGTTGGCATAAGCTCTAGCTCTACAGAGTTGCAGCATTATTAAATGTTTCAACCATCCATGAATTTTCAAACGAGTTCAACATATTTTCGAGGTGGTGCTTATATCAGCTGCATTTTGAACAAGTAGACAATCCTGGATAGAGAGCTAGTCAGTCGCAGGGCACACATTTTCCTTGAGTTACACGGGGCCATTTAAAAATTCTCAATTAACCTATCTTGGGATGGGGGCATGAAACTGGAGCACTTGGAAGGAACCCCCATACAGATACAGGAATATCAGGAAAATTCTCCATAGGCTTTGCCCAGACAAGGATTTAAATTCAGGGCCTTGGGAGCTGTGACACAGCAGCGATAACCATTCCACCACCAGGCTATTTCAGTTTTAAGCTTTCACTTTAACCAATTCCTTATTCAGAAACTAATTCTTTTGGTTAATGTGGCAGGTTGTTTAATAAGATGTTGTGTTACTTGCTTCCTTTAAATGTCTATTCGAAATTCCTACCAGTACAAATCTTACTTAAAAGAAATTCAACCCCTCAGCTCATTGTTTTTTATTATTTATCTTTATCTACAGTAATTAGCTTCTTAAGGATGATTACATAGAGGCACAAGAAAAGAAAAGTACCAAGAAAAGTAACCAAGTAACCAAAGCACCAAGAAAAGTAACATTGCAACAATGCACACGCGGTCCTGTGTGTGTGTGTGTCTGTCTCTGTCGCGGGCCTGTGTGTGTGTGCGTGCATGTCTGTCTCGGGCCTGCGTGTGTGTGCGTGTGCGCGTGCGTGCGTGTCTGTCTCTGTCGCGGTCCTGCGTGCATGTGCAAATTATATCACACAAGACATTAAGCCCGTTACAATATCGGGCGCTAGAACAGTAGTGCATAAACATTAGTAGGAACAGTCTATATTAAATGGCAAGGGACCTAGTATGTGGCTGTAATATGTGTCACTGTATTGTGTGCCTTTAATTTTCTCTCTCAGTAATACTGGTTTGTATTTCTGTAAAATGCCTGTAATTTTGTCTGACAGTAATACAGTGGAACCTCGGTTCACTCGGTTCAACCGAAGTAATTTCCCCCATAGGACTGTATGTAAATACAATTAATCCATTCCAGACCGTATGAACTGTATGTAAATATATATTTTTTTAAGTTTTTAAGCACAAATATAGTTAATTATACCATTGAATGCACAGCGTAATAGTAAACTAAATGTAAAAACATTGAATAACACTAAGAAAACCTTTAACAACAGAGAAAACTAACAGTGCAAGAGTTTGTGCTATAGTGCTAGGAAACGCTCGCTAAAAACACTTTTTTTAATGAGTTTTAAGCACAGGGAAAAAAATGAACATTTGAAAAATCCATAATTTAATAAACAACCAAGAAAAGTAACATTGCAACAATGCACGTGCGGTCCTGTGTGTGTGTGTCTGTCTCTGTCGCAGGCCTGTGTGTGTGTGCGTGCATGTCTGTCTCGGGCCTGCGTGTGTGTGTGTGTGTGTGCGCGTGCGTGCGTGTCTGTCTCTGTCGCGGTCCTGCGTGCATGTCTGTCTCTCGCGCGGGCCTGCGTGCGTGTGTGTGTGTGTCAGTCTCTCGCGCGGGCCTGTGTGTGTGTGTGTGCATGCGTGCATGTCTCTCACTCGGGCCTGCCTGCCTGCGTGTGTGTGCGTGCCTGCGTGTCTGTCTGTCGCGCGGGCCTGGGTGCGTGCGTGTGTGTCTGTCTCTCGTGCGGGCCTGCGTGCGTGCATGTCTGTCTCTCGCGCGGGCCTGCCTGCGTGTGTGTGCGTGCGTGTGTGTCTGTCTCTCGCGCGGGCCTGCGTGCGTGCGTGTCTGTCTCTCACGCGGGCCTGCGTGCGTGCGTGTCTGTCTGTCACGTGGACCTGCGTGTCTGTCCGTCTGTCTCTCATGCGCACGCACCTGTGTGTGTGTCTCTCTCTCTCTGCACACACAGGGAATGCACAGGAAGAGACTGAACACGTGCCGTGTGGCCCCGCACATGCGCACTTCACCAAAAGACACACACGGACACCTGGACGCACACAGGGGTTTTATTAAAGAGGATTTGGGGGTCACTAATGATTACCTGGGAGTTAAAAAAAAAATTGCTTAAAATTCTTAACAAACAAGTAAAACCTATAACCTCTCAGGCCCACTGGAACCAAGAATCAGTACCACTGGCCTAAGCAGTCTGTCATAGGCATAATTCATCCTGTCATAGAAAGCTGTAGCCTATCTAGGGAGTTGAACATCTAAGGTAGAGGCCATCTGTGGACAGAACACCAGTCAGTTGCACAATATGTCATTATACAGTATGTATTATTAACATGCACACAGTACAAGGATCCATACCCACGATACATTTGACTGAACATTTAGCATTATCATTGACAAGATATATATATATAGTAATAAATATTTGCCAGTGATAATTTTCAGTAAACTAAGTTCACTTAGCCAAAGGCTGAAAACTATTATTAAAAAGTAGGCTATATGCATTTTCAATAAATAATTCAATAAATAATGTAGTAAATGTCCTTACCTGACATTTGGACAAAAGCTGGCTGTGTGCTGTTAGATCCACTCTAAAATGCAAATATAACAATGTCATTCTAATAATTAAAGCAATTTTCCACTTTAATTTCTTAGTATAAACATGACCGAGCCAATCCATTTATTATAAAATACACCATGTTTTCACAATCAAATTAGCCATCTATTCATTATCAAACCTGTTTCATCCAGTTCAGGGCTCCAAGAAGAATCAAATTAACAGATTTTAATTTTACATTGAATTTTTTTAAAAGATATTCTGCATAAATAATGCTCACTTTTTATTGTATCAGATGCAAATTGTTTTATGTATAATACCTTCTTCCCTCTAACTGACCTCATTCATTTTATTATCACTGCTGAAATTGAATACTGGTAGGGGTTTCCAAGTGGTCTTTGTGGGAAGGAAGGGTTTTGAATATGAATCTGTGAATCTGATATGTTTAGTGAGTAAAGTCGATGTGAGAAAAAATACTTTGGGATTTACAGGCCATTTCCCAGTAAATTCTCTGATTTCAGGAATAATAGTATTGTGGTTGAACACATGTAAATAGCAATCAGATACTACAGAAGATGTGCAGTGGAGCTTTCTAGATCTCACAAATTAAACACTTAATACAACTGAACATGACTTTTTAAAACACACTTAAACTAAGTCACAGTTAACAAGAGCTGGATGATTTCCTATGAAAATCAGACACAATGCAAGACACAAACCAGGACATGAGTACTCGTCAATCAGAGGGCCTACTCACACACACTCTCCCACTTACTCACACATGGCTAAGCTGGACTCATCAATTAACTTAACGGCCAGGTCTTTGGGTTGAAGGGTTAAACAAAGAATCCAGAGGAATACCTACATGTAAACCTCTCATATACAATAACCAGGCATATAGGATTTAAATCCCGGGTACTGGGTCTGTGACTCACCACTGCACAATAAATTAATCTCAATTTACATTTACTTACTTGGCTGATGCCTTTATTCAAGGTGACATCTGAGATACAATTGTTTTCACTTCAGTCACACAGTGCCAGTACCAGGATTTGAATAGAAATGTACAACTGTGCTAACTGCTATAATAAAACTTCCATTTACTGCTAAAATTTACTACAAAAATAAAATGCAGAAACTTAGTGAACCAAGATCTAGTATTCTTTTATACAGCATTACACTTGACATTACGAATCTTCTCTGCTTCTCATTATTATCTATCACATTAAATTTAGTGAATGGCAACATTGTATCCCTTGTGGATAGCACACAAACAAAACACTTTAATATGAAACATCTAAATTGCCATTAGTAATCAATTTATTTCTATAATAGCTTTTAAAGATCAGCTATCTTAATCTGGTGATGGACATACTGTAGCATCCAGTTCAGGGTTGATTTATGTCTTGTGCCTGAAGCCATGGAGTTCTACAGGAAACAACGTTGTTTTCAGAATATTCACTGACTCAAGAAAATTTGTCAATAGTTTGTCTGGAGCAGTACTACCAAAGGTATTAAAGAATATCCACCTCTGCTGAAATTATTTCAGATGAAAACAGATTTTTGAGTATTCAGGTCCAAAATCCTAAATATATGCGTTGAGTTACACTGTATTCATTCTGTCATTTCATAGGGTGCCTTGAGTAAACTCAGTGAATCTCTTTTCCAGTGATTAATGTTTCAGGATCAAAACAGCAGACGTCTCTAACTCATGTCAAACAATGGTCACATACAATACAAGATTTTAGGTTACTTCTCAACTAAATTGGCACAGCGCAAGAACATGCCTTAGTGTGCCTTGTAATATACTGACACTCAGTCCAGATTTGCTTCCAATTTTCCACTTAATGCTTCCAGGATATTCACTGGCTCCCTGTTACCATGAGATATAGTAGCACTGAGCACCAGGTGCCATAAAGTATTCACCCATATTCAATGAGACCAGAACAGTTTAGAGTTGCCAATTAACCTAATAATTGTGTCTATGAGGTGTATGAAGAAACTGGAGGCATCAGAGAGGCCATCCTCCACTGACAGAGAAACATACATTGCAAAAATGCTGTCTTAGTGCTATAAAACAATTGTAACAGTCAGTATTCTACCCCTAGGAAAACAATATATGTGAAAAGAATTCTTAAATACTATGCATTTGATTGTTTTAATTTTAAAAATAATGCTTAATTTGGACCGGAGGTTAGGAGCACACACTGATACAGCGCATTGCTGCACCCTCCACATGACAAACCAGCTCAGGATCCCAGATTTGGCCAAAGATAGGGAAAATGTTACACCCATACAATAATTTATAATACACCTAACTAAGACAATTAAAACTTAATTAAATAAAAATTACATGATTAAAAATTAATTGGGTAAATATGCAATTTGCTATATTTGCAAGGCTAACCCATTTTAATTATTTGACTCTGCTGAAGCATAATTTCTTAACAGCCACAATCAGTTTATGTTTATTCCTTTTTTCTATAGGAAAGGAAAGTACAACATTGAAATTTGTAGCACACTCGTCCCTAGTTGGGCTGTTTTCTTTAAACTTGCGTTCTGTCAATACATGCAGTAACAGTCATACAACCTTAAATCAATACTGCTTTAAATGCATTGACTTTTAAGCACGTGCCTGTAGGGCATGGAATTACTATGATTTATAAACATTCCACAAATCTTTGCAATGTTAACGCATTAACAGAAACAGCCTTTCAGCCACACCACGTGGCTTTCTTTGCCTTCAGTCTATATGTTTTTGAGAAATAGGATTTCATTTAATGATTGATTGATTGATTAATTGATGGCTATTAGAAGAAATAATTGTTAACCTATCAGGAATGTAAAACTGAGGAAGTTTTCATATCATGTATAGCTGGAGGCATAGAATTATTTAACTTTGTACTGTATATTAACTGGGATTCATCCAAACCAGAGTGGGTGTGATCTTTTAGGTTTTTTTTCCATTTCTTTCCATTTGTTATTGAAGAGACCTTCCATCTGGTTTTAGAATCTGCTGTCAAGTAAGGTTATAAAATTTCCAGATTTACATTTAGGTGCTGTATGTTTTCTTTGCTTTACTGCTCTCTTGTAGGTTTGCATAAGTTTATTTTTTTAAGCTAGTATATTAGTCACATTAGTTGTTTTCCTGTAAACACAAAGTCATAAATTTGCCACATAATATAAAAATATATCAATAAACTTTGAAAGGAAAAGGCAGTTTATGAAAATGTGCGGATGAAGGTAATTTTGTAGGGCAATAGTAAGCATATGCAGTGTGACTCGGTGACTATGTTGTGTTATTTGCTAACTTGTTCTTCTTAAAGGTCTGTAATTTGGAGCAGTGGCTTAGGAAGGCGAGTTGTGGTGGGTGCGGCCCGCACCGGGTACCAGCTCTGAGGGGGTGAAAAAAAATTGCCGGTTTTGTATTAATGCGCCTTTTTGTTACATAAAATAACATGTCAAATAATTTATATGGGCTTTAACAATCCCTAATTGCAGCAAATTGCGGGTGAACGATGTGATGCTGTAATGATTTAGTATTATTGTGTGGTGTGTGGGGGGAGGGGGTGTTCTGTCTTGTTTCTTTTGAACTGTGCTGGTGCTCAAGTAAACAAACAACCGGTCCTGTGACTCATTGTCTCATCCCTGCCACAAATATATCATCGCCCCAAGTCGTTCTATGCAACAAGATGATATTTTTAACCCAAACATCATAATAATATAGTCGGCGCAAAACGTTTTAGACAGTGGGGTGGGTAGGTATTGTTTGCTCTAGAACCGACCATAAAGTAAACAAGTTTACTTTAGGATCGTTCTACGAGCGAACGGACAATATCTACCTCCCCATCCCACTATCTTAAGGCCCCTATATATACGAGCCGGGACACACGACGAAATCATGTGTCACAATTCTGGTTAATTGGAGATTTGGCGTAATTTTTGGCGACAAATCAGAGGCCAAGAAGGGGCAGTATTGGGAAATTATCATTGGTGTTCTCTTGATTTGGCTCGTTATTGCCTTTATTTTACGTCGCCAAGACGGTATTTTTAAACATATTTTTTTCTGATTTTTCGACGCTTCGTTGGTTTTTCCTCGAAATTCATGTCGGAAATCTATGGTAACTTAAATGTGTGCATAATTTATTGTTCCAATTTCGATGTATTTTTTGAGATCTGCTGTTCATAAGACTTCAATAGTGATACCGTTTTTGGCGATTTATTCCTATCTGGCTGCAAATACGTTTACAAAATAATTAACATTATGCCCTCTTTCCTTAACCAATTGAATAAAAAAATTGCTTTCTCAGTAAATTTCATTTTATATTTTGGTGGGCATGGGGGTGACAAGTTTAAACTCGACATGAATATTGATATTGATCATCAATTCATCCCAACGTCTTTCTTCTTTTTACATTGTTTTGTTCTATAATGCTAAAGGAAACCCAAGCAAATTCTGATCGTATGTCACATCAGTACATCACGAATCAGGTAGTTTATCTTTTTTTTAATATACACTATACCTTTTACAAACCATACAGGTGCTAATGATGAATACTGACAATTTATATTACTTGTCAAATATGTGTAAAAAATGAATGCAGTGACTTCAAAGAATACAAGGGATTGACTCAATATGTTGCATACATAGTGGCACTATTGATTTTCAGTAAATATTCTGAAATTTCAGATATATGTAATCATGCCACAGCCCTGTACTTCATGTTCTGTACACTTGTGTACAAAGATACCTACTGTGTCTTTCCAGAGAAGTCAGCAATATTGCAGTTTGCAAATGTTTTTAAAGTATGCTTGTTATTTGCAAAATGGTAGGTGCATGGCAAAACTTTACCAAATAAGTGCCAATTGTTTTACCATTTCAAAATCCATTAATTAAAATACTACCATTCCACAACCGAGCATGTTTGATTTATTGTAGAAACTAGTCAAGTATGAATGAGTATGACCGGTGATGCACTAGCAACCCAGTAAGGCTGATTCCTGTCTAGTGCCCGAAGCGTCCTCCTTTCTCACATCATAAATCTTATAAATTATAAATTAGTTTATAATAAAAACACACTTTTGGCATGCATCATGGTTACCGTCTGGAAGTGACAAGTACCTAGTAATAGTAGACTTGGCAGATCTTGAGAGCCAGCTGGTAAACTAGGCACATAGCCCATGTTTAATATACCACAAATACGCTGGTGTGCTTAGTTTGCTACTATTTGAAATGACTATACAATGTCCTCACCAAACACAGTATAATTTAATGGCAATTTACAGTATAAAAATGTAGACAATATTAGCGAGTTCTTCCCAACCATGAACAGCCCAGACCTTACCACACAGTGTTTCAAACTGTCAAACATGATAAACCTCCTAACTCTCAACATGTTGTACTTCAAAAGTGGTAAAGGGAACTTTTGAAACATACCAGATTAGTGTACTAGTTTGAACTTGTTACTCCAGCAATGCAAGTGTAGTAAAATCCATTAATTATGCTGTAGTGCATCTTGAAGGATGAGACAGCAGACTTTTCACAAATAAAAGTAGATGGAGCTTTGCATTACAGCTACTTTCCATTTAGCTCTGGGAGGAATGAATTATGATATCAACATTTATGGAGCCTTCAAATTAGAGTGATGAGATTTTGTACATATGATTGTTCCAGAACATAATTGACAATGGACTTCTTGATTCTTTTTATAGTTAGACTCAACAGTCAGAAAGTTA
Organism: Polypterus bichir lapradei; assembly: GCA_026402145.1. Lineage (NCBI taxonomy): Eukaryota > Metazoa > Chordata > Cladistia > Polypteriformes > Polypteridae > Polypterus > Polypterus bichir. The sequence continues at coordinate 10,126,258 of JANRMT010062804.1, read as the reverse complement.
TTTTATGTTATTCATTTACATCTTGGATGTCCATATTTTAATTTATATGTGTTTTGTAGTTTTTTCTCACAAGGTATGTTTCTAGAACTAAATACAACCTTATTTCCTTTGTATTAAATCATGATTTCCTTTTCATGCTATTAAGAATATTTAAACTTTAAGTCTGTGTAACTGAAGGTCCAAATCAATTTTCAGTTAATATCAGCACATTAATGCAGCCACTGTAATGGGTTTCTGTCTTGTGACTGGTACTGCTCAGATAGATTCTGAACCCCTGTAACCTTGATTTGGATTTGCAGGTTTGAGAACATTGCTATATTATTAATCGATCAATCCATCCAATCATTTTTTGGCAAAAAGGTAAGAATAAACCTTGGACTGGAGATTAGTTTGTCACAGGCCACATTAAAGCACACACCAGCACCGCTTTATGCTTTACCAATCAGCCTAACTCTAAATTATTATACTTGAAACTGAAAAAACTGAAGAAAACCCTCATGAACAAAGAGAAAACATGAAAAGTTCACACAAAAGAGCTCCTGCTGGAAGGTGAAACTAGATGTAATCTCTGTGAAACAGCACTACTTTGCTGCTTATATCTGGAGATAATTTATTAAAAGTTTCATTTTTCAGTCCTACATCTCTGTTAACACTGCACAATAAAAGCTTTTGCCATTTTTTCACTTATTGTAGTTTGTTTATGCTACTCCGCTATTATTTTTAATTAATAAGACAAAATTATGATTAGGATAATAAACAAAAGCATGTTAGTACTTGGCATTCTGATCTCTTGGAAGTATTTTTACATCTTCACACAATAGGTAGCTCATTCCCTAAATTGTGTTTGATTTTTACCTATTAATTCATCCATTTTGTAGCCTGTTAACAGCATTAGGTGCAAGGCAGGACCCAACCATTGACAGAACACTAGTCTATCACAGGATACAGTCCACATAAACCCATACTCAACACATACATGACCAGTTTATTACAGGAAACCAGACTAACATGCATGAGCTTGGGAAGTGAGAGTAAAAAGTGATTACCAGGTGCAAAACACAAGGAAGGACTGATTTAACATACACAATCCACACAGGGAGAGCCCTAAAAATGATTCAGACCTATGGTGCTGGAGCATTAACACTAACCAAAGTAAATTTGTGCTACCACAAATAAACCCACAATGTTCAAAATATGGTCTGAATGATAGAAACAGTTATTTTTTGGAACGACGTCTTTTAACAATATGGCCATACACTTTTCTAAGCATTTCTTAAAAAAGAAAGATCTATACAGATTAATGCCTTATCTCAAAATCTAAGGATTGCAGTTGCTTAGGCAGGCAAATATTTTTTAACTCTTTTTCTATTAATATAGCATTGATAATTTTTTTTTTCTACTTGAAGGTGATTCAGTGAATAAATTCAACTAGGACCTTCACTGCTGAGATCACTCCTATGGAGCTTTCTTGTTTCAGGATGTCAGATGTTTCCCAACTCAGAAGGGATGATAAAAGAACCTTTTTTGCATATTGCAAATATTAAAGGTTTCTGTAAATGCAGGTTTAGCTAGAGGGCAACCAAATTTTGAGGACTAGATTTGAATGAAATTTGCCAGTGCTAAGACTTCCCTATACTGACACTCTATGCCTCACTGGCTTTTTGAAGGCTTCATATGAAAATCAGGTCGTTAAAAGTTCTAACCACACTGAACAACACAACCTGATCTGTACAGGAGATAAAAGAAGCTCCCACCTTGGGCACCTTTACAGAAACTCCACAGGAAGCTCTGTATGCTGTTTAAAGATACAAAATATTATTATTTTTCACATTTCAAGGAGCTGGGTGATTGACTGTGTTATGTTAGCAAACAATATAATGAGAGCAATGTTTATGTTATGATTCATCAGGGTATAGTGAGTTTGCTTAGTTAGGTTTTATGAAGGCTTAAAAATAATCTGCAGTTGCAACACATTTAATCCAAATATAGCTATGCTAAGTATTTTCTATCTATCTATCTATCTATCTATCTATCTATCTATCTATCTATCT
>JANRMT010062804.1:10095568-10124197 GCA_026402145.1 Polypterus bichir lapradei | reverse complement strand
TCTATCTATCTATCTATCTATCTATCTATCTATCTATCTATCTATCTATCTATCTATCTATCTATCTATGCATCTGTGATTAATTTACAGTTTATTATTATCACTATTGTACATTGACATTTCCCTAGTTTTCCTTTTAAATGCACTTTTACCAATAATTCAGGTTAAACATATCTGTTACCAAACCAGCAAGACTACATAACATTTTTGTTTTCTTTTCTCATCTACAACTATACTTTCATGCACATGTATGTTTTTAGTTTATACTAATATATAATATCTATTTTTAGCTAATAAAAATATCACATAACAAGCCTTAAACTAGCATTTGAATGTCCTACCAATCTAATTGATGATCACGGGGGAGAAGAGCCTGTTCTACCAGCATTGAGTTTAAGGCAGAAAACTGCCCCACTCTCATGCACCCTGACGCTCAAACAAGAGATTTAGAATCTATAATCAACCAAACATAAATGTTTTTGTGGATGTGGGATTCAGTCAAGGGCCGAATGTGGAAACCCTAAACATCAAACTACTAATCACAGGTTTTTTAGATACAAGAGGAGCTTTGGAAAGCTTAAAATTTAATCATCCAAAGCATATAAAGTGGCATGCTCTCTTTATATTTTTGTATTTCAATAGACCAAACAGGTAAAAGGTCTCTTTCACACTGCTTCTTCTCCAGTTTGCTCATTCCTGTGAAGATAACAATGATAACATGCCAAGGTTGCTGGTCGAATCCCCTAAACCCCAAAAGTGACACTACTCCATTGGGCCCTTGAGCAAGACTCTTATCCTGCAATTGCTTCATCCTGTGTATGACATTAACTTGCATCCAGGCCTGCAAACAGGTCCTCCAACTTTAAAGGACAGCTTGGGGGTTGGTGGCAGGATTGGCATTCCAGCCACTTTAAAAAACCTCACAATGTTCCAGTGTGGTGCTGCGGTGTCACCCGCCGCACTCGAGTCCCAATCCAGGTGGTACATCGTGTGGTGGGTGCAGCAACATGCTATCGGAGCATGCTCCCAACCTCTCTCTATGCAAACACAACTCTTACTTCATAAATACAGGGGCTGAATAGCATGAAGCAGCACTTCTGAAATCATATACTCTTGTAACATCTTCCACAAGTTACCAAGGGATATATTGTCATAAGCTTACAGGTCAACAAAACACAGGTAGACAGGACAGGCAAACTCTCATAACCTCTCAAATATAAATTCAAAAACTAAGATTTGTTACACTATTTCACAGCCAGAACAAAATCCACAGTGCTGTAATGTAACTCTTGGAAAAAGTCTACATTTATAGAGGTTATCCCAAGGAGAGTGAGAAGTGTAATCCCATTATAAAAACAGTATTTTTTCCCCCTTTTTCCCATTCTCCTCAAAGAAGGAGGTATCGAGAATGTGTTGGATCCAATTTGACGGCTCAGCACCCAGAGTGAGTGCAGGAGAATAGCACGAGTGGGACTGATCAAGATATACCAACATTGAAATCTATTAAAACATATCAATATTTTGTAAACTTATAATGAATGAATTATTTAATTAATGTTTTATTTCAATACGTCTCATTAAAAAATGTGCAGTATATATAATGAAAAAAGAAAGACTGATGACACAGAAACTCAAACCCCAGAAAATTTAACAACACAGAAGGTGGTAATATAAAACATAGAGAGCTGGATCTTAGAATTGTTAACCAAAAATATAATCAGTACAGCATTTTTATTATTTACTCCATTTGATTTTATACACAGTAGTTACTCATTACTTACTATAGATTTGCAGAGGATGAAATGAATTACTAGGTGAGTAACAATTACTATATTACCTTCTGTGAAGCAAATACTCTTAAGAAAAAGGTGTGTGCTTTTTAGGATCTCTTTTGAGATTTTTCTGAAGCTTTCCATAGTGACTTGATATAATTTATAGAAAACCATTCTACTTTTTTCTTTGAATATAAAAATATAATTACATGCAAACCTTCTTTTGCTGTTCACATACAATAATCTAAATTAGTTAAATAGTTCCAGAGATATTTTGTGGAGGAATGGATACATGGATGGACGGCGCTCTAATATAAACCTCAAAACATGGAAAATATACAGTTATAAACAGCGAACATTTATAAAAAATAGAAGATGCACAATAGAAATTACTGTTTTTAAGACCTTAATCCAGTTTCTCTAACACCTTTCACGTGTAAGAAGGGACTTTCAATGGTGAGAAGAGTTTACAAGACTTTCACTGGCTTTCTCACATGAGTGTTGCTTATTATTCACTGTCTGTTTAAGACTTCGAAATATTCCTCAACAGAGACAAAGACATACCACAGAAGCCAATAAAAGGCAAAGAGGTTTTCAAAATATGTTTATAAAGATAATAAGCAGGAATTAGTTAAAAAAAAAAAAGGTTGTTTAATTTCCAAGTTTATGCTAAAAGGTGAACAAGGCGATATACAAAGAATGATTACATCTTCAGTGTTTTGCTAAGTTAGTAGTAATTGGACAGCCCTGACAGCCAAAGCACCACAGTGTGGAATCATATTTTCAGAGAAATGTAAAACAAAAATTATGCAGTGAATATACAACGTACATTTGCAAGTGTACTATTTGAATGCTCATTTGTGTTCTAAGGTTGCAGCTAGCTAACAGTAGTTCTTTCTATATTGTGATTAGCTATGTGAGGGCTGTGGGAGAATCGAGGAGATGGAAAATGAAAATCAGAACATTTTTTGGGGCTGTAAGATGAATGTGCACCTGCAATATGAAACTGCTGAGAGGACTTTACAGTAATATATATTTTACTTTGCCTTTAACCTGAATCAAACAAATTATTCTTTTACACTACTATACATCAAAGGAGCTTTTCATGCACAATGAAATAATGATTAAATAAACACATTTATTGTAAATATGGGCCAACTCTTTAACAATTACTTTAAGAGTATAAGATTTAATCTAACACTAACTGCGTGCAAGTTTTGGGTTTTGAAATACAGAATTAGTATTCTGATCGACAATCGGGATTAAATCCCTCACTGATGAACCTCAGTTCTATGTTTCTGGAATAAGATTTCCTTCTCTAAAATGAACTAATGCTCTGTCCAGGGATTTTTCTTGCTTTTCTGTAATCCCCGTTCTGGATTATGAGGTGTATAAAATGGATGGATGAATTTCTTTCCCTTATTGTGCTAATCATCTGAGACATATACGTTAGCCAGGAAATACACAATTCATTAGCAGTGGTTCCTAGACTCGATTTTGGGGACCCACTGTGGCTGCAGGTTTTTGTTCCAACCAGATTCACAATCAGTGATAATCCTTCTATATAAAAGCGGTCGGGATTGTCCTTCCGTCCCGTGAGTGCTACGCAGGCACGGAGTTTCACACATGCCCTGTCCATTTTGCAATGCACGATGGGATTTGTAGTTTCGTTTTTCCAGGTAAAAGATGATTTTCTACTCCAGACTGTGCGATATCTTCTTCTTCTTTCTTACTGTATAAAAGCAGTTGGGATTGTCCTTCTGTCCCGTGAGGGGAAAGCGTAGCGGTATTCCTCTTATCACAGACTTACTACTTGCAGCTTGCGGTACGAAGTGACATGATGTAAGCAGAGTTCTGGTGCTCTCATCGTTCCCTTGCTTTTGTGCTAGATGCGCTGGAAAAATAGACAAAATTATGTCTCTGGAAATAATTAATGTTGATGGAGTACAAATTCCTCACCGCGTAGTAAATATCAGGGGGGTTCAAAAGGGCGACCTCAATATAGAAAAAAAGTTTAAATTTCATCACAAAAATAACAGAAACTACGAGTATTAAAGTAATACCTCTCAAATGCAATATAACCAAATTAATGAGTTTGTATAAAATATCAAATTGATCTACATATTGAATTACCTTAAGAAGTGGTCAACTTAAAAGTCGGTCACCTTAAAAGGCGGGTCAGCCTAGTAATCAATAACAACTGATCTCATTTAATTAACTGGTCTTTTTACTCTTCTCTTATACTGCATTCAGAAAAAAAAATAGTAGTATGTTTTTTATATTTATAAGACATTTAGAAATATTTCAAATTTTTTTCTAAAGCTATAAATGCTTAACTCTCTTTTATTGTTTTCCTATTATTTTCCCCTTTTCCTGTGTAGTTTGCTCCCTTCATTTAACCCTAATAGTGACAAATAACAACCAGCATAGCAGACACCCAGAATGATGAATGCTGCAACAACTTAAGTGTCAGAACTGCTAATTAGTAAATAATCAATTAAATAACCAGAACACCTGGGAAAGCATAATGAAAATTGGGTTGAAAATACTGTTAATGACTTAAAAAAAAAACCAATATATTCCTCATATAACTGCTTATTACATTTTAATAAAAATCTACCAAACTTAGTTTGTAATTTCTACATTGACTCCAAAACACAGAAACTGCAAAATAATTACTCACTTAATTAGGCTAAGAGTCCAATGAAAAATGGAAGTTGATTGGAACAAAAACCTGCAGCCACAGTTGTTCCCCAGGACGGAGTTTGGGAACCACTGCATTACCGCTTTAGTCGGTCCTTATACCAAATAGTCGTTCTGATTTAATGGTTAATCTGCAGTTTTACTGTTGTGTCATTAACATCATTTAAATCTCTTTACCATTCGTTAGTAAGGTATTCTAGGGCTCTTCCACTTTTGTTACTTGCACAGACATTGCACATTCCTTATACTGTTCCCTTTCCATCATTTCCTTTCTACTTTATTATAAAAATGTGCTCCAAGCCTGCAAATGTAGATAATTTAACCACTGCATTGTCTTCTTTTTTCTTGGTTTTGTTAAAGTTTGCATTTAGAGACTGGCCCTTAATATTCTTGTACATTTCATGTGTACTTCAATTTCTCTAATTTCAAATGTCCTTGTCATATTACACTTTAATTTTTATTCTTTAACTTCAGATATCTGTTTTAAGCTGCTGCTATGATCACCAGACGTTTAGACGACCACAGCTTTTAATGGGAAGGTTTTGTGAGGTATGGTTTTCTTTCACTTGTGAGAGGTTCTCATCAATTTTCTTGGAAACCTCTAAGAAACAGATGAACTGTGTACTGTATTCTTTGGAGGAATTAATCATATTATTATTGAGCCACCTAACCCACAAGGCAATAAACGGTTTTTCAATGTCATTCCTGTAGACAGTGATATAATAATGTACTCAATTTATTAAGTATTTTAAGTATTCTCATTTACACTTGTAAAACTGCTTATGAACAAATCTGTTTGAAAGCTGTGACACAGGGAAAAGAAAAAAACAAAAATTCTATTATGGAAAAAAAGTTGTCCTCGTAGCTATATTTGTTACTGATTAGTCAGTGCAATTTTAAAACTAGATTCCAGAATTGACACTGAAAGCTGACTCCTGTATGGATTAAATAAAAATTCCTTGAAAGTTCAAACTCATGAATGATTGCAGTTGGTGGGACAAACAGGCAGCCCCAGAGGGCAAGGGTTGTAGTGAGCAGCATAGACATTTTAACTCTTTTTAAGAATGAGCAGGAGTGTAGTCAGGGACATTAAGCAGAGTCAGTTCATCTTCATTTTTATTATTCTTTTGTCACGTTCCAATCACTTAACCAGAATCAAATCATAAAACAAAACTTGATTCAGAGTCATTCATTTTCTCCCAGACTGCTTTACTTTTGTTGGCTATTTGAGTGCTAAGTTTCTTACTAAGATCTTTCCTTTGCTTGAGTTAAAGTTGGGAAGCTTTGTCATATTTGCTGTCTCTCTTAAGAGTGCAATCATGCTGACCCCTATAGATCTGGCTTCGGCCCTTTATATTTAGAATATTCTACCTATTTGGGACAGTCAATCTTTTTCTAATCTGCTTAGTTCTGAACAGCGTTGCAGGGTGTGCTGAAGCCCATCCCAGCTAGCATAGGGCAAAAGGCAGGAACAATCTCCAAGGCAGGGTGCCAGACCATCACAGGGCGAACACACACACACGCACCAACCACACACTACGGCCAATTTAGTATTGCCAATGCACTTAACCTGCATGTCTTTGGGAGAAAACTGGAGGAAACTCACACAGTCACAGGGAAAACATGCAATTCCCATGCAGTGAAGACCTGCGACGTGAACCCAGATCTCTTTACTGCGAGGCAGCAGTGCTACCACTGCATCTCTGTGCCACTTTTGTTTGATACATTTTTATGTAATTCTATTTCACTCACAACAAATGAATTAATATGCAAAATCAATTGCTCTTCTATTCCCTCTTACAAAACATATGATTATCAGCTGTTTTTCATATATGTCCAATAAAAACATATAATATAATATCATCAGTATCAGTTTCATGAGTTGATAAAGACTATATATTGGAGTTATTTTTACCTATAATCTCACAATAGTCTCTTTGCTTACGACTACTTCCATGAAGCCGATCATAAATTATTCTGTCTAAGCTTTCTTTATAAAGCTGTAATATTATCTCTGTTAATCTATTTTTTTCCTTCTATCTGACCTGGCATCAGTCTGTGTGCTTGTACATTGTTTAAACGCACCTGGCAGCTGCTTTTGTTGTTTATGCTTTTATTCTTTCATAAAGGTGGCTTCTTGCATGTCAAAAGACATTTAATAGTTGAACAAGGAAACACAGTATGTCCTTACTAGCTTTGGATACAATATTTCTGAATGACTGTGGCTAATGAAAAAAAAAAGTGTTGGTTGCTTAAAACAGCTGTTTCGTCCATTCATAGTACTTGCTTGTATAATAAAAGAAAATGTCAGTTCCAATATGTTTTGATTCTGAAGAGAAACTATGCCAATGTTTTGAACTGGTTTCATTTCATTTTTAGCCTTACTTTAAATTGTAAAGGTGCTATTTTCACATAATAAGAGTGGAGGATCCAGATATAATTTTAGTCAGATCCTGGGTTTTATTCATTAAAATATTATAAGCTCAGACCTCTAGCATTCCTTCCAATAATGTTTAATTCATTTTCAATGAAAATCAGAGTCATTGGGAGCCATAGACGTTTCTAGCTTGAAATGGCACGAAACAAGATTAAGATCAATTTTTAAAATCCTTGAATAAATTAGTGATTTGTACATTTTTGTTGTCATTTCCTTTGGCCATCTGGAATCCAAACCCAATATGTCTTGTCCATTTTCCTTTTATGAGGCTGCACAATATTGATACTAATTAATTGAAATAATTGAGGAGACAGGAGGCTGCTAGCATTCTAAAACGTTTCTTCTTCATCCTATCAAGACCATTTTGTAGTAATTATGCTTTTAAATACTACTTCCATTAAAACTTCTTGCCAAAAAAAGTAAATTATATTTGATGATTTCCTGTGGTTACTCCTGGCCATGTGTATGTGCATCTGCTCTTCAAATTGTATTTATCACACGCATAACATGTGAACTGTATTTGCAATTAAGTCTTACAATTCTGATCCATTAGAAGTTTGCTGATATTAAACTAAACTGGTTTAATGGTCACTTCTGCTCTACTGAATATATATATTTATATACTCAGCAAAAAAAGAAACGTCCCTTTTTCAGGACTGTGTATTTCAACAATAATGTTTTAAAAATCCAAATAACTTTACAGATCTTCATTGTAAATTGTTTAAACAATGTTTTCCATGCATGTTCAGTTAACCATAATCAATTAATTAACATGCACCTGTGGAATGGTCATTAAGACCTTAACAGCTTACAGAAAGTAGGCATTTAAGGTCACAGTTCTAAAAACGCAGGACACTAAAGAGACTTGTCTACCGACTGTGAAAAACACCCAAAGAAAGATGCCCAGGGTCCCTGCTCATCTGCGTGAACGTGCATTAGGCATGCTGCAGGGAGGCATGAGGACTGCTGATGTGGCTAGGGCAATAAATTGCCATGTCCGCACTGTGAGACGCCTAAGACAGCGCTACAGGGAGACAGGAAGGACAGCTGATCATCCTCGCAGTGGAAGACCACATGTAACAACACCTGCACAGGATCGGTACATCCGAATATCACACCTGCGTGACAGGTACAGGATGGCCACAACAACTGCCCGGGATGTCCAGGAACTTGCAGGTGCCTTGGTGGAAGAGTGGGGTAACATCTGACAGCAAGAACTGACAAATCTGGTCCAGTCCATGAGGAGGAGATGCACTGCAGTACTTCAAGCAGCTGGTGGCCACACCAGATACTGACTGGTACTTTTGATTTTGAGCCTCCCTTCATTCAGGGACACATTGTGAAACATTTTTAGTTTATGTCTTATGGTGTTGACTCTTTTAGTGTTCATACAAATATTTACACATTGTTTACTGAAAGTAAAAACAGTTGAAAGTCAGAGGACGAATATTCATAATATAATGAATAATGAATTCATTGGGAAAAAATTTAAATGTAGAGATGTCAGGTAATTGAAAGGAACTACTCTGGGCATCTTTCTCAAAGGAGGATTTGTTTTGCTGACATGCTCATCTCTCTTGTGTATTAGCAGCGGGGGTAAAAGTAAAAGGGATACTGTTTTGCCGATGTTAGTTGGTAAGTGACTTTGTCTTTCTTCTAAAGGTTTTGTTTTGTCGATGTACTTGCCTTGCTTGTGTATTAACGGCTAAGTGAGTTTTTTGTTTTCTCAGAGGTGGAGCCCTTATCCCAACTCCACCTGTCACTTCCAGGTCAGACAGACACACACAATTCCATGCGTAGACGTTCATATATAAGATACAGTATATGTGCACATGAAATAAATGTGGTGGAAAGCAAAACTTTAGGGACGTTAAAATTTTGATTTGATGTTATTTTAGAAAACTAGGTAAATAAAATGCACAAGCTTCTTGAGCTGAATGACCTGTTCTCATCACAATTTTGTAATATTCTAATGTACCAGTGTGCAGGCAATTACCTGAATTATGCAGCCGTGGAAAAACTCTTTTTAGTGAGTTTTATGTCTCACAATTGTGAAATCATCAACAAAACACATCTTAGATCCAGTTTTGTAAAACTGTATGCAAATTATAGTATCTCTGTTTTGCTCATCACTAGAGCAGAGGTGGTTAAGCTTATTGATATTTCATGACCACTTTTCATCAAATTTATCAATCAAAAGTTGTTTTGAAATTTCTCAAAAAACCTTTCCAGCAACCACTAAAAGCACAGACCAAAAGTGAGGCTGCTGACATATAAAAATATGCATTAAATGGTATAACATGCAAAAAGCTGGTGGTATAGTTTGCTCACTAAACCCATTCTTGACTTATTTATTCTATTTCAGTGCAAAGAGTCCAGGAACTGTCACAGCTTTAAATGGCGCTAAGTAAATTTTTAATTTGTAAAAATCAACTTTAATTAATTACATTACATCATGCAGAATAAAAGATATGTTACTGCAGAAGATATTAACAAAATAGAGTGGAGTATACATTTATTTTGATGCCTTCAAAATGCAAAATAAAACAGCATGTTAAAAAGTGCATCTTAGAACATGAAAGAAAAGAATTAATATAATTTTGAAAGTTCATCATTTTTTTAAGTTATTTGCTGAACAGAAGAGCTCTCAAAGGTATTGGACATTGACTAATGTATAATATGCATATTAAACAATATGACCAAATTTTTATTGAGCATAGATCATAAGCTCTTTGTTAGATTTTCAGATATTATTTGCATTTAGTATTTAATGGTATACACCAATTATAGAGATGGCTAAAATGCTTGTATACAATGTGTGCAATTAAACAGGGTTCTGTCTATGTAATTCACCAGCAGTTTCATAACCTGTGTCTGCACTTGATCCATCAGTGTCCAGCAAAGATTCATTAAAGCAGTTACAGACCCAGCATAATAACTACATTTTACACAATATAGTCAGTAATAACATTATTTCAACTGTCTATCCATGCCATATTTCAGGAGGCTGTTGAAGAATATTGTCATTCAAACTTCAAGAAAAAAAACATTACGTAACAGTTTTGTAAATTATCTAAATGATTTGATGACTAATGTGTTCTATAATTTCACATGCATTAAACAAATTATCATTATTACCTCCTAGAAATTCAGATTGCATCATTTTTACAGAAAACAGACTGGACAGACAAATGTTCCTTATCTAGAAAGACTCAAAACCAGAACTCCTTTGTTCTCCAACTACCAGTCAAAACAAATTAAATAAAGTTAAAATTGAGAAAAGTCTGAAATCCATTTTCTCTAATTCTAATTTAATTTTTTTCTTCTTTGTTCTCGGTAGATACAGGACCGGTTTTTCAAAAGCCTTATGATGAAAATGGACTTAACACTGGTGAGAGAAGCTTATGGGATTCTCACTGGCATTCCTGAAATGAATGACACCCACAGTCATGTGTGAGAACAGGAGTAACTTCTCATCACTTCAGGAGGTGCTGAAAAGATTTTGAATGGTTGTCTAAGAAGTCATTATCATGTTGATAGATGGAAAATTGCTGATTTACTGCATGCTGTGTTTTTAAAACACTAAAATATCCTTTAACAGACACAAGGGCATGACACCAAAGTGAATGAAATATGAATATATACTAAAAATATGTTTAAAGAGAAAGCAAGGAGAAAATAGTGAAGAGTAACATTTAAAAACGAGACATTTACACCCCAATGTTCTACTTAAAGATAAACAAGATGTCAATGTGTTCTGATTCCAATTTTTTTATAGGCGGTCTTGGATACCTTTATTATCGACTGTGCCAAGTGTATCAACTATGCCCACTGGAAGGTGGGCAATCAGCTGGCCTAGGTCATTCTGACTTTCATGATGCAGAAACTGATTGTCAACAAACCTAACTATTTGATTTACTCACTTTCATCTTCCAACCATGGCCCTCCAGAGGATTATTTTTCTCCTATGGTCCATCATAGGAGTTTTTTTGTTTTCCTCTCCTCCATGTCAGCTGGTCAACTAACCACATGCAGGAATGTTTGTTTTTGTTTGATTAATCTGTGGAAAGCACTTTGAGTTGCATGTAAATGTAAGATAAGGTACTATATAAATAAAGTAATTATTATTATTATTATTGGAAATACAGTACTACTTCTACGCTCAGTTACTAGTGTGTGCAGCACGCAGACAGCCATTGCATAGTGTAGAATTATATTTCACAAATGAACTTAATTTAAATAATTAAAACAGTTGATACACAGTTAACATTTAAGATTTGCACGTTCTTTAGAAATTGTGTTTTAATGTTGCAGCTAGATTTACCTTAAAAATGGAGTGGTCTATATTGCGAGGTATGTGGGAGGATAGAGGAGATGGAAAATGAGAAAGGGAACTTATTTTGGGTTATACAGCTGCAATAATAAACTGCTGAGAGTCAAAAAAAGGTTTTCATGTAGAGTAAAATAATTAATATTAAATTAACACTTAAATTGGGTGGCATGGTGGCGCAGTGGATAGTGCTGCTGACTTGCAGTTAGGAGACCCAGGTTCGCTTCCCAGGTCCTCCCTGCGTGGAGTTTGCATGTTCTCCCCGTGTCTGTGTGGGTTTCCTCCAGGTACTCTGGTTTCCTCCCACAGTCCAAAGACATGCAGGTTAGATGTATTGGCGATCCTAAATTGTCCCTAGTGTGTGTGTGCCCTTTGGTGGGTTGGTGCCTCACCCGGGGTTTGTTTCCTGCCTTGCGCCCTATGTTGGCTGGGAGTGGCTCCAGCAGACCCCGGTGATCCTGTAATTAGGATATAGCGGCTTGGATAATGGATGGATGGATGGATGGATAGATTAACACTTAAATTGTATAAATAGAACAACTATTTCCATAAACTTGTATACACTTTTAAACACTATTAAAGCTGATTTAACTCTGGCAATTTTATAGGGTTCAAATTGTGGATTTGCAAACACAGTATGATTAGTCTAATTGATGGCACATTTGTTAGAATTGAATTTTTCTATCAACAAGCCTCAAATGTGTGTTTGTAAAAAAGGATTTCCTTCCCTGATTGTGAACATCATTGGCAACAGCAAGATCATTACAAGGAACGCTTTTGGAATATGGCCAAGAGCTACACAAGATACATCAGAGCTTTGCATCAGTCAGGTGGTACCCTACAGTATTCTGTCATTTTTACTCACTGCCACTATCTCATTAGCAGTACTTAAATTCCTTAGCACTCATTAGAAAGGCTTCCCAGAACGTTTCCACTTCTGACACTAGTCTAGACATTGCTCCCGGTAATTTATTTATAAAAATTAAAGTGTTACAAGTGAGAAATCAGCCAATACCCTTTATGGTGACATCATTGACATCTGGTAACTTTGCAATGGAACTTCCAAGACTGCAGCTAACTAAAGAGCAAATTCTAGTGAACAACTAATTGTCCCGGGGTTTGGCGCTGGGCACTGCTGAAATAAAGTATGTTGCTTATTAGGTAGTAAGGGAGAGAGAGTCCCACTTTATTGGAACATCTACATATGGGATATGTAGAAGGAAGATTCTACTTGAGCTTTCATTGCTGCTGAAACAGTGCATGGACATATTGGTGAGCAAAACAACTCTTTGCTCACCTTCCTTGAACACCTGACATTTATACCAGAAATAAATTTAATGTTATTACAATATGGCATAACTTTCTTTCTTTCTTTCTTTCTTTCTTTCTTTCTTTCTTTCTTTCTCCTGGTGTAAAAGAATGAATTAAGTCAGCTGTTCTAATTAATTTTGGGAGGTCATTTCAAAGTATGGGGACTATACAGCTAAAGGTCCTGTCACCCATAGCAGGATAGTGTGGGGCACAACAAGATTGCCAGAATCAGAGGACCTTAGTGGGTGAACAGGAGCCTCCAGGATAAAAGTAATCAGGTATCTCAGCTTTCAGAGATTATAATGACAATGTTTGAATCCTTTGATCAACTATATTTTAAATATAGAATTCCTTCAATACACTTTTTTATTTACATGTTCAAACAAAGTGTGAAAAGGAGTCTTCCTAGCTGCCATGTTGTATATTGTTCACACTTGAAAATATTAGTAATAGATAGTAATGAGGAAAATATCAAGAGTATTTCCAGACTTTTTTACTATGTGACGGTGTTCTTAGGCAACATCTGGGAAAAAGACTTCTCTGTTATTATGTCAGGCAGGGAGTTGGATTTGATTATTTATTAGACATTCTTCATTAATCTGTGAATAGTATTGTAGTGTACATCTGACACATCATTCCAAATTAGAATTCTCCAAAATGTAGTAGGAAATGGACCCTAATTGTGATGATGCCATAAAGCCCTGGCCTCTTGAAGTCATATGTTTTGCGGCATTCACATATTTGCTCACCTTTTAGAGAGTGTCAGAATTATAATTATTCCTAATTTTCTCATAGCACAGCACAACTTTAGATTACAGTATATTGTTAGCATTTTGCTCAACCCATTAAGAATCCTAATGCTTCTCTATAGCTCAGAAGGAAAATAGTATCCTGTATTCACTAAAAATGATAAAAATGACATTTCTTGAAACTGAAAGGTAAAGGTGATTTTTAAGTTTGGTTTAGATTAATGAATATTAGCTCTATCTTGGATTTAATGGATTGATTGTATTTTTGGCTGAATTGATTTATTTTTTAGCAATGTGTCCTTGCTGTACTATAACTTTTATTGTAATGCATATATTGGGAAATAACTAAAGTCTAATCTTCAATAAAAAAGTGGAAAGAAAGGGAATGTGCATAAAGGGAAGGTGGGATGGGCATGCATACTTTTTACAGTTTCTATAAGTTTTGTTGTTTTATTTTGAGTTGGTAATGGTGTTGTAAAGATATCATCTTAAAACCATACAATCTGAGTTGAATATAAATGCAAGTATTTCACATGCTTATTCTGTAGGAATGGTCAATTTGCTGATGACCCTCTTCTTGTGAGACTTGTCACAAATTACAAGTATGATGAGTTTTTGTACAGGAATGAGAAAATGGAGATGGTCAAATGGAGCAGCCTTAACAATCTGCAATTAAAAGACAAGAAAAGAATTGGAGGTGGACTTTAAGCAAGGCTTAAGATTAGTTTTGCTTTATGCATAATGACACAGGTTGTAGAGTTTGTGGAGAATTTCAAACTTCTGTGCGGCCCTATTTACATTACCTGCATTGTGAGGAGGCATCAACTACAGCACTACAGTCATGTGGTGTGATTCCCAGCTCACAGGATCCTCATTGTTGAGGGCAGAGCAGCTGGACCAGGCCAAGGGGACGCCCACATAACACCTGGCTGTGGCAGATAGATGGTCATTTCCGGAGGGTGGGACTGGACCATGTGTCTACCTAGGAGTTTGCCAAACAGGATCCCCAGATGTTTCGTTGTGTGGTGGGTGTGGCAACGTGCTGTGCCAGTGTATGCTCCCCAACCAGACCTGACCTGACCTATTTGCAGTAACCTAACATGGAAGGTCAACACAGCCATTATAGATGAGAAAGCAGAAAGCTATTGCATCTGAAACAATGTAAGGAAAGAAGTGCATGCTTAGTGAGGATATCCTGACACCATTTGTGCCAGCACGTTTAAATTAGAGAAGAGATCATGTAACGTGTTAACTTTATATTTTTGTTTTCTGGTAATTTATATATAAGAAATTATGTCTGTGAACCAGATATTTAACCAAGAATTTAAGTGGTTAACGATTGTGGAACCATTAGATGGCATGTAATAGCTGGAGATTTTTAAGGAATGTGAAATTTATGTGTGTGCTAATTGCCACAATTAAAATGTTTTCCAGCTAATATACAATATTTAAATGAACCTAACTAATAAAGGAAGCTAGAACAGAACAGTCTTGCATTGGGTAACTTAACTGCTCACATGGTGAGTCGCCACCACTTGGTGTAAGTAAAGGACATCCATGTTGAATTTTATTTGTAATGATGACTCAAGACTAGTCTGTATTTGCAGAGTGTTTTCTTTGGGAAACAGATAAAGAAGTTAAAAGACATAAAGGAACTCTTCTACAGGACTGTTACTGAAAGGGTTTTGACTTTTTTCTGTCATTTTTGGTGGAAAGGATGCTGCTAGAAGATGTTGTTGGCACTGCTTGTAAAAACAGCAGTTGTCACTTACACAAAGTAGATTCACTCAAAAATTGAATTATGTACTGTTGAGGGTTCACATAATATTTGTACAACATTGAATAGTGGTGAGTTGAGCTTACAAAGGTGTCACTGGCTTTCCATAAAGTTGATATAGAACAACTCCAGTCCTTGAGGACCTCAGTGGCTGCAGGTTTTCATTCTAACCCTTTTCTCAATTGGTGACTAGTTTTTTTCTGCTAATTAACTCTTTTTCCTTTCATTTTAATAGACTTGTTTTTTAAGATTTGTTCTCCTGAATTTCTTCATCTTTCCTCTGAATTGCTTCATTTCTTTCTTTAAATGTCACCCAAACAGAAATGAAATGTGAAGTGAGTGAGCCAACAAAAGACCAACTAAGTCATGGCCTCAAACACCAACCAATTTCAATCCAACCAGTCGGATTAGGTTCCGAGTCTTGCCGATAATCAAACCCATTCTTTAATTCCATGGTTTGTTGCTGCTGTCATTGCACAATAGCATACATTTCCAAAATTGTTGATCTTCTCTTTTCTAAGACGACTGTTAAAATGTTTTGGGGACCTGAGCAGATCAGCATTCCTTAGACCTTTATCTTTCTTTATTTTCAGATATTGTATGATAGAAACAGTTTGCTGGTCATATTTTGGTTAATTTTGTATCTAATTATTGTTTGGCTGCTAAGTAAGGAAAAAGAAACAATTCAGGGGTCTGAGTCAATTAAAATTAATTCAAAAGAAGTTAATTGGCAGCAAAATCAGATCACTGATTAATAAAAGGGTTAGAATGAAAACCAACAGCCACTGTGGCCCTCCAGGACTGGGGTTGGGCACCCCTGATATAGAAGCTACCTTGTGAAAAATAAAAAAAGAAGAAAAACTGGTTTATCTCGTCAATTAACTTTGAAGATGGTCCATTGTATTCTGCTACAGTTTAATCAATATACTTCTCATTGTGTCTTCATTCAGAAAATGCCCAAATCACAAAGGTACAGGTACAAATATACAGTATTTTTGAAAGTAAATGGAAATTACCAGTGACAAAGGTCAAATTAAAACAAACTAGCTACATGGTGAAATTTGTAAAGCATTGAAAAAAAATAAAAATAGTAAGATTTAAGCTGTGTGTTTCAGTACACCCTGTTGTGGAGTGCCATCCCATCCAACATAAGTTCCTGCCTAACACCTATGACTTATCAGCTTCATTTGGACCGGTACTGGATGAAATAAGTGAAGAAAATAGATAGTTACGAGAAATTAAAAAAAAGTTTAAGGTGAACAGTTATTTGACTGCTACACTTGAAAACTTTTTTTTTTTAAATTTATCTCAGTAAACAAAAACTACTTGTCTCCTTTATACCCTAGAAATTTTGAATCACATAATAAACATCTATTTAGAAGCACATCAAACTGTGTTATTCAAAATATAGTGTCCTTGAAAACAAAGCATAGATTCTACAAAGTATAAACACAATTTTGATGAAAAACACCAAGCTACATGCATATATAGATAAATAAATATCTCTGTCTATATACTTACTGTATAAATACATCACATTATTTATGTGCCTAAATATGTGTTTACCTGAACTCACTTAATCCTGTGGTTGTGGAGGTGAGCAGACTGGCATCCTATCTAATTCTTCTCATTTATGCTTTGTGTCTAACAATGTCAAGTTAAGCCTGAATCCCCGTGAGGCTGTGATAGAATAATAGAATAGAATAACAGAGTTCATAAAATGGATTGCTTGACTGAATGGAAAATGAAAATGTTATTTTCTAAAGGCATGTTAAACAAGGACTCCTTATAGTTTTTGTTTCCCATCACTAATGCAATAAGTGTATGGTCTTTGTCTTTTTTTTATCACACTGATGTTTTTTTTTATAGTGTGCCTATTCTGTTATGTGTAATATGTGCAAGCATGAACACCTTCTTCAGTACAAAGGCCATACATACATGGTTTAATTTATTGTATGGTAAATATCTTAAATGGGACTAAAAAATAAATTTTGTACAATAACAGCTTTCATATGAAATGGCTGCTAATATAAGCTTAGCTTGCAAGTTCTTAGGTAAAAAAAATTCACAATACATCACACACAGCTGAGAAAATGTTAAACAGATTTAGATTTTTCGGAGGATAACATCTCTCATGCTGATTATTATAAACAGTGTTGAAGAAAGACATGAGTATAAATCATTCAAAGAAAAACAATGTTGGAGCAGTTTCATATTTATGAATCATTATCTATGTAAATATTTAACAGACAAATACTTCACTAATATCCCAAGGAATATGATGACATTGTGTATTCATCCACTCCAAAATACATTAGCTCTATTTTAATACATTTTTTTATGAATGGAAAAAGCTGAACATGTTCCTACTAATGGCATGGCAGCAATGACTAACCTTCTTCTGGAACAGTTTGTGTAGGTAGCAAGGATCAAGTACAGAATCTCTTGGACATGTCATTGGAAAAATGTATTATTGTCAAGATATGTAACAGTAAGAGATTAAGTAAACAAAATTCTCAAACATCAATGCATGCTCTTTGACTTTTTTTGTTTGTTCATTACTACCTGACGCAGATAAGGCAAAGAACAGGTCAACGGTAGCTACAGCTAAAAATATCAGCCTCTTATTGAATGAAAAGAAGTACATGATTCGACTTTGTTCTCCTGAAGTGGGCTGGCACCCTGCCCGGGGTTTGTTTCCTGCCTTGCGCCCTGTGTTAGCTGGGATTGGCTCCAGCAGACCCACATGACCCTGTAGTTAGGATATAACGGGTTGGATAATGGATGGTTCAATGGACTTTGTTCTCTCCAAGCTCTATTCAGATATTCAATATATAAACATTTTAAAAATTATTATTACCAGTTTAATTTTTTTTAAAAAGCACAAGCATATTAGTGGTCATACATCATGGGACTATTTTGTTTCAGTATTTTTTTTTCTATATTACTCTGACATTAGAAAACCAAAGCTCATTTAAGATGGAAGAACACTGATGCCCAAAATTTGCTAAAAAAGCAAAATGTAATCTTGACACTGGATGTAGGATTATATAAAAAAAAAATCCTACAGTTCAGGTTTTTAGTTTGTTATTTCAGAAAGATATTATATGTCCTTGCATTATACTTTTCAGAAAAAGTCTTGCTTATGCAAAAATAAAAAAGCAATTATTGTCTACTATTAGAGTTTGTGAGTGTGTTATATTACCTATAGGTTGGTGTGCTGGTGGTATCAGTGCTCCAGGAGACTGAATATAAACCTGGCCTGATTGCTACCTGTGTAGGGTTTGCAAAGTTTCATTTAATTTGTGTGGACTCCTGAGTATTCTGAGCTGTTACTGGCTCATCTATTATATATTGGCCCATGTGCTGCAATAACCTCTTCCATTTTCTGAAAGACCTTCACCAGACTGCTAAAGTTCCCTTATGCTTTCAGCAATTTGAAAACCAATGCTCTTCTACTTCTTGTATTGTTTTAATTGTCCATTTGAGCTGGTGCTTTGTTTTCATTATCTTCTGAGATGATCCAGCCTTTACCTTATTATCTACTGTTCAGGTATAATAAGGTGTTCCTTTGATATCAGTTTTGCTAATTTCATTTTATAACTGTGACAGAAAATCTTTTATTTTTCCTTTTGGTGACACCTTTCATTTTAATTATAAAAACCCACAAAGCAGGATAATGCACAGACAGACACAAGAAAGCAATTATAAAGGTTGATTATTGAAACATGTTTGAAGCTATTTTAGATTAGCTTTTGTTTTAGCTGCTACTACATATACTATATTTGATTTTTTTTGTGATTACAACTCATCATCTCATCTCATTTCATCTCATTACTTCTAACCACTTTTCCTGGTGGGGGCCTTGGCTGCAGCACACCAAGCAGATCAGTCCAGACATTTCTGTACCCTGTACAGATTCTAGTTCATTTTGGGGAATTCCCAGCTGTTCTCAAACCAGTTGAGAGAAACAATTCCTCCAACACATCATGGGTCTGCCGTAGGGCCTCTACCCAGTGGAATGGGCCCAGAGCATCTCCAGGGGGTCACCCAGGTGGCAGCCTTACAATGTACCCAAGCCACCTTAACTGGTTTTTTTCGATCTAGAGAAACAGTGACTCTGTTATGAGGCTCCCCTGAATCACTAAGTTTCTCATCCTATCACAGAGGGTCAACCCAGCCATCCTGTAAAGAAACCTCTGACCATAGGTACGGACAGGGATGTAGTTTGACAGCTAAACCAAGAATTTTGTCTTTGGACTCAGTTTGTAGTCAGATGTAAAGTGAAATTGCACTGTCACATTTGAAAAGGTGGAAAAAGCAGACAGTAAAATAAAACTAGGACTAGGAGATGAAAACCAGAAGAACTACCTAAGAACAAAACAAAGTAGGGCTCAAAAGCCAGAAGGTCAAAAATACCAAGACACCAGAGTCAAAATACTAGTCAGAAATCTTAGGTCAAAGTAAGCAGACAAAAGTCCTAATTCTCTGAGTAGTTTTGAATAACCAGCTAAATCTCTTTGTCATTTATCATAAATCCAAAACTTGGAGGCAGTAAATAGTACTATGCCATCTTAATAGTGTTTTTGAATTGTGATGGCCCTATGATATCAGGCGCTGTAACTTTGTTTAGTATGTGGTGATGACAAGAAGCTGTCAGTAAAAATAATGATAAAAAATAATGTACTGAAAACAAAAACTATACCCACCACCTGTGACATCCCAAATGTGAAAAGGAGAATACAACAAAAATGGAAAAGGAAAAAAAAAAATAAGCAAGACATCTGCATATTTATGAGAAACAGCAGGAACTGCACCAGAAACTGAAGGTAATGCTGAAAAAATTAAGAAAATACCCATGCCACTGATTATAGGCCATCCAGCGCCAAGCTAGCTGAGCAACAGAGAGTCACTTACTGATAACAGAATCAGACGATCTATTTCACAGTAATACAGAGAGTTTGAACAGAGTTTGGTGTCTGAAGATTAGAAAAGAATAACTCAAGAAACTGCTAATGAGAGATAACAGTACCCAAAGAGAAAATGCCTCTGCTGTATAGAGGCAGTTCAAATGTGTTAACATGATTTTAAAGTTTTTTTCTTATTAAATTAGCAATTATTAATAAACACATCAAAACACATAATATATAGAACCATAGTGCTAATGTCAATATGCACAAAATCTTTTTATTGACATACTGACATTCTTGGTGATTAAGTTTAACTTCTGGTCTAAACAGTTTTTCCCTAATGTCAAGAAAACAAAGTTTTGTGTTGTTCTTGTTTTATTTTTTAACAATTTTCAGTCTTTGAAACAAATCCCACTTTAGGATGGGAATATAATTTTTGATCAAAAGCTTATTTATTTAGTGGCGCAGTGGGTAGCACTGCTGCCTCACAGTAAGGAGACCTGGGTTCACTTCCTGGGTCCTCCTTGCGTGGAGTTTGCATGTTCTCCCCGTGTCTGCATGGATTTCCTCCCACAGTCCGAAGACATGCAGGTTAGGTTCCAAACAGCGATCCTAAATTGTCTCTAGTGTGTGTGTGTGTGTCTCCTGCGGTGGACTGGTGCCCTGCCCGGGATTTGTTCCTGCCTTGCACCCTGTGTTGGTTGGGATTGGCTCCAGCTGACCCCCCGTGACCCTGTGTTAGGATATAGTGGGTTGGAAAATGACTGACTTATTTATTTTTTCTTGTGTGTAGTATTAAAATTTGCATCCAAAACACAGAAAAATTAAAACAGCATTGTTCTGCATAAAACATTTTTGTTTTTGTAATAAAACTGAGAAAGCAAAAGAGTGTTTTCTCAGCAACCCAACTGAATTAAGCAATTACACTGTCTTTAACAATGAACTTCACACGTTATCTGACTTTACTATGTAAACACACAGTTCAAACTATTAATAAATACAGTTTAAGATTAAAATTAGTTGGGAAGAGAATTATTTTTTGTGTGTGGACTGAATTGCTATGTCATGCTAATGGAAAATGAAAAATGTACACTGAATTAACATTGACATTATTTTCAAAAAACATAAAACTCACCTTATAGAATTCAGCGCTCTCTAAGGATATATAATAATCAGTATATTTTCTTTTTTAACATAAATGACAATTCACAAAAGAAAGAAAAAAGAAAACTTACATTAAACCTTGGTACATTTGTCTGCCTTGATCTTTTCTCAGCCAGAAGATCTTTAACAGTATGTTTGACTCTTACACCTTGGTAAACACGTTTGGAATACTCTGTTGGGAGACAGTTTAAACAGACATTTATTAAAATACACAGTATATAATATAGTTTCAATATTTCTCCTATTTTTGAGATATCTATCAAATAGTTAAAAAAAAAGTCTCGATTTTTCATATTTTTTCCTAAAAGCTGCACTCAATTTATTGTTGAGTAAAAAAGTAAATAAGCGATCGTTTCAATAAATAATTGTTCAGGCTAGTATTTTAAAAATGTGCTTTAAAAAGAATGGCCAAAGTACATACAGTCTACAGTACTATGAAAATTTGTGATGTCAATTTACAATATTGCTCCTATTCTAAGTAAAGAACAGAGAAAATATTCATAAAATTGAACTCTATTTTATAAATGAAATAATAACAAACATAATTTAATTTATTTCTCTTAATCGGGATACTGTCAATACACTGTCAAACAAAAATATAACTGTTACAGTCATCACTTTAATTAACCAGTTATGCAATACTAGTCATTAAGGTGATTGATTTCGGGAAAAAGGCCATAGTGTAAACAACGTGGTAGAAAACTTTAGTGACTTTACCCTTACAAGCTTCATATTTCCCAGAATAAGCACAAAGATCAACAAACATAACCTAACAAGGGTTGTTATCTCTTTTAAAATATTTTTTTTATATATATGCTTATGTAGAGTATATGAAAACACAGCTGAATAAACATTATACTGTATATACTTAAGCAAATCTGCAATAATAAATTTAAACAAAAATTCATACATTGAATTGCAAATACTGACTAATGTATGTTGCTGTACAATGATACATAAGAAATCTTAATTTTGTTTTAACTGATACATTTTTAAACAGTTTTCATTAAAATAGTGTGCACAAAAAGTAAATTATATTTATGCTAAATTAAAATAGGTAATATTTTAAAAGCAAAAAATTGAAAACAATAAATAAGCCTGTCATAAGGTGAAATAATATTCATATTAATTTCTTAACATTTACTGCAAAATTAAATAAAATAATAAATAAGCTTAATTACTATGGACGTTATTTTAGTATCCATTAAAGAGCAAACAGTACACTTCAAAAAGAAAAAAAATACTTACAGTTATGCAAAGTAAAACCTGCTTTTTTAGGGTAAGAACTTGTTTTGAATCTCTTTATGAAGCATTCGTGTATTTTCCAGGATGAATGTCTGTGATACAGTTCTAACTTGAAGAGCATCACAGACTCGAGCCCACTGCTTTGTAATGAACTAGTGTTCTTTACACTTATACTCCAAACCAAAGAAAACTTTAAACAAAATAATTGCAAATAAATATCTCTTTCACATAAGGGGGAAATTTGTTTATCATTTTCAAATAGTAAAAATACTTGAGCTAGCTAACAAGGCAGATTTTTTTTTCAAGGTCTTGCTCATTTGCAATGTTAATTACGTACTGAATTATAGGTCAGTTCTAAAATTTAAAAATATTATAAATGATTATTTCCTCAGGCTACAAACTAATAGTTAACAATAGTAATATAGTTTTTGGAGGATATTGTGTTAAATGTTAAAGTTTTATGTGAGTTATAAACATTAAAGAGGCATAGTGGCGCAGTGGTTAGTGCTGTTGCTTCATGGGTGCAGCATCCTTTGTTTTTTTCATGTTCTTTCTGTGTCAGTATGGGTTCTCCCTTTGGTGGAGACATGTTGAGTGTTGAGTGGTTGTGCGCATGAGAGGACTGGTGTCTTGTCCGGGGGCTGTTTTTTACTTTGCACCCAGTGTTGTTGGATTAGGTTCTGGTCTGCCACAAGTTGGAACTGGATTAAGTAGGACTCATTCAGATGATTTAAAAACAGTATTATTAAAAATGTGACAATTTGTTGTAATAAACTAAAATAAAAAAGGTATATTTTTAAAATAGCGTATAAGTTTTAGTTTCTCAGTCAACTGCACATATTTGGGCTGTGTGAAAAGGAAATAAAGAAAGAAGCCTTATGGCTTCCATCCAGCCAGGTGTGCTCAAGTTAAACTGGTAGTGCCCTGCTGCATATGTAGATTGAAAGTTTGTTTATTTAATTTTTATTTGCATGTGCTTTGTTGTTCTTGTACCCATAGTATATTAACTTAGAAAGCATGGCATACATGGCTAATATCTGTTACAGGCATCATTGAAGAGAAAACATCCAAAAATAACACAGAGCAGATGTAAATTCTTCCAGAAAGTAATGCAGACAGCAGGCATATTACTAAAGGGAATTCATCGTTTTGGTCCTAGAAAGGATAGTTCAAATAGAAGCCTGATAGTTCCAGGATCCTGTTTTTTTTTTCTCTCTCTCTCTCTCTTTGTGTCTACTGGAGTTTTATTCATATATACTGGTTTGAACCCATATCACAAAAATTGTGTACATTAGGTTATCTGATGAAGCTGGATTCTCTAAGAATGAACAAATGTAAATATTTGTATATGAATGTTTTGAAATAGGTGTGCTTAGAAAATGAGTGAATTAGTCAATCAGTTTATTTAAACTACCATAATGACTCAGGGCAATAGTAACTTTTATATAATATTAAAGAAACTGGCTGAATTAGTTATAAAAAAACTTTGTATATTTAAAATTCTACTAAAACCTCTAATGGAAGTGAAAAATAGTGTAGCTAGAATCTCTTTTTATTTTCAGCATGATGCAATCAGTCTGTACACACATTTGTTTATTATGTGTTTATTTATACAAGTTAATATACAATATTTCCTTGCAATTCAGAATTTAATATGACAGACATTTGCCCTGTGAGGAAAGCAGCATTGAAAGACACCTTAAAGACATTCAGCTTTTATCAGCTTGCCTGATACTGTTGTTTTTTTTTTTTTAGTTTTTTTTTTTTGAAGATAAGAACTTGCAAAATGTTCACTGTTTTATTAATACTAACATGTTAACTTTTGTGTGTTTCCAGCCCCAGTACAGAGATCTACACAGCTAATACAAATACTGCTGCTTCAGGTTGCACAAAATATTGGCTGATTCACAGATTTCCTGTTTCTGTTATTATACAAACAATCTAATGCCCTCAGGTTAAACACTAGAAGAATACCTTAAGTGTTTTGTAAAGTCATCTAAGCAAACAATACAATATACTGTAATTTCAAGAATGTGGTGGGTCAGCTCTTACAAGAAAAAGCACATGTAACACAGAGAATTATAATAAAGTTCAATACACCTTTATGCTATCACATACTGTATATACAATAGTACTTATGGGTAGTGGAATTTATGTGGCTTTTATGTGTCTGCATTTTTTTCTTCTGGAGGCTCAGTTTCATCTCATATTCGGTTCTGTTGAGTTGTAAACTGTTAATTGTCAAGTGGTATTTATACTATCATGTATGGCTCTTCTGCGATGGGCTGGCGCCCTGCCCGGGATTTGTTCCTGCCTTGCGCCCTGTGTTGGCTGCGATTGGCTCCAGCAGACCACTGTGGCCCTGTAGATAGGATAAAGTGGGTTGGATAATGGATGGATGGATGTATGGCTCTTTCGTTGTGTCATTCACTGCACGTAATAGAGCATCTTCTCAACTCTATTCAACCCCAACTTGGATAGGCTAGGTCAATAAATTGCACTGGGCAGTATAATAAAATCCTACTCATTATTATAGTAATCATTCCAAGAAAGGAATTCTGTTTTACTGAATTATTTATTAAATCAAATATTTTTTACACTCCACTACTTTTTCTGTGAAATAATTTCCATTAATAAACGTAGAGCAGCAGGAAAAATGTACATGCAGTACAAAACGTAATTGTCAGAATAATTATATTGAATTACCACCTTATACCACAAATGGCAGTATATAAACAATATGGAAATAGTGGATGCATTGCTATTAACTTGTACTACACACTCAGTGCTGCCTTGAGGTTAATTTAAAAGTGAAGTTTCATGATCCTAGATATGAAGTGATGGGTGATAAAATAGAGTTGACGATATGTAATGTTTTAAAACAATACCAAAATGACTGCAATTGAAAAAAACTTAAAAACTGACAACAATATTTTTTATATTCTTCATGATGTCAAAACTTAATTACTAGAGGGGTGTGTGTGATATCACTGCATTTTGTTCCATTCAGATTATTAACTACAGCATAGCAACAACTGTCCTCCTAAAATTTCTTGTTGCTCTGCTTTAGATTGCAGTTTATGAATTTCAGTTAACTTTCTTTATGTTTCAGTAATAGCTAAAAAAATCAGACTTAATTCCCATTATTAACTTCTGTGATATATCAATGCAGGTGTCACCCTGTGTGGAGTTTGCATGTTCTCCTCCGGGTAGACATGCGGGTTAGGTGCACTGGCGATTCTAAATTGTTCCTAGTGTGTGCTTGGTGTGTGGGTGTGGGTGTGTGTATGTGCGTGCCCTGCGGTGGGCTGGCACCCTGCCCAGGGTTTGTTTCCTGCCTTGTGCCCTGTGTTGGCTGGGATTGGCTCCAGCAGACCCCCGTGACCCTGTTGTAAGGATATAGCGGGTTGGATAATTGATGGATGGATATATCAATGCTCAGAAGTACACGTATACACATATCATTTACGAGTGTGTTGTAAGGGTCGTTTTTTTTGTTCTCTTCTGTGTAGTCAAGAATCCAAGTGCCAGCGCACTTACCATGGAGATGATGAGATCATAGAACTCTTTTATTAACTGAAGTATCTGCACAGAATGCGTACCTATTCAGTGATAAGATGTTTTGCTAAAACATCTAGATAACGTTCTATCTGTAAAAAAAACATAGGGGTATACTAATCTCTTTGTGTTGATTGTAGTCAAGTGTAAGTTTTATAGCTGTGTTATGTAAATTATCTAAGCCAACATAAGTTACTGTTCTCCATTATTTGCTCAGTCTTGTCATAGTGAACTGGGGTGTTCATTTGGAGGCTACATCATATGTGTTGTAATGAAGGATGTATATTGGAACAATTGTAAAGGTAATCTCAGATATTATTTAAAAGAAAATGCTCCAACAGTATAAAAATAGCAATGATCAATTAAGACTGCAGCAATCAATGGGTTGCTGTAAATATTTCTTCAGCAATAGTAATTGAAAAGATAGTCCTGATCTGTCTCACAGAATGAAAGAAGGGCACTATTCAGTCTGTTCATACATATTTTATGTTTTTTAGTAGTCCTACACACTACTTCTATCTTGCAGAACAGTATTGATAATAAAGTAAGTAATACTGTATTTAATTTGTTTAAAAAGATTTTTACCTCTCCATTTTGTAAACTACATTTTTAAGTTATAGAAACCTGAGGAGAAATGACTATCCAGTCACCATCAAGTGTATCACTGAACAAATTCACACACATTTCCCGGCTAGCTTTTTCTTAGCAGACAATTTGTATAAACATCTTTATAATGTGGGAGGAAACCCAAACAGACACATGGAAAATATATAAAATATATACATAGTTCACTAGACTGGACATCAAATCCTTATCTGAGTTAATTTCATAAAATATAGTATACTTTATATAAAGTTTAATGTTCAACCCTGCATATCTTGCAATATGAATGAACAGTCACAAATAAACAGTAAATCTTCAAACTGTTCTCTTTATTTTTATCATCTGAAACAAGAAAGGATTTAATGGAAAGGTAAAAAAACACTCATATGAAAGAAGAAATTTGTTTTTGTTGTATAAGGGATTCACTTATGAAAAAACGTCGAAGTCACTTGTGTAGTTTCCCTCATTCTTACATCCATGCTGTCTATTCATATCCATCATTCAGTATTAGAGATTCATCCTAAACAACATCCCAGCACATTTAAAAAGCTAAAAATTCAGAAAAATCGTTTATGAGCTGAATATCCAACCAATTTTTTTTTGTAAGAAACCTTGTATCATTGAGTCTGGGCATATTTTATTGCTGAAAAATATATCACAACCTTCCTGGACTTTTTAAAATATTTTTTACAGTACATATCTAGTGCCTCCATGAACCATACAAATTCCAGCCACTACAAATAAAAACCATGGACTCTGTTTCAATGACTTGAGAACCACCAATCTAAAATGCTGAGGAAGTATGTGAATATTTCTTGGGGCATTTTGGATTTTTTTGGTTGGTGTGTTGATTTAAATTCTTTCAAAACTACATTTAAAAAAATGTAACCTTGGCATAACAGTATGACTATACAACTTCTGTTTTATTTTTAACCTTTCCATATCAGGATAATTCATCTGTATCTTCCATTTATGACAGTGACATTTTTCTATAGTCTAACATCACCTCATATATTTTACTTTAAGACAAACAATAAAATACTGTACAAAAGTTTATCAGAGTTTATCATCTATGCCAATTTTTAATATTTTTTGATGGTTAGAGTTTGTACCTCATTGATGATCATTATATGTAGATTCATTGAAGGTGTTTTAATAACAAGATACTGTACATCAGTCTCTCACTTGTTTTTAATTCTGAGCCTTATTTTCCTTATCATTCACAGATTTTCTAGAGGAACTTAACTGAATGCCAGTGGATGCTTCATTTAAATCTTCAAGTGTTTTGAGTCTCAAACCCTCACATGATCCTGTTAAGTGGTATTATGCAATCTTTCCTGGAATAATCTGATTTGCTATGTCTCTAAATTGTGCAAGAAAAGTTCTTCATCAAGCACCCAAAATACTGTTCAACTATTTTGAATTTCTTAATTGTTCAGTGTTTAGGTGTGTTGTGCTACCAAATGAAGAAGGGACCGTGAGAAATTAAGACCTGAATTATGAAACACTTTAGTTAATTCCATCATTTTTATTAAGTAGCTATGGAGGTCTTTTGGAAATATATGGGCAGTGTCAATGCTGCTGTATTGGATTTCTTGCTGCATAAATTTCAGTTTTCATCCACTTATTACATTACAGAAAGAACTTCACATAAGCCTTAAATTGTTTAAATGGATTTTTGATATTATTCCCGTGTTTTTTTCAATGGTTCCTACACAGTTAAATCATGAGTATTATATGAACTCTTTTATACGAGGGATGTTCAACAAGTTTCCGCACTTTTATATTTTCATTGGAAACGTTGAAGGCAGGAGTAGTAGTAATTGGGCATTAAAAAGTTGGTACGGTGCTGGGAAAACTGCATCGCAAATGAAGCTGACTATGTAGAAAAGTAATGTAATTTATTTTTGAAGTTATTAATAGAGTTTAAAAAGTGTGGAAATGTTTTGAGCATCCATCATACATGGAAAGAATTAGTGTAACATTAGCAATCTTGCTCTCTTCACCTCTAGTTGTGTATTTAAGAATAGTTTTTCATAATTTCAGAACATTGCCAATATATATAATATA
>JANRMT010062804.1:10082980-10095168 GCA_026402145.1 Polypterus bichir lapradei | reverse complement strand
AGAAAAATCCATGAGTGTCACCAAAGTGAATGTTTTGGTTTTCTTTTCTCACTATGATTTCAGCATTATTCCTAGAAATGTCTCTGATTCCAGTCCTGTAGTCTTGGAGATGTTTTTATCCCATTTTATGTTAATATGTGCAAATGATAGAAGAAAACCCAAATTGTTCACTTTGGTGACACTCATGGATTTTTCTTAAGTCAAGTAACTTCCAACCATGCAACAATGGGAATAGAAAACACATCAAACATTTTTGAAAAAAATGACAGGAGTCTTAGTGTATCATTACTAACAAAATAAAGGGAATGTGTCTTGACGGAACTTAAAGCAATTTCATCACTGCAACTATGGTCACTGATGTTAGTGTTAGTTGTCCCAGCCAAAGAGATAAGCTGATTCGTTATAAAAAAGATAGTCATTCATAAGTAACAGCTTGAAAGATGTTTCTCCTCTAAAACAATGGCATTAATTCATGAGAAGTCGCAAAATGGCTGTTGAACGCATTAACATATGTTAACTTTCATCACAGTTGATAGAAGGAGGTTTTTATTCAAATTTTTACTTGATAACTACTACACGGAGCTTACAGGTAATTCAATGGAAAAATAATGAAAGATAAGGTCTAAAATAGGAAGACCGCAAAACATTTAAATAATGGGTGACATTGTCTTTATCACAAATTTTATATTTGTGACCACATTATACTGAAGATTAAAAAGATTAAATATAGGAATCACATAAATAAATATTCAATAATAAAGCTAAAACTATACAAAAATGGAAAAGTAGAAAGAAGCAGTAAAATCTACTCCCTAATGGCAGCAAGACATAAGAGCTGATTATGGACAGCACTCAGGTAGAGACAGGAGGACAGGTTCAGATACTTAGGTATATACATCATAGAGGACCTAACCTGGTCTATACACACCGATGCCTTGGTAAGAAGGCACAATAACGTCTTTAGGGATTTCAGGCTGGCCTACTAAATCACTAATGAATTTCTATATACCCACAATCGAAAGTACTGTAAAAGGAAGTATTACTACTTGGTTTGGGAACAGCATGCAGCAGGACTACAAGGTTCATCAAGGAGTGTTACAGTCAACTGAATGCATCACTCGGTATGCACTCTCAAACTTCAAGGTCATCTGCACCAGGCAATGTCAGACCAGGGCAAAGAAAATTATCTGTGACAGGAACCATCCTAACAAAGGCTTTTCTGTGCTATGGTCAGGAAAAATTACCACTGCCAAAGTCCAGAGAGAGAGACAGAGGAGGAGCTTCTTTCCACAGTCCATCTGCATCTTCAATGTAGAAAGTGTATAGAAATACATGATGGCCTATTGATAACTCTTTACATTAGGTTACTTAAGTTATTTATTTAGTTATTATTTATCACATATTTATAATTCTATTAATTTTTGATATTTATAAAGTCGTGTATTATTGTTATTGTCATTTTATATTCTTCTTAAAGGCACAGTCATTGTAGTTGATGTAACAAATAAAATTTGATTTGATTTGATTTAAACAAATAGAACACTACACACCCTTATGACAACCCAGAACAACTGAATTGGAAACTACTGTATATCAGCCAACATTGCACATCTTTTTAGTAATATTAAGTCCAGTTTACAGGGGGATATTACAGTCATGGGGGACGTTACCTACCCAAGTAGTAACTGGTTAAACCTTGCAAATAGTGACGTACAAGAGCCAGAGTTTTTAGACTCTACTGTTTCTTAACACAGTATGTTAAAGCACCAATGATTGGGGAAACCAGTCTAAATTTAGTATTTTGTAATAACTAGGATAGAGCTGAGGGTGTAGAGTTGATTGAACCACTAGGGTCAAGTGACCATAATATAATGTAATTGTCATTGCAAATGCAAACACCCAAAATGGTTAAGTTTAACTTTGGAAAAGCACAGTTTGAGCAGATGTGGCAGAGTCAAAGGTGACTGGACTTGGATAAGCTTTTAAGTGTGACAGTTGAAGAGCATTGCAACAGGTTTAAAAATATTTTACATATAATATAGGATAGGTACATCCCAAAATTTGGAATTAGTAGAAAATTAATAAAATAACCTCCTCAGTGGGTTAATAAAAAGAAAAGAAGCTGGAAGGGAAAACAAAATAAATGGCTGTATGAGGCGTATAAGAGTAATAACTCCAATATAAACTGTAGGGACGTATGAGAGCATGAGAGTAAACCATTAAGTATATTAGGGAAGCTAAAATGCACTTAGAGTGGAATATACCAGACAAGGCAAAAGATAAGCCAAAGAGATTCTTTGAGTATTTTATTTGTAAATGAACAGTCAAAGAGGAGGTAAGGTGTAAGAAAGTTTAATAAGGTCACTCCCTCGACCAGAAGTGGGTGCCTGTTCACGACAGATTTTTCTTTCTGCCATATTGGTTTACCTACAGCATGTTTGTTTGTTTATTGTTTCAGTTGTTTTTTTATGTTAAATAAATATAAAATGCTGGAATTCAACAGTCTCATATCGCCAGTAATCTGATCGTGACTCCTGCACTCTGCTTTCTGTTAGCTAAACCCTGCAAATTAGCGCATTTCCAGAGGACCCTTACACCCCTCTTTTACATGAAGTGTATCAGGAATAGAAAAGGGCAATTGAAAAAGACAGCAAAATAGCAGATGATCAAAACTTGCACTTTTCTGAAGTTTTCACATGTGAGAAAATTGATAGCCTCCCAGGTGTAACAGGGACTACTACTAAGGAGGTACAGTGTGATTTGAAAATTGTAGAGGGAGAAGTACTGCTTGGATTAAAAAGGCTGAAATCAAACAAATCACCAAGACCAGATAATATTTATCCTTGAGTTTTTAAGTAGGTTAGTGAGTATGCATATAAACCCTTGACACACAGTTTTAGAAAGTAACTGTGCACTGGGGAAACTCTGAAGAACTGGAAAACAGCAAATATTATCCTATTATATAAAAACTGTGATCAGGCAGATTCAAGCATCTATAGGCCAGCAAGCTCAACGTGTATCACAGGGAAATTAATGGAAAGAATTAATAAGGATAAGATTGAGCAACACATAGTAAGAACAGGAACTTTATTGAACAGTCAGCATGGGTTCAATTGAAGGAGGTCGTGTTTTACTAACATGCTGGAATTCTATGAGGAAGGAACAAAAGAATATGATAAAATTAGTGTATACGGTATTATTTATCTTGACTTTCAGAAAGTATTTGATAAGGTACCACATGAGAGATTAGGCATCAAGCTAAAAAAGTGGGAGTTCAGGTTGTTGTGTATAGATGGTGCAAAACTGGGTTAGACACAGGAAGCTGAGGGTTATGGAACCTTATCAGAATTGAGTGATGTTAAGAGTGGTGTCTCTAAGGGGTCAGTGCTAATATGTGTAAATTGATTGGATAGGAATATAAATAATAAGCTGTTTAGGTTTACAAATGACACCAAGATAGGCGGATTAGCATATAATCTGGAATAGGCTGAACAATTAAAAAGACTTGAACTTGCATACATGGTTAGGCAGATTTGTGGCAGATGACAATTAATTTAAGCAAATGTAAAGTATTGCATGTAGGAAGTAAAAATGTTTGGTTTGAATACGCAAGTAAGAGCCACCATGAACTCGTCTCTATCAACTTCCAGACTGTGTTCAAAAGCCATTAACAAGGCTAATAGAATGTTAGGTTATATAGCATGATGTGTAGAATGCAAGTCCAAGGAGGTGATGCTCAAGCTTTACAATGCATTGGTTAGAGCTCACATGGAGTACTGTGTACAGTTTTGGTCTCCAGGCTATAAAAAAGACATAAAAGTGCTAAAAATGTCCAGAAGAAGAATGAAAAGGCTAATTCTAGGGCTGCAGGGGATCAGCTATGAGGAAAAATTAAAAGAGCTTCACCTTTTAGTTTAAGCAAAAGGGGATTATGAAGTGACATGATTGAAGTTTACAGTTATGAAGAGATTCAGTGGATTGAGACTTTCTTTAAAGTTAGTTCAGCAAGAATACACAGACATAGCTGGAAAATTGTTCAGGATAAATTTCACACAAACATTTTGTGAAATTTTCTTCACACAGAGACCAGTAGACATATAAAATTAGTTACCAATCAGTGTGGTAGATAGTAGGATTTTAGGCGCTAGATTTGATGCTATTTCGAAAGAATTAAGTGGATAGGACTGATGAGCTTTGTTGGGCTGAATGACCTGTTCTCATCTAGATTGTTCAAATGTTCTAACATTGATTAGACCCACCAGGGAGAGTGTGGAGTGCAACCCAAAAAGCTAGCCCAAGAGAAAAGAAGATAAAAAGAGGAGTGGCAGTGGGGATCACAGGATACTTGCTCCTGAATTACCTAAGGATTTTATATAACATATTGTAATTTTGTGCTCCACTGGCCCTTATGATGCAGAAATGACACTTTCAAAATGATACCTAATATATAGTAAAGAGTTTAACAAAACTTTAACTAATGGGCAGAAAATGAACAGTCACATCTCTTACTTAAAGTTATAGGTTAAGAAGTCCACGTTAGAGAGTATGTTGCTTAAAAATCTAATGTAACCTTGGGAGTGCTCATTTTGTGTAGGTCAAACTTTCTAACATTTGTGTGAAATCTTCCCTTAACAAGTCATTTTAAGTTCTTATTGAAGAACATAAAGTAACAACTATAGAATCCACCACATACATTTCTTTCATAGTTTTAAAAACTTCAGTCTTGTCATCTTATAAACTGAAAAGGTTCAATCCTAGATTAAACTAAGACCCTCATCAAATTCTCAATTTCTTATTTATTCTGTTGTTCACACATCATTTTGGGCAACGGGGTTAAATTAAATCCATTGGACTGCTAGCAGAAGGAACAATACACTATGGTCTTTGCAATTCAGGCTTAACAGGCCATCACATAGCAATAGCTAGAAGTTCAAATGCTGTCATAATTACACATTTATTTGTTAAGTTGTACTACCATTGAATCAATGACTTTTTCATTACTTCATCAGCATATGTACAAAACATTACACACTTAACATGTACATTTAAATATTTGTGTTTATAATGTATTCATCAGTGTACTAGAAACAGAAAGAAAATAAACGATAGTCTGTTGATTCTAACATGACTTTGTAGAAATATTCCTTTTCTAAAAATAAAAGGTTTCTTTTATAAAAAAATGTATGACTTTTTTCATAATGTTGTATATTTTAAAATAACTGTATATTGCATCAGTAGCTGTGTTATATTACCAATAAAAAGTACCAACAGTCCTATGTTCATGTCATCATAAGCATAGCAGATGAGCCCAGCGCTGTTAAAAAATGCTACAGTAGCTGAAACATATGAAATGGAAGTTTAAGGATTCATTAGATCTATTTTAGTTTCCCTACCAGCTTACCAGCCACCTTATCGTGGTGGAGGGGTTTGCATGTCCCAATGATCCTAGGAGCTCTGTTGCCCGGGGCTTTATACCCCTGGTAGGGTCACCCAAGGCAAACTGGTCCTAGGTGAGGGATGAGACAAAGAGTAGTTCATCAAACCAAATTGAAGAATAAAAATTTTGGACAGCGTTTTCCCTCGCCCGGACGTGGGTCACGGGTTTCCCTTAAAGATAGGGTGAGAAGCTCAGTCATCCGGGAGGGGCTCAGAGTAGAGACGCTGCTCCTCCATATCGAGAGGAGTCTGATGAGGTGCCTCGGGCATACGATCAGGATGCCTCTTGAATGCCTCCCTGGTGAGGTGTTCCGGGCATGTCCAACCGAGAGGAGGCCCCGGGGAAGACCCAGGACATGCATGAGGGACTATGTCTCCCGACTGGCCTGGGAATGCCTCGGGATTCCCCCGGAAGAGCTAGAAGAAGTGGCAGAGTAGAGGGAAGTCTGGGCATCTCTGCTCAAGCTGCTGCCCCCACGACCCGATCTCGGATAAGCGGAAGAGGATGGATGGCTGGATGGATGGATACCAGCCTAACAGAACATTAAAGGCCATCATGGTTATTTTTCTTCATCTATTGTATAACTAGTTGGCTGGTGTCTGCACTCATGTGAGGATCTTGTTTGTAGTCTTGTCATCTGCTTTAATGCCATATAGCCTCATCGTGCCCTATGAAAGATTTTAATTTGGACTTTAACTTGATAGAGTGGTTTATTGATCTTTTAACCTACTGGAATCAAAGAGTAAAGGATAAACAGTTGTTAGACAGAGATTCTGTCCGTTTTCGGGTTGTTAATGTTTACCAAAATGGACAACAACAAACAGCAAAAAGCAAATAAATTATAAATAGCAATCAGTAGTTACAAAGGAAAATAATAAGATAAAAGAAAGCCTCCTATTGGTGCCCACCCAACCAAATAATTGATGCCAGAGCAATCCAATGAGAGAGGCGCAATCCACCCAGGAAGGAGAGAGAGTTCCAGCAAAACACTAGGATTATCTTATCAGCGACTGTTACCAAGAGAGAACAGCCTCCTTTGGATAAAATTGATAGAAAGAGTAAAGAGGTCAATAAGGCAATTAACTCAAACAGAAGATGAATTTCAATAAGTAGAACAATAGACAGAAGGTTAGCTATAGAAGACTCAAAGAAAAACAATGTTTGAAACTCCTAGAACATATTTTAAAAGTTCATGGGGTATTTGCAGAACAACAGTGTCCTTAAGGTTTCCTCAGGTGTGTGTTTTGACTTCTATGGACACTAATAGTTCTTTACAAATCTTTACACTAATGGTTATCATAACAGTTTTGTAAATAGACTAATCAAAATATTCTGAGGCCTGTGTCATTGTAAATCTACTTAATAAAAACAAAAAAGTATCCATCAAGTGGTAAAATGATTTTGTTACATTGTATCATGAGTATTTTGGAATGTTACAGTTGAAAAGGTAATAATGATTGATTTTAGAAGGATCAACGTTAGCCGACAAGAAACAATACTCAAAGAACAAGCAGTATGGATTGTTGAAGGTTATACATATCTTGGGACAATCATTGACTGAAAACTAACTTTTAATCAAAATACAGAAGTAGTTTACAAAATGGCACAACAACACTTCTTCTGTCTGAGAAACTAAGTTTTTCACTTCTGACATTCTCTTTTTAATATTCTGCTTAGGAGTTTGAAGTTATGTTCTGCTGACTTGGTTTGGAAATCTTAATGTTAGCAACAATAATGGGAGCAATCAAAATGTAAAGTGAAGCAGTAAAATAACAAGGTCCCCACAGTTAAATCTGATAGAAATATTTAATAAGCCTGTGGAAAGCAGAGTGCATGCACTCAGACAGAACTCACCTGCTATATTTACAATTTTAGTTGCCACCGTCAGGTCACTGGGGCACTTTTCAAGGAGGAAAAGCAACCGGTTTTAATACTCCTTTATTTCAGCAGCAATCAATGTAACTAATAAGTTTACTTTAATAAACATCCACAGGCTTAACGTGTGGGCTGAACAGTATTCAGGCTTGTCATTCACTAGTCATTTTTGACTTTTGGTTTGTTTGATATGTATTTGTAATATGTAAGATCTGATATTATACTAAAAGAATTTTTTTAATGCTATTATTTATTTGAACAAAGTTATTTTTGATGGCTGAGCACTTGATTGATATGTTTTTAATGTGATGCCTTAGTCTCACCTGCTGACAAACAACAATTTCTTCTAGGGACAATATATTTGAATGGACTTGCTTATGTTATGGGTTTGAACCCTTTAAAGCATCTGCATTGTTTCCTGCGTTGACATTGCTTTCGTCTTGGTTAGGCATTTTCCCCATAAACCCTCAAAATATATTCTCACTATTAGAAAACTAATTCTGTTTGTGTGTACTATACTGAAAGTATCTAGTGGGCAAAATGGCATTAAAGCCAGGTGAGTTTTCACTCCTGAAATGAATGAGGCCTGCCTTACTTTGCCCTTCAATTACAGCAGTGAAATTAAAGGAAAATAAATAAGGTGAATGACAATTTATAAAATTGGGTAACTGAAAAATTGCATTAGTATGTACTTATTTTCCACGAATTTACCGGTAAATTCGTTAAAATTATCACGGAGCGCTGAGAAAGCTGATAGGCTTCTGGGAAATATATAAAATGTATTTAAAAATACTGGTGCAAACAATTATTGAAACAAATGATTTATTATTAAACATTAAATAAAATATAATTATTAAACACTGAACAAATCTTAGATAATGTTTAAATATAAAAGGCAGAATAATGAAAAGTAATTTGTCAGTTTTTAGCAGTGAAATAAACACGTAAACTTCCATGTGCTTTTATGACAGATGGTAGACATTACATATTACTCCTCTATGCTTAGGCTAGTGTGCAATACTTGCAAAAAAAAAGGAAACAGATAAACATATAATTACCAAAGCATTGAAATGATACTTTATTTTGCCATTTCACATAAGGATCCTTTAGCTAACCAGTTTCACATACCATCTAACACCAAACACTAATGTATGTCATTCTGCTTTTAATGCTTGATACAATTTAACAGAAAATTGAAACCATCCAAAAATAACCATATTTGTTTCAAACAAATGCTGAGAATGTTCAAAGATCACTTTTTTTTTTCATTTGCCATAAAACTGCTTTTTGGAGGCACTGTTACAGTGAATTTAAATAATATATTGTAAAATGTCAATTTAAAACATTGCTTTCATTTAATTATTTCTAACATTAAAGAAATAAATGTTATAAATAACCCTGCATATGTTACCCTTTGATTATAATTAAATATAATGTCTATATCAAATAAATGCTATTATGTTCGTTTGAATTCAACTGAATGAAAATTATTTAACAGTTGTCTCTAGCACAGTATTCCTTTGATCTCCAAAGATGAAATGAGTTCATTTTCAGCCGTCGAGATGGCGTAGTTACATTTCACTTGTACAGTTGGTAAGAATAGCTTATTGGCTGTTTATCTCATTCTTTGTTTTGGTTGCTCCCAAATGTGATTCCTGCTTTCATGCTTTATATATATATAAATATGTTTTTTAATTAATTTTGCATAATGCTGTAAAGATTAATGTGGTACCCATAACTGCCAAAAAGTGTCAGAGAGGGACATATTAATTTGTTCAATAGTTTGCTCAATTTCATAAAATATTATGACAAAAGTTATCTATCTATCTATAGAATTACAAATTGTATAACCACCATAGACTGAGACAGTTTGTATATTTATTTATTACTTTAGTAAGCAATTGCTTATTTGCATTACTTGCTATGAAGTTGCTTGTCTTGTGCTCTAATATGCTAATATTATTATTATTATTATTTTTATTATTATTATATACAAAATTATTCTGTCTTTATACATACAGTCTTTTAGTACTGATAAAATACAATGCAAGGAAAAGAAATGAATGTTTTTTATGTTAAAAGTGCAATGCTTTAAATTATATTAAACTGAGATACTTTTTTTTCAAATGTTAAAAACTAAAGTATTCATTCTTCATGATGAAAGACATGTCAATCTCTTTTCAAGAAAAATACAACATAATGTCACATAAATAATCTTGATCATTTCCCACATGCCAGTGGATTTTTCAAAGTCACATTTATCTGTAAAAAGTGGAAATGGAACTTGCAGCCTTGAATTGGGCCGGCACCTTAACCACATTCATCAGGTTTTATCTGTGATTATTTACTGGTTATTGAGAACAATTACAATTATGTTACAATTAAACATAAAGCTAATTACTTTAAGATACAGAAATGTGTAATTTTCAAAAAAAAGAGAAGGCTCATGTGCTGAGAATGCAAGGTCAAAAGTTTACATTCTATTAAGCACTGTGTTAGTTATTATCATTTTTTAACATTTACACACCATAAGTAATGTGCAACATAAGCCGCACATTTCAAAGAAAGTACATTATTTATAAAACAGAAACCAATTGTAAAATGTTTTAAGTTTAATAAACTAACAGGTTAAACTATTCTCAATTTTTGCATTATTGTAACTTGAAACTTACCAGTTTCCATAATGTTTTTTTTTAAATGGATGACAGTGGTGTGCTGCAGAAGTTTAGTTGCTCCTTCTAAATGATTTTCCAGCTAGAAGCACGGAAAACACACATTGTACCGGAAAACAACTAAATACAGCTGTAAGGAAGTTTTCAGAATATTTCTCATTTTATACCATTGATGTGCTGGTGAAGAAGTGACCTTTGTCAATTTGCTTACATGCAAATATCTGCTAGGACGTTTCTTCAGTATTTGCATCCACATTGTAGTGAAAAGCAGCACAGATCTTTTTCAGAAGGGGCTCATAATTAACAGATGTGCTTTACATTGAATTGAATTGATTATTTATTTGTGTAAAATATTAAAAAATTCCACCCTCAAATGACCAAAGAACAATCTGAGAAAACATTCTCATTTGTGTTTGCTGCAACACTTTTGTACAGAAACGAGACACAATGCCATTTTCTATACTACATATACTGTATATATATATATATATATATATATATATATATATATATATATACAGTGGTGTGAAAAACTATTTGCCCCCTTCCTGATTTCTTATTCTTTTGCATGTTTGTCACATAAAATGTTTCTGATCATCAAACACATTTAACCATTAGTCAAATATAACACAAGTAAACACAAAATGCAGTTTTTAAATGATGGTTTTTATTATTTAGGGAGAAAAAAAAATCCAAACCTACATGGCCCTGTGTGAAAAAGTAAAGTTCTCTGACAAACTGAAACATTTGCTATTTCTTTTGTATTTTTCTTACATCATAGTAATATTTAGGTCATTTAATTAGACAAACATGACAATTGTTCTATGATAAAATAATATAATGTTTTCTAACCCACTTCAATTAAAGCCAAAAACTTTCCTGGCAAGAATTAACTCTGGATAGAACACCAGTCCAGGACAAATTCCTGCATTTACAAATGGGATTATTTAAAATTGACCATTAATAGCATGTACATTTTTGGGGTTTGTGAGGTAAATGTAAATACTAGTAAAACCCATGCACATTGGAGATGAGATTTAAACAAGGTGCTCAGTGAGGCAATAGTGCTAACCACTTTCCCATCTTGTATGCTACAATAAAATAGGAAAAAAAAAAACTCACAGTAATACTCTCAAATTAGATTTTAAAGTAACTGACACAAAAATCGTCAATTTTAATGATAAAAGATCACTATTGTTTTCATTTGTTCAGTAAATGATAGTATATAGATTCTAACTAGTGCCTCATCTTATACTTTTGTTATAGTACTATTGACTTAGTGATTATTATGGTGTGGCATCGGACAGGACATCCTTATTATATTGATATATTTATCTAATTTTTGTAGCTTACTTAATCCATCCTAAATCTGAATCCACTACATCTTAATACCAGTCCAATAAAGGGTAGAGTCACATATACACAATATATACAGTATCCAGACTTACTTTGCTTATTGTACCACAAGTATTTGGAATGTGGGAGAAAACAAGAGCATAGCACATTGTGTGAGGCTTATGTTGGGATTTTCATATGCCCCCTGGTGGGTGCAATACAGGTAAAGTTTGTTCCAATTGTTGATATTGCTTTAAGTTGCACATAAGAAACGTTTAACTGTTGATTGTGTTATCATTGGATCGCTGGATCAATTCTCGTGTTAAGGGCCCTGTTTAAAAGCTCACTGGAGTAGGATCTCTTCTGGCAGAAACCAGACTTGAACTGACAACATTCCAGATGCCAACGCAGATCCTTAGAATCAGAGCCACCACTCCGCCCTTTGATGCATAATCATTATAATCCCTTTAATGCTGAATCATTATTAGATTTCTATATTAATTATGTATTACTTATAATAATTATGTACATCTGGCGCCACCGTGAGTGGCAGCCATTCCAGCAGCTCTGTGTATGACTTTATCTTTCTACCTTTTTTCTCGATTTTTCTCAATTTCAATGATCACTTCTACCACTTTCTTTTATGTAGACTCGCTCCCTGGACACTTTTTACTACTTTTACTACTTGGACATGGATTTTTACACGCCGAGACTCGTCTATTCAAGTAGTCAACTTCAAGCGCTAAGAACAAATGCCCACACCGGTGTGGTTCCATATTTAATTTACTTATTTTTGTCAATTTCCCCTTGGGATTAATAAAGTATCTATCTATCTATCTATCTATCTATCTATCTATCTATCTATCTAT
>JANRMT010062804.1:10068705-10081381 GCA_026402145.1 Polypterus bichir lapradei | reverse complement strand
TATATATACAGTACAGGCCAAAAGTTTGGACACACCTCCTCATTCAACGTGTTTTCTTTATTTTCATGACTGAAGGCATCAAAACTATGAATGAACTCATGTGGAGTTATGTACTTAACAAAAAAAGGTGAAATAACTGAAAACATGTTTTATATTCTAGTTTCTTCAAAATAGCCACCCTTTGCTCTGATTACTGCTTTGCACACTCTTGGCATTCTCTCGATGAGCTTCAACAGGTAGTCACCTGAAATGGTTTTCACTTCACAGGTGTGCCTTATCAGGGTTATTTAGTGGAATTTCTTGCTTTATCAATGGGGTTGGAACCAGCAGTTGTGTTGTGCAGAAGTCAGGTTAGTTGGACGATCATTTATTTTTCAACAGGACAATGACCCCAAACACACCTCCAGGCTGTGTAAGGGCTATTTGACCAAGAAGGAGAGTGATGCAGTGCTGTAAATGGTCATGAAAATAAAGAAAACACATTGAATGAGAAGGTGTGTCCAAACTTTTGGCTGTACTGTATATATATGATAATCTGACTTAAAACCTTTAAGACATTCCATAAATTAACAAAGTTTAACAAAATGGCTTTATGAGTACATATACAGTGTGATGTGCATGGGCTCCGAACCATCATAAATATTGGCATGGAGTTGGCGGAAAAATTATAGGCTATGACTTAGGAAACATTCGTAATAATCATAATAATGATAATCCTCAAAGTGACAGGGTATAGGAGACATAGACTGGCAAAGTAAAAATGAATGATAAACTACAACTGTAAACTTTAACTGCATTGCTAAAGGAGGATTTACTTCAAAGTATAAGTATCTCTCAGATTGTCTTACATTAAAATGTACATTAAAACCCCACAAACATCATCCTCTGTTGTTCACCACCATCAATGACTTCATAATAATACCCTTCACATTCACCCCATTACACCA
This sequence comes from Polypterus bichir lapradei, assembly GCA_026402145.1. Lineage (NCBI taxonomy): Eukaryota > Metazoa > Chordata > Cladistia > Polypteriformes > Polypteridae > Polypterus > Polypterus bichir. Next base: position 10,080,434 of record JANRMT010062804.1, on the reverse strand, counting down.
TTATTCAGCTACAATTATGAAGTGCAAGCACATAAGTCATTTTCAAATGGTTTGTTTGCTTCCCAGCCTGAAATGCCAGTAAATTATCTTTATGATGGGGTCAATCATTTCAGTTCGAGGTCTTTAGGTTTTCTTCCACATCTGGTGGTACTTCTATGCCAAAATTGGGTGCGAGCTATATTTGACATGAGGGTGACATCCAGGTTTCTGATGGACAAACCAAATGTATTAATATGAAAAAATATCTCCACTTTACTCTTAATGCCTTCCAATCAGAATGGAAACCTATGCTTAAGTGGAAAACTTTATAAGGAATGTGTTGCATCATTCTACAATTAAGTTATCACCTTTTTTAGTGTTTTTTATGGTTGTCAACCAGTAATACTGGACCTTTTTTCTGTCTGTGCCTAGATTGTTAGAGTACCTAACTGGGATACATAATAAATAAAATATGGTCTGGGAGAGCCTACAGATTGCAGGAACATTTGTTGAATGATTTGTAGATTGTAAACATTATAAGGTAAAGTTTAGGATTAGGCAGAACACATGGCCCACTATGTGGAACATCTGCTTCAGAGTTCCATCTCGAAAACTGGCTTTATAATTTAACGAGCTTTAAATTATAATCAAATGTGTAGGTCTGAAGTTGGTTCATTACTTGTTTCATGTATCCAAAACCAGTCTATTCTAGCCCTTACAATTGGAAGGTATCTCTCTCATAAAAGTTTTTGTTGAAGGAGATAATGAGTATGAAGTACAGAAAGTTGGGATTCTCAGTAGTAGAGATTTCAAGTGCATTACATGTATTTAGTACACTAGTACTCCCTGTAAAGAGTAGGATGTATCCCGGTGTGCTGACTAAAATGCCCACCATGGCCGATTCATTGTGGCCGCCTAATCACCTGTCTCTGATTGGCTAACTGTCTCTCACCCCTTCTCCACCTAAAAGCTAATGTGTAATGAGCACTGTGGCGCAAAGTTGCTGCTGTCACATCATCCAGGTGGATTCTGCACATTGGTGGTGGTGGAAGTGGCTCCCCACTCATTAACTGAAGCACTTTCATTAGTGAGAAAACTGCTATATAAATGTAAAGATTATTACTGATGATGATGATGATTTATTATTATGATTATTATTATTATTATCATTATTATTCATGACCGAGTGTCTCTGTATTAAGAGGGAGGCTCTGTTTTGATTTGTATTGTTATTTTATATTTTTCTGGTCTTTTTTAAATTTTCTGGGAATTTGTGAATGTGTTAAATCTGAAAAAATACTTATTTTTTAATATCAGTTTTATTTTGGAATTGCTAAGCGTGTGGTCTCAGACTTTGCAGCCCGTGATGTCGCTAGCTCTAAAACTAGCACCATCACTAGAGTGGGTGACACAATACTTTTATTGTGCAAGTTTGTTGATAACTTCAGCATAAATTGTGTGTACTACTTTAGCTTTGGTTTTCAAGTTTTGAATCTCTGCTACATATATTTATCTCTAAATTCTGGTTTACCTATTGTGATGTGCAAGATATAATAGTAATAAAGCTTACAACTTTGCAATGTTTAAGGAACTATGAGTGCATTTTGTGTTTAGGATTTGGTGGCAGATTGTTATTCTGCTTGGTTACTAAACTCTAGTCTGATTTTAAGGTTTCTATTGTTTTCATTTCTGGTCTTTTTCATAAATACTTCCTTCTTGTAAGAATATAATCTTCCATAGGTTCCTTTATACCACTGCAAAGAGTTTTTCAATTCCTGCCTGCACATTCATGCCTCAAACTACTCACTTGTGGTCAGAGGCAAAACCATCTGCACCCACTTCCCTAGCTCCATGAGATGATCCAAGCCAGGATCCTTGTTAGATTGCTGGTCACCATGTATCCAGACCAATGGATTTAAGCATACAATCATGCCTTGTAATTTCTGTTCTTTAAGTGTCTGATCATCTCTCTATCCTTCTCTCTTTCACCCATGCATTTATTTACACACACATATACACAACCTCTCGGCATAGATTCTCAGGATGGCTCCTCTAATTCTAACAGTATATCTCTTTTTTTCATGTCCACGTGACCCCACCAGAATTTTAATGCTGAAAACAATCACTGCTCAGAGTAACAGCTATAAGACCAAAATAATAATAATAACAATCTAAATACTATAAGTAGTGTAACAATTCTGTTGGGTGTGAGAATATAGAAGTTAATTATTTCATCTAATATATTAGGAATTTATTATAAACGTTTTGTAAAGGTGACCATCTGCTAGTATGCCACCAAAAAATTATCTCCATTTCCGGGTCTGAAAATCCTGAGACTGTACATTTTTCAAGAAATCTGAATATAGTCAGATATTTAAAGCAATAAAGTAAGATGTAAAATAAAGACAGGAGTATTAAGAGTAAAACAAATGTAAAATAAATGTTCAATGAAAACTCAGCCTTGCTGACATGTATGCAGAGTAACCTTTTCTAAGAGTTACAAACTGCAATAAAGCTCTGTTGAAAATGTACATTTGAGCCTGTAATGAAAGGGTGTGAAAGTTCAGTATGCTTACAGGTATGAGTCTTCCTAGAAAATTCCAAAATGTACAAATAGGCTTCTAATTTGAATTCAGTGTATGTTTCATCAATTAGCTGATGACAAAATTTGGAAAGCAATAGAATGACCTGACCCAAGTGAATTCAACTGTTTACTGTAAGAAAAATGTAAGAAAATCAGGAACGATTGCCAGGAGACAATGTGCACAAGGATCTAATGAAAAAAAAACATTGAAAATACCCCACTTACAAATAATACTACAATTAAGAAGTGAATTGTGCAAAATTCTGAATGCCAGATGTTTTTACAGTAGCCCTGCCTTGATACACTAGAAGTGTTGTTCTCAAAAACAGTACTAGGAACCTACTGTGGCTGCAAGTTTTTGTTCCATCCAGATTCACAATCAGTGATAATAATTAATACTAACCAATCTCATTTCATTAGCTGGTCTTTTTCCACTTCTCTTATTCAGGTCAGGCCAGGGAGCATGTACTTGTAGAATGCATTGCTGCACCCACCACACGACGAAACAACTCAGAATCCTGGTTGCCCGCAGCCAGGTGTTTCATGGGCGTCTCCTTGGCCTGGTCCAGCCACTCGGGTCCTCAACAATGAGGATCCTGTGAGCTGGATCACCCTTGCGGAATCACGCCACATGGCCGTAGTGCCATAACTGACGCTCCTTCACAATGCAGGTAATGTGCTTCATTTGGGACTCCATGAGCAACTGCTCATTCAACACAAAGTAAAACCAGTGGTACCCAAAGATTATCTGAAGAGACACAGTACCAAAGGAGTCCAGTCTTCCTCTCAGGTTACTGGATAATGTCCATGTCTCGCAACCATATAGCAAGACCTCATGACCCCCCCATGCTCTTCGAATCTGTCTACTGACTTTATAGGAAGAGTCACCAGAGACATGAATGTCACTGTCGAGGTAAGTAAACCTCTTGACAAGGTCAACATTATCTTCACAGACAGGCACACTGCTAATAGCTGTGCCCAAGAGGTCATTAAATGCCTGGATCTTGGTTTTTATCCAGGACACTTGCAAGTCCACACACCCAGATTCCTCGCTCAGTCTTTCGAGAGGCCTGATCAGAGCCCCATTGACTTCACAAAAATCACAGCATTGTCAGCAAAGTCAAGATTAGTGAATCATTCTTCACCAACAGATGCTCCACAGCCGCTGGACACCACAACCTTGCCCAACATCCAGTCCATGCAAACACTGGACAGAATAGGAGCAAGAACACACCCCTAACAAACCCCAGAATCAACTGGGAAAAACAGAGAGGTTCTGCCTCCACTCTGCACAGTACTCACAGTACCAGTGCACAGGCCAGCCATGATATCCAGCAACCTTGAGGGGATCCTACAAACCCACAGGATGTCCCACAAGGCAGCTCGTTCAAATGAGTCAAACTTTACAAAAATCAACAAAGGCTGCAAAGAAACTCTGTCAATATTCGTGATTGAGCTCCATGAGAACCCTCAGTGCCAGGTTGCGGTCGATGGTAGACTTCTTAGGCGTAAAACCAGACTACTCCGCTCGCTGGTTGGTGAGCAAGTGATCATGGATTTTATTGAGGACGACCCTAGCAAGGACCTTACCCAGCACCAAGAGCAGTGTTATCCCCCTGTTGTTTCTGCAATCCAGGCGATCACCCTTCCCTTTCCAGAAAAGGACAACAAGTTCTGTTTTCCAGTCAGTTGGGATGATACCAGTCTCCCAAATGGAAGCAAAGATTGCTTGCAATACCAGTAGGACAGATTTACCACCAACCGTGGAGAAGTCACCCTGGATACCACAGATCCCAGCAGCCTTCCCTCCCCTCAACTGGTTCACCACCTATGCAATCTCAGTGAGATTGGGGGGTTCACAGCTAACTGGAGGATCAGCATCAAGAACTGTGGACCCAGAGATGTCCAAAGTCCTAGCCGAAGGATCAGCTTTGAACAGCTGCTCAAAGTAGCCAGTCCAGCGGGTCACAACTGCAGTGTCATCTGTAAGGACTGTTACATCAGCTGCCCTGACTACAACTCTCAGAGGAACAGATTCGTAGGTGCGTAATGCTTCGATTCCTCTGTAAGCAGGACCTGGGTCTCTTATTGTGCATTCAAAAAACCACAGCTGTATGATTTTTAGATTTATAAAGCATAGAAACATAAAATGCTTAAAATAGCCTAATGAATAGGTGACAGATGTATTATAAGTTAGAAATCTGTATAATAGTTGCAATTTCCATTTGTATCATGGCTGATCTTGCCACAGCATTATGAAGGGCCTTACAATGAAGCCAGAAGTCTCAAAACACATTGGCATTTGGCAACTTCTTCACCTTCACACTACAATTTCATCAGTGCATTGTGGACCCTCATATTTATACACTGTCTATTGCTAAATGTTTACAATTTAGGCTCCATTCATTGATTAACATTTAATTTTACTAATCATCATCAGGTCTGTGCTCACTACCTTGTGCATTCAGCTTTGAATATCTATTACTGCTGACTTATACTTGTGCAATCTTGAAATAAAAAGTTTTTTTTTTTATTTTGTATATTTGTTTGCACTTACAACAACAACAACAACATTTATTTATATAGCACATTTTCATACAAAAAAATGTAGCTCAAAGTGCTTTACATAATGAAGAATAGAAAAATAAGAGACACATTAAGAAAATAAAATAAGTCAACATTAATTAACATAGAATAAGTGTAAGGTCCAATGGCCAGGGGGGACAGAAAAAACAAAAAAAAAACTCCAGACGGCCGGAGAAAAAAAATAAAATCTGCAGGGATTCCAGGCCATGAGACCGCCCAGTCCCCTCTTAGTTATTAACTTAGTTATTTCTTTTTAACTATGCTAATAGTATTTATTTGCAGATATATTTACATATTATATGACAGTTTCATATTGTTTTTGGATGTATATTGAACCACTTGTTTAAAAGTAGACTTTAATTGACGTTTAGTTTTAAGCAATCTTTATTAGACAGCTAGATAGTCCAGTGATTCCACTCTGCTGGGCCCTTGAACGAGGCCCTCAACCTGCAATTGCTCCATCCTGAGCATGAGGTTAACCTGCATCCAGCCCTGAAAGCTGCTCCTCCAACTTGCAGGGAAAACTTGGGTGTGGTAGCAGGATTGGCACTTCAGCAACTGTAAATAACCTCACACTGTTTCGCTCCATTCAAATATTGTGTGGTGCCAAGGTGTCTCCCATTGTATGACTGTTCTCAGGTCCTAATTTGGGATCCTGAGGTGTTTCCTCATGTGGTGGGTGCAACAACGCACTGTATCAGTGCATTCTTCCAATCTCTGTCTCTCTCTAGATACCATGATGAGCTAAAAACCATTAAAAATATTGCCTGGCTGATTGGATCCCGGGCGGCACGGTGGCGCAGTGGGTAGAGCTGCTGCCTCGCAGGTCCTCCCTGCGTGGAGTTTGCATGTTCTCCCCATGTCTGTGTGGCTTTTCTCCCATAGTCCAAAGACGTGCAGGTTTGGTGCATTGGCGATTCTAAATTGTCCCTAGTGTTTGCTTGGTAGGTGTGTGTGTGTGTGTGTGTGTACGCACCCTGTGTTGGCTGGGATTGACTCCAGCAGACCCCCGTGACCCTGTAGTTAGGATATGGCAGAATGGATGGATGGATGACTGGATCCCTAAGACAATCCATAATACTACAGTTTAAATACAACTCCCAAGATACATTGTCACATAAAATTACTGTGAAGTAAAACTAGCCTCAATATTAAGTTTATAGCCTGGTTCTTGTGCTGTTCCATTAAATTACCAAGAATACTAAAGGATACTTTTTTTGCATGGTTATGTGAAACATTTTGAATTTCCAAACACATTTAATGTCATGTTTTTGCTCTCTTTAACTTTTGTAAAGAAAAGGCAGGAACAACATAAAAATGTGTTGGTATGAGACATGTAGACCCATTTAACACAGATCTTTAAATTAAAAATAGCAACAAAATAATTCACAAAAATGAAGGACCGTAGGACCAAAGGTATGCTGCAGTTCTTCAGCTATTCATATAGGTTGTTATCTTTTTGGGTGCAAAGTCTTATATGAATGACAACGTCTGGTTGTTCTTTGTCTTAAATAGATAGAGATTCCATTGTTGTGGTTAGTAATGTCATGTCTCACTAGCAATTTCTAACTCCAATTTAATCAAAAAGAGCAATTCTGCTGTTTTCAAATTCATCCCTGTCACAGTTACTAACTAAAGCCAGTTGAATGCTCCCAGATTTTCTTAGCAGTATAAATTTAAAATGCAACACATGGAAGTTGAACTAACATTTAGAGATATCTCAAAATGCATTTTAAGTTATCTGGAAATTGATTTAGGATCTCAAAAAGAATTACAGACATCTGAAAAGAAGTCTGCTTCAAGATATCTGAAATACATTCAGTGTTTTGTATTTACAAAAAGAGTAAACTACTCCTTACCTTCTTGCACAGTTAAATTACAGATTAATCAGTTTTTATTTTACATATATACCATTCATGGTAAATAATTGCACATCAGCGGAATATAAAGGAAGAAAAAACTGCATTGCATATGTAAGCAGCAAATTGCAATACATTGTCAAATTTAAAACAGATAACAATAAGTTTTCGCTGGAAAGGACTGTACAAAGAAAGTTCACAGCATGGTGAAGCAGCAGTTAGTGGTATTACCTCAAATTGACAGTGACAGAGGCTTAGTTCCTGGTCTGCTTTCCATCTGATTTCTGATTACATACTATTCCACTGAAGCGACAGGTTTACAACCAGGGATTTCAGTTTTTCTGCATTTCCTTAAAGCATTCTTGTCAGTAGGTGAATTGGTAATTTGTGGCTGTGTTGCATTGGACTGTCAACTTATTTAGTTGGTTCTTGCCCTGTGTACAGCATTGTTGAGATACATTCACAAACTCCTTAAAACCTGCAGTGAAAGTAGTGAATTTAGAATATACAGTACATAGATTAATTAATTTATCAAAAGAATCAGGATTTGTGGACTGATTATATTGTCACCAGTATGAACACTGGAATAACTATATTAGTTTCTGAACGTTACAGAGTAATAATTGATCTGACACATATATTTGCAAGCCTATGCAGGTGTACTTTAAAATTTAAAGTTAAAATTAATACTAATTATAGATATATCTCCCTGAGATGTAGATTGATAAATTTGGCATATCAATTGCTTTTTTAATACCTAAACATTGAATGGAAATAAAACATTTTCTATATTTCTGTTAAGTAAATATCTAAAATATCTATATCTTAAGGTTGAATTAAAAATAATGTGTTTCCATATTCATAGATAAGGAATGGGGGCTATCTCAAATAAAAATAGCCTATAACTAAACTTGCAAGTATGTGTCATATTTTTAATTGTGCTTTGCAATGGAAAAAATATCAAAAGGGTTTACATAAGAAAAACATAATGGCTGTATCCACTATTAGATTTTGATCACAATATCGGCACACCTTCTGCTATGCAAAAGAGGGACACGTTCTAAATGTCTTTTGTTTTAAACCATTTTTATATATTCAGCAGCTTTTTTTAAGTAGTTTAGCTTTTTAAAGCATTACTGAGTTGAAAGAAAATCCTTAATTCACAATTAATTTCCTTTTTTCAGTTTATATACACAGTTTTAGGATTTACTTACTGGGCAATCAAAAAGACTGTAAGGCCTATACAAGCACAGCGACAGTGGTGGAGTGGTTAGTGCTATTGACACCAGGTTATTATCTTTGTGGAGTGTACATATTGGATTTTCCTTCCACATCCCTGAAGATGTGCATGTGACAGTAATAGTGGACTCTAAATTGGATCTCTATATCGTGTGAAAAGGCTGTGTGTGGGCCTGGTCACTGACCTATGTCCTGTAATGCTGGGATAAGTATACTGTATGTAACTTTATATATGTATTTTTATATATATATATACTGTAAATGCAACTACATATGTTTATGCGCATGCATGGGGTACACAATAAAAAGATCTTAGGATTACATAACAGCTTACCTGTTTTCCTCTTCTGTCCTCAGCAAAGAAGTAGCTGAACAATTGGAAGTCTCATGATACTGAAACAAAGTAGGCCTCCAGCCCACCATATGGTGAATTACCTTTAAAACATTAAGATAACTGCAAGTCCCTGCCATCTGTAGACCAGCCCAGAAATGAGACATAACAGTGTCTTTTACATATATTTAAAATTAAACCACAATGAGGCAGGGAAGAGAAAAGAACACAAATGATTGAAAAGATGAACTCTAACTAAAATGCACTTTGGACCTGATTACCTGACTCTACAGGAGTGGCGGATTGTAATGGTAGGCACTGGGCCCCGCTTTCCCAAAGTTTTAAAAACTCTACTTATATTAATTAGGTAATGTGCAATAATCATGAAATAAATTTGTTTATTTGCACAAAGTGCCTAGTGCCAGCGCATGTCAACAGCCATATAAAATTGGTCTTGACATGTACTTGTGTAATTTCTGCGTGAACACCTATATTTCCTGAGTGAAGGGCACCAGCCAATTGAGAGTGTATGTAAGTCCTTGATCTTTTGGCAAGCAGGTGACCTGAGGCTGCCCTTTAACTGGTTGCTTTCAGATTTTTCTGGGGACACAGCACCCCGAACACTCCCACATTTTTGGCAGCAAATTAGTTTTGTTTTAGGTTTATTTAATCCAGTGTGATTGGATAATCGTCGATGCACTATTTCAAGTTTATGTCAATAGCTCACAGTTCACTCCCACCATTAACATAAGTACAAATAAGCAAGCATGACTTTACAGTATAGAGATGGCCATTTGAAGTGGAACTTCAGAAATCAAAGAAAATTTGATTATGTCTTTAATGAAATACCCCTTGATAAATCTTTCACTTGAAGGAAAAGAAAAGATAAAGGAGCTACAATTGGGCTGACCAGACTTAATTCAGCAGCATACAAGTAATCGAGGACAAGTTTATACACTGATGTTTCTGCTCTTTATATGACAAACAGGGTTGGCTAACTGGATGTGGTGTAGGTAATGCCTTTTCTGCTTTCCTGTTTGCTGTTTCAAAGGGTCAAAGCACTGTGGACAACGACAGGACTACAAGACCTGAAACATCTTTCCGAAAAAGCCAAGTGGCACGGAATTAGCCACAGTCATCTAGAGCAGCATTTTTCAACAAGTATGCCACAGTACAGTGGTGCGCTGTGAGACCTACCCAGGTGTGCCAAGGAAATAATAGTTTAATGCACTTGGGTCTGAACCTGAGAGCGACAACCTCCTCAGGTGGTGGAGTCCTGTCTGAGGAGGACAGGACTACCTGGAGAAGCTGGCATAAAAGCAGTTCTGGGATTGCTATGTTGCAGACACAGTACTAAGAGCACTTCAGATGTTTTCTCCAGGCTGCTAGAGTCCATCTTGCCATGGGTGTGTGGTCACCAGCGAGCCTCTCAGTACTGGGGGATAGTGGGAATACAAGTTGCCTCTGAGGCAGAGAAGGGTGAGCAAAAGGGCAAAGCAGCTTGTAGATACTACCAAAGTGGTCACTAAGTGCTGTGTCTGTGAGCACTGATCTCTCAGCTTTTTTTTTACCAGCTTCGCTGATAGCCCTGCCCCATCAGGCAGTTGAGCATGTGTATGAGCTATAATTCGTTTGCAGTTAGTAAGATAGTGGTGTACCTTGGAGTGATTTTGTTACAAAAGTGTGCCACTACAGAAAAAAAGGTTTGGAAACACTGATATAGACAATAGTTTAATCAGAAAATAATTGAGAAATTTTCAGGCCTGAAGGAAAGGAGGACAAAATTTATGTTCAAGGAAATGCAGTTATCCTGATCGTAAAGGCAGAATAAGGTTTAGGTTGGACTTGTCCTGTGGGTGTAGTACAAGACAGGTGGAAAAAAATATAAATTAATAAAAGAACATAAATACAATACTGTAAATAATAAATAGAAGTAAGATTACATAATCACAATGAGGAAAACATCAGTATTACTGAAGGTCACGGAAAGCAAGTGAATAGAAATAAGTCTTTAATCTTGTTTTGAACTGTTCATTTGTAGATGACTCCTTTATGTAATGAGGCAAAGAGTTCCATGGGTGAGGAGCAGCAGCTGTAAAAGCCATGTCCCCCTTAGTTTTACACTTGGTACGAGGGACAACAAGATACAACTGACCAGAAGATCTAAGCACTCTGTATGGCTGGTGTAAAGCACACAATTCAGTTAAATAAACAGGAGCAAGCCCATGTAAAGACTTAAAAACTAGCAATAAGATTTTAAAATCAATTCAAAAACCGACAGGCAGCCAGTGTAAAGAAGCTAATATTGGAGAAACAGAATCAGACTTTCTTGCCCAAACCAGAAAGTGAGTGGTAGCATTCTGGACCAAATGTAACCTGCATATCAGGGATTTGCTAATCCCAGAATACAGCGAGTTGCAGTAATCAAGGCACGAAAAGATAAAAGCATGAGTAGGTTTCTCAAGATCCCTAGCAGATAAAAAAAGGCTTACCTAAAAGACAAAGCTGGGAAAATGACGAACTGTGATGCAAGACTTCACAAAAATCAGAGGACTAGTGATTGTATGATGTTGATTAATTGAATACAGTGGAAATGGCCAAGGACTGAGCACTCTATTAGCAGGAGCAGAATAACATTTGGATTGATCTTATGCTATGGATGTATTATAGGACAGACTGAAATGCTTGGAAGATTACGGAGTTGGAGGTGTGGACATTATGGTGTGGGTTTTGCCAGAATGGGGAATCGGCAAGTTAGCAGAAGATTAGGCAATTTACAGACAGTATAAAATTTGGGTGGCAGGTGCACCTGTTCCTTTCCATATATACTGTATAGGGCAAGTTATGAAAAGAATAAGGGGACTGTGGATGTCATAGACTGGTGTTTTGGAGCACAGTAGAAATATGAAAGCTGGCATCAGATTGGGCAGCATGGTGGAAAGCGTATAATACATTTTACCCTTTGTTTCTCCTATGGGTCTGTTAGTGGACAGGCCAAGATATGCATTGGCACGATGATGAGGACCATGACAGCATTTGGAATGACTGGACGGACAGACAGACAGACAGGCAGACAGACAGACAGATAGACAGATAGATAGATAGATAGATAGATAGATAGATAGATAGATAGATAGATAGATAGATAGAT
>JANRMT010062804.1:10020620-10068695 GCA_026402145.1 Polypterus bichir lapradei | reverse complement strand
GATAGATAGATAGATAGATAGATAGATAGATAGATAGATAGATAGATTTAGTTTGTCTTCCCAAAAACTGCACTCCCACCCAAATGTTTTCACCAGCTGCCACTGCTGTACAGTCTTACCCCCTTTTCTGTCTAATATAGTAGCTGCTCCTTACTGCTGTATCCCATTTCTCTCTCTTTTTCGTTCTCTCCTCAACTAGCTCTATTTGCCCTCACTTTTTTGCCAATGGGCCTTTGCCCCAGCTCACTTCATGAATCAAGACTAAATGATGTATTGACAGGGACCAGATTTTATACTTACCTATTGTTTATTTCTAATGTCTCCCTTGTCTCACCTTTTAGTCTATAAATTCTTAGGCTTTATACTGAAATGATCTGCCTGCTTGTGGAATGATCTGCTTGTTTATATAAGATGTGTCCCTTTAGTCTCAGCTTTTAGGTCCAGGCTGAAGACTAGCTACTTTAGTCAAGCACATCCTGATTAGAGCTGCTGATTAGCCATGCATAATGCAATATTTATAAACTGTTACTAAACCACCTCTGATCTGCTTTCTCCTTGTGGTATTTTATTGTGGCACATGTACTGGGAGCATTAGAATGATCGGATGGAATGGGTGTTTCATTAGATTGTACAATCCAGCACAGACTCTACTCTCAAATTCCAAGGAGTTGGTAGGATATTATTTCACCAATGTTTCCAGGACTGTATCTGACATTGTGTTTGACTTTCTTTCTTACAATTAAGCATGGACTACCCAGAGGTTTATTTTCTTCTTGGATGCTGCTGATTGGAGTTTTTGTTTTACTTTCCTCCGTTGTCATCTGGCCATAGTTCAACAATTAATTAAACTACATAAATTGTTGGCTTCTATTTATGTTAGTCAGTGTCTACATTCATTTTCTGTGTGTTTTCACAAATCTATGTCTTTATTTGTTCTAATTCTGTACTTAATCATTTATATAATCTATACTTGCATTTTACTTGAGAATTTAGCACAGTGCTCTGCACCTCCATTCAGTGAAATGCGGTATACAAAACAGTGTGAATAGGGCTACCAGCCTTAACTGCACTATACTGGCACCTTAGAAGACTTTACCCCTAAACAAAGAGATACACTTTCAGTAATTTACCAAGCAACCATAGCCGCTCTGACGGTTTATCCCACTTGCCCTAAACAGTATTTCACATGCTATTACTTGTTTGTTGTGAGGGGTTTTGCCTTTCACACACAGGTAAGTCACTCTTGTCATTTGTTAGGTTTTCTTGCTGTCTGCAATAAGCATGAGACTGTCACATATTCATTTTTGAAAAGCCTTAGCATTTTTGTATTAGTTCTCAATCTCTCTCCCCTTCTCTCTCAGCTCCATCTATATATACAGGATAGACCACCTTCTGGCAGCCACTGCCTACCCACACTGGGATATTTCTATTTCTCTCTGTGACCACAATGTTGCTCTATTCTCATCTCCACAGACAGGCTCATCCTCATTTCATTTTACAACCGTAAACCATTAAACATTTAAATATAAAAGGTGAGACCTTGATTTTAGTTTCATCATATATTCAAATTTTTCAACATATTGTATTGCAGATTTTTTTTTCTTGTACTGCATATTATATAAGCATATTTAGGTACATTTGAATATCACCTTATGTTGTGTTTTAACATCAGCCGTTTAGGGAGCTGCAGCTTAAGAGTTTTTTCCTTTAATCTTGAACCCACTTTGCTTGTGATGAAAACAAGTGGAACAGAAACAAGAACATACAGGCATGTAGCTTGAAGCGAAAACCTTGACAACTTTAAAAAGCGTCTGCATGGTGTATGGGTTCAAATGAGCTAAACAAACAAGCTTAATGGACTGAATGGGTCAGATCTATATGACATACATTTGTTTAAAATACTCAGTGTGTTTAGTCCAAAATCTTTCTTCTGTTATTTCAAAACTGTCACATGACATACTGTGAGTTCACATTATACTGTACTGTATATATTTTTGTTTGTTTATTGTTTAATGTAAACATAAGAGCATGGTCGTTACAGTATTTTGTTAATACTTGGCCCAATTATCTGTCTTTCTTTTAGATTAGGATTTTATGACATTTGCAGTGTTCACTTTAAATATCATTTCATTTGTAACTCATTTTGGTCAAGTATGCATTAAACATTAACAGATGCCTGTACTCAAAATAAACAAACAGCAGAAATGATATACAATCATGTGACTAACGCAAAACAATAATCTTTAATAGATTAATAAATTATTAGCAGTTCCCTTGGAAATTGTATTTAAGGCATGATTTTGCATGTTCTGAAGTTTTATCCACGATCTAAATCTTAACACTCAAGACACACAGAGGACACAACCTATTTGTAGCAAGTTAAATTCCAACTACTGTATTTGGGTTTGCTTTTTAAAAACTGGCAGCACTCAAACCTCAATTTGAAATGATGACATAATTGCTCAAAGAGATACATTTCAATCAGAAACTAAAAGCATACAGGTAATCTGACTGTGGGCCATTCTGTTTAAGATAACATCAATTGTTAACAGCTGTAAAATACATTTAATGGGTAAAAATTGTGAGAACAAAATAATACTTTAAAGTAGTTCTATAATTTGTATATGACCTGGAGCAGTAAATTTAAAAGAATGCAAAAATGACGTATATTATTTGTTCTGAACAGGAATGTATTTAATTTGAGCATAAATGATTTGTGATAAGTGAAGAGCTGATAATGATCTTGATAGCTGCAAGCATCTTTAGCCAGAACCGTAGAGCTTATAAAAATATTAGTGGTGTACGTGAAATCTTTTTGTATGTGAAATTAATTTGCAGAACTTAATAAAAAAGGTAAAAATTTGTAGAAAATTTTTATAGTGAGAAGTCAAGCAAAATGACACCTTTTATTGGCAAACTAAAAAGATTACAATATGCAAGATTTTCAGGCAACTCAGGCCCCTTATTGCCTGAAGAAGGGGCCTGAATTGCCTCAAAAGCTTGCATATTGTAATCTTTTTAGTTAGTCAATAAAAGGTGTCATTTTGCTTGACTTCTCACTATATTTATAATGGCTAACATGGTACAACACCCTAGTACAACAGAAAATTTTTTAAAAATATATTAGTCATCCAGTGGAAATTTTGCAGTCTGTCAGTTTCTCTCCCTTTTTGGGCCCCATTTAGGTGGACTATATGAAAGTCCATTTTCAAATATATTGCCTTTGTTTGGATAAAAGGCAGGAAAGAGTGCAACATAGAATATCTGCCTGTCTGTTTGTACCCTGTACAATCCTACACCCTTTGACAGGCCTGGACCAAATTTTGCATAGTCACTCTGTAATACTATACAAAGAAGACAGACTTCTTTCAAACCCAATATTTTGACCCAGGGCATTACAATATATTTTTTTTGCTGTGTGCTACAGTTTCCACACCAGTGTCACTCAGGGTTGCCAGATGTTGGGTTTTCATGCCATATGGTTATATGTAGCTGATCAAACAACAAAACTCCAAGGGGGACGTTAAACCTCCATCCCAACTCAATGCTGATAGTGGCAAAACTCCAAGAGAACCTGGACGTCTACAGCCCCAAAACTCCCTTGATCATCAACAGCATCATTCATTGAGCTGGTCCATAGTGTCATTAGTTGGGTTTTTACCTGTCATTAGCCTGGAAATATTTCCAGGACCTGGCAACCCTGGTGCCACCTGCTGGCTCAGAGCAAGTGAAACATCCGAACAGACTGAAGCTAGACTAGCGGGATGTGTACTGCTTCTATCTACTGTTATATAAAAAGAAGTATCTTGCTCATTTGCAAGGGGTCGGTTGGATGAGTCTTAATCGAGGGTGTAAGTGCAGAGCAACACAAAGAAAATCAGAAGGTTATTTAACTTCTGCTTTGTATGCTTTTCTTCATAATTTAAGCACTGCGAACTGTCCATCTTGAACTAAGAGGATGAGTCAGACATGACCGTATTTATGGCTACAAATCAGCATGGAGTTACTACAATTCTGGAATCCAATTGGACCCAAATAAACAAATTTTCAACTCACAAGAGCAGAGGCATTAATAGAGAGGCAGTGTGGCTATGAGATGGGCCAATTAGCAATCACATCAGGGTCACCATTTAAAACACATAAACCTTTGCTTTCTTTCCCTAACCCATTTTACAAATATAACTGATTAATGCTAGGTACTTCTGCTGGTATTATAGAGCACTAAGTCAAACCCCTCTCTTTTTTCTAAGATTTAAATAATATTTTTTAGGGTTTATATTTATATTAGGTGTATTTTTGCAGTGTACACAGTGGCACTTTTAAGCAGATTCAACAAGCATCCTATTTCCTACATATCTAATTAAAAAATATGCAAAAAATAATAAGTATTCAGTTTCATGGGAATTTTAAAAGAAAGACCTTAATTTAAATGCTCCAGTTATGCTTCTAACAGCAAAACCTTGGAACAACAGTTAAATTACATTAATAATATACTCACAAATGACATATACTTTTGGTAGTTTTTAATGTATTACTTATCTAATACTCATGCTGGGTTTAATGCAGAACCCAAACAGGGTGAATAAAGGAGCTGGTATTTCTGTGAGTGATGTGTTGGTGCTGTAAGCCATGTGCTACAGCACAAACAAAAGCAAATAAAATGAATGATGAAGGCAAACAAGTACAAATTCCATCAGGCCACAAACATCCATCTATAGGTTCATCATCGACAAAGAGACATCTATTCAAAGTACAGTATAGGACATGTTACATCAGGTAATATAAAAGAAAAAGGAAAAGACAACTGGAAGAACTTAGTAACAGTTGTTCAAAATGTCTGCAATACTAATAAAAAAACAATATGAGCATCATTTTCTAATAAAACAATTCAAAGTTAAATAATAAGGCTTTAGCTTTGTTTTGTAGGCAACCTAGTTCCATCAACATTCAAATGAAACATCATATTTCTAAATTGATCACTTATGACAACATATAAAAAGGAACCGTTGAAAATCTGAGGATATTATATTTAACAGGAGACAGGAAAATCAAGGTGCATTGTCTTTACACACCTTCAAGTACTGAAAATGAAAAACATAAAATAAACTGCCTAAGAACAGTGTCTGACAAATCCTGCTAAACTGTCAAACCTGGTTAGGACAATGTAATAGTCAATAGTGCCGCAAGCTGCAATTGTATCTAAACCAAAATAATGGTAACATTTATGCACCAGAAGAAAATATAGCATCATTTATAGCTTAAGTTATGCCTGGTTTCAGTCAAGATTTCTAAGGCTATATTACTTTAAGTCATTTTTAAGTTGCTGGAATAAAATATTCTGTACAGCTTTAGAAAAAAAAAACAAAATTTGAAATTTGTTTATATTTTAAAAATAACAGCAATTTTACCATGTGAAAAAATAAAAAGCTAGTGTTGGCATGTTCCCCACAATACCCCACAATGCAATTACTCCAAACTAGCTGCGCAGAGTTACAATTTTTGAATAGTTAATGAAAAGGGCACCAAAAAAGTGTGCAGTAGCAGTAAGTCAACCTCAGCAAGGAGACAAAAAGGTAAGGATTTGGCCTGCAGCAAACACCAATAGATACCCATGCACAGATCGGCAGTGAAATTTCTGATCACTTGTCAATATAGAGCCCACATGCTCACTTCAACCTCACTGTGGAGAGCTCCAAATAGGTCCAATCATAAAGGGATGACTTAAAGATACAGAGAAAGAGAGAAAGGCTACAGCAGATGTCCAGTGATCAGCTAGAAAAAAAATTTGTAGAAGTTGTCCCTAGATCAAATAGCTTCTAATTCGTAAATTGATTGGCCAAGGAAAGAAAAGTTCAGAAAAAGAAAAATGGAAGGAAATGTTAATAGAAGGAATGGATGGCAGAAAATTAAACATACCAGACCAAAAATTACAGAGTAAAGGGTAATCAAATGACATCTGCATAAAAGTGTCCCCAGGGAGTTCAAGGAAATGTAATGACAGTTATGGTCAGAGATCAAAACCCAGGCATAATATTTGCAAGGGGTGACACATGAACAATAAACATACTTGAATTTGGAGTGTTGAGAATTTATAAATATTAAATTCCATGAAAAAGAGTGCTTAAAAGGGAGATTATATTGGCACACTCTTAATTGTTAATGAGCAATGAGCTGCCATGCATAGAATTGTATTTAAAGTCAACACTGGTTTCCCAGCTCAGGGGTATCATAAAACAGAATTTGTACATAGGCTGGGAAGCAAGGCCTTTTGAGATCAGAGCTCTACTTGCTTTAAAAATGGATCTTACTTGTAAACAAAAGAAAAAGAAAGCCATGGAAATAGAAAATGAGGACACTAGTGAATGGAATGTACGGAAGCCAGAATTATCAAATATATCACCCAGTGTATGCATTATCTACAAGCTCAGAACTGCAATACAATGGAAAATAGGGTTAAAGAGTTAAAGGAATGTCAGGTTGGGCCAGGACTAAGATGACTCTCTGCCTTTTGTTATTTTCCTACCATGAGTGTGATAGGTAGATTCATATAGAGAAATTAAACCTTGAGTTTAATAGCAGAAAAAAGAGAGAATGAGAACCTAGGGCTAAACTATTTAAGTTGAACTTTAGTCATGATAACTGCTACTGTCTAGACAAATCCAAAAATTCTCACTAAGCTGTGGATCACCATGTAATTGAAAATGGTTTGCATTTAAATTCTTTTTAAAATACATGGTGGTACCCTGACATTTTCATTTTTGCCTGTCTCTTCTAAATAAAGCATTCCTGTCTATGTTATACTTCTGCATATGTCTAATTATGTACAGCTACCAACAATACTCATTCCATTAGGACAAGTATTTTTTAATATATTTCTTATTCTATTATGACACTTTAACTTTGGGGAAGAAATGATGTTACTATGCGTCTCTGAGATGACAATACTATTTGCCTCTTAATGCACGATTCTAAACCTTGCTTGTCTGCCCAATTCCCTAGTTTACACAAGTAACCTCCTCAATTAACCTACTCATACACCTCCTCATTACATTGTTCCCCTTCTGTTTAAGTGTAACCCGTCATGGTGGAACAGGTCTCATCTGTTTCAGAAGGAGTCGCAATGCTCCATAAACCCATGTTCCTCTTTCCTACATCAAGATTTGAGCCATGAATTAAGCCTTCTAATGTCTATTCTGGACTGACACATGGCACTGGCAGATAATTCAGAGACGATCCTATTTTCTGTTCTGCTCTTCAGCATGGCACCTAACATCAAATTTGGTCTGCAGAAATGATAGCCTGCCTGTATATATGTTGTTTTTACCAAGATGGACAATGATGTCTGGATCCATCCTTGCTTTGTTCAAGAGGCTATCTGCCCTTGAAGGGAGGTCTCCTGCCTTTGCACCTGCAAGGCAACACACCATACAAAATTCTCTATCTCAATCCCTTTAATGACTGAGTCCCCCTTCTATCACTACTTGTGTCCTTCTGTAGACTGGTGACATTTGCAGCTCATCATCCCTACCCTTCAATTCAAAACTAACATAGCCATGTCCAGCTAAGCTCAGCAAGGTCCTGAAAATGGCTGGAAATTCTGGGGTTCATACCACAGACAGTGGGTACCTCTTGCCTTGTACTTACGTCCGACCTTGACCTGCCTCCTTTTACCCCTTCAATCTGAAGTTCCGCCCATGCCACTTTGAGGGTACCTACTATCTCCCTATAGGGCATCTGTGCAAGAACAGTCAATTTTTTATTACAGTGCAGGCTAGCTATCTCATCCTTGAGTTCAGCAACCCTAAGCTTCAGGTACTGGACCAGTACCTAAAACTCCTGCATCATACGGGACTTGCATTGTATTGGCCTAAAAATCAAAATTTGTTTTGTTTGTTTTGGTGATAGTTATAAAATGGAATATAACTTAATTATAAACTTAACAAACCACAGGGCTTGTTTAATACTTACTGACCTTCTAAGCCCCTGAGTTTACTGTTTATGATGCTCTCACTACTGAATGCTTTGTGTCTTCTGTTGACGTTTCACGTTTAGCTGCGTGTTAAATGTGATTTTATTTTTACACTTTCCCTTAAGCCTGTCTGTTTTCCCTAGGAAACTCTCTTTCACTCCTCCTGTTTTTTAACCAAACGCAGCTATAAATAATATGACCACTTAAATTGCCCATTTTTTGAAATGTGCTCTTTATTTCTGCACTTGCACTTAATTTACTTGAGTTAGCTAGCAAAAACTCTTCTAATGGGAAACAAGCTATAAAAAAGATATATCCAGTCCTCCTTTTGTGACAAATCACAATGAAGTTTTAGGAACAAATGCCTTATTTGAATCAAGTTTCACTCGAAGACAATCTGCAGCACAATCCACCAGTTGGGTTGATGTTAGCACACAGGACATCAGTTAAGTAAAGCTTTAACCGTCTCAGCAAAGCAAAGCTCCAATCTTCTCTTATGAGTGTATACCAGTATTCATTAGTGTACTCTAGAATACAAGTATATCTAAATACTTTGAGATAATTAAAGAGATGGATTGACAAAGGAATATTTACAGAACATGGGTGGAACTAGCAGATTTTAACCAGTTTATCTTATAACCAGAGCTCATAGGAATCAGATCATTTTAAGAGTATGAAGGAGGAAGGTACATTTCCACCCATGTAGAGCATTTCCTTGTAGAACGAACAGGGTCTTGAGACTGGAGGGTTGGCAGGCATAGGGGAAGATACTCTAATTCTTAGGAACATTCACTTCTAAGTTTTTTAATAAAGGTCTAACAATAGCTGCTTTTAAAGGATTACACAGTGTACTGCTTTGCTCACACCTGGGCATCTTGGTACAGTAAATATATTATAAATATCTGCCTATAGCAGCCATAATGCATTTTTAAGAGCAAGATTAAGTACCCATTTTCTCCTCAAGCAGAGCTGAGACTGAAAAACAAAATGTGGTTCTTGGCATAGGTACATTTATTTTGTACTTGAATAGCGCAGCTTGCTTGAAAACCTGCCTTTAAAACGATAATACTTTTTTGGGAATATGAGAACTGCATGTATAAAGATTTTCTTCTGAGTTGCAATATGTGTATGTGCCATCAAGATCCAAAATATGCTGAGCCTTCATGTTTCTGAATTTACTGCTGCAATGCATGAGCAGAGTTCTGTAGCCTGCAGCTATGGCGTGTGTCAGCAGTGAGTCATCTAAGCTTTAAATGCATGCACAAGGATAAGGTGGAGACATTACCAGCTTACCTTTAAAAGTGGCCACACCAGTAAATTGAAGTGTTTCAAATACTGTACGTATGAAGTAAGAATGAAAGAAGGAACTTTACAGTATCTATCTTTATCTGTTTATAGGTTTTATTTAACATTCCTCTACAGGATTCTCCACTTGAAAAGTGACAAAGAATGTGGAATCTTTTCTTTCTTGCCTACTATCTCTGTACTCTGTACATATGACAATACTACTACCACTACTGGTATTACTACTACTACTTGTACTTTCAATCTGTTTGCACCACTTATAAACTATTATTTGCTATTACTGACCACTTTAAAGCTCTGCAACTTGTATTGCATTGTTGTTACTTGTTCTATTCTACACATATTCTATATTTTTAGTTTGACAGTATAGCATTTATGCGCTATATACTATACAATACCACTTGTTTCATGTGCAAAGCTGTTTATCTTGTTGTTGTTTGTTTGTTGCTTTTGGTTATTTATTACTGCTGTGTTTTCTAAACTAAATTGTTGTTTCTCATGTCATATCTTTGCTATGTGATATTTCTGCACCAGCAGAACTTGCAACTGGTACACTTCATTTTTGTTTTCTGCAAGTTAAAATATTGGTATATTGAGTTAGATTGAACTGAATTAACATCCACTTATGAAAATTAAATATATTGCAAAATATCAGAGAAATAAAAGGACAATATGATGTAAAATATTTTAGTTCAAATAGTTGAACACACATACAAAAGTATACTAGGTCTAGTTTAGCGATGCCAGTTCACTTACCTTGCATGTCTGTAATACATCCACAATTTTCCACTGGCCCTGATCTGGATAAGCAGGTTTAGAAAATAGATGGGTAGTTATATTTACTGCATTTATATTAATAAATGTTCTTCCAAATATACAATATATAAGATATGCATTTAAGTTCACTTATTATTATTATCAATTTATATGGAAAAGGTTAAAAATAATCTTCCACACAGATCCAATTTAATTTGAACTCTGTATATCTCACTTGTAAGTAGTTCAAATACGTAGCTCAGTATCAGCATACCAAAGGAACAAGTAATGGTTTATTCCATCCTAAAACCACCATTTATTTATTTATGTATTTTTGCTTTACAACAAAAAAAACCTTTACTTTTTTTTTTTACTTGAATTTGGCTATAAAAAAGAACCATACTGAAATTATCATTTTTGCTCTGTGTAGTGTAATTCATCAAGGATACAAATCAATATAAACTACATCTATAAGATATCTTTTGAATGTTATTTTCATCCATCCATGTTCTAAACCTGCTTATCGAGAGCAAAGTCATGAGCAAGCTGGAGCCTATCCCAGAAAGCATGGGGTTCAAGACAGGATCAATATCTGGACAGGGCACCAGTCTATCAAAGGAGAACATACCCAGGCCAAATTAGCATTTCCAGTCCACCTAGCCTGCATTTCAATGGACTGTGGGAGGAAAGTAGAGCACTCAGAGGAAACCACGCAGACACAGGGGGAGACCGTGCACACTCCACACAGTGTGCATCCTAGGCTTGAACCACAGTCTTCTTTTTGTTTTTGCATCCCATTATATTTTCAGTGCTATGTTTATATATATATATATATATATATATATATATATATATATATATATATAAAGATGTAACGTGACATACATAAACTGCAGTTACACGTGCATATTTGAAAATATATACAATACATACAATAACAATAACTACATACAATATCTTCTAAAATGTACATTACAATATAGTAAACTAGCCTGATTAATATGCTTTTAAAACATAGTAATATATTTTGTATACTTTGGAATATTGCAAAAGATAAAAATAACAATAATATAAATTTTTTCAGTATTCTACAACATATTTTAATATATCTATCATTGAAGTATACTAAGACATACATAAAAATATATTCATATTGAAGGTAATATATCTTAAAGTTTTTCAAAAATCTTAAAAATTAACAATCAGCTGTTTCAAGTTCAATGTCCAAAAGCAATATTTTTTTAAAATTATTATTAATGTGTTGGGAAAAAAAGAGGTAAGAAAACTGTTAGCAAGTTTGGTTTTACTCAGAGTACATATCAGTGATGTTGAACTAATGAAAACATAACATTTTACAGTTGAGCATCTATCAGGTTTCTTTTAAACACAATAGACCAATTATATTTTAAAATTGGATCTCTTGATCAACAACAGCACCATTAGATATTCCTCCAAGCAAACAAGTGCACAATGCAAGACAGCACAAGACTGATTAAATGCTATGCCTCCTACATTAACTGCCATCTTTTTTGCAATATATACTGTTACATTTCTTCTACATAAATAATAATTTCTGATAAACTTTTCTCCTACTCTTGCAGTTTTGCTGGATTTCTTTAACTTGATCATATTTTTGTTGCCATTTTTTTCACAGAAGTCTTACTTAAATAGCAGGGTTACTATATGACAAGCATAGCAGCAAAACTTTTCCAGAATTGCAGGTTTAGAAGAATAATGTTAATTCAGAATTATTGGAAATGTATCACAGTTCACCAAAAAGCAAGTTAGATACAGGCAAACTATCTAATATTTTTTGTTGGTATTGTTTACTAACACATTTATTCTTGATCATGACAGTTGATTATCTGCAGTAGTTATATTTTTGCCGTCATACAGTATGATAACAACTTGCTGCAGGAAATGTATAATTATGGAAACAAAGGGAAAGATCTCATGGGAGAGTTGAACAGTTAGAGAGAGCTACCCTTCCCTGAGGGGTACCCATAACTAACTACAGTATATGCTTAGAAAAACAAAACTCAAAGTCATGAACCAGGAAATTCAGCACTCTTTTTCCTTAAAGCACTTATCCTGCACTTAGAAATGTTTTAAAGGATTAAATGTAAGAAAAAAGATTTATGTCACTGTTGCTTTTGTACAAGGGTACACAACAATTTGCTAAAAAATGCAATGCAGTAAAAATAAATTATACTTTCTACATAATTTCATGTATTGTTAAATGTGTTACAAAGGCTCCTTGGGTTACAATGTATCATAGGCAGTCAATAATCAAGAGTTCTTTTTTTATCACTATTAACCAAATTGAACGGGAATGGCTGATTATAAGATGAGGTTTATGAAGTATTGGCCACCCTTCCAAAAACTTTAAAGAACTCAAAAGAACTGTTTTTTATTTATCTTATTTATTTTTGCTGTTTAAATCTATGAACAGTTCATTCCATTAGTATCAAAAGATGAAGAACGATAATAAAGGATTTGGGCACCAGCAGTAATCCCCATATAACTATTGGCAGAAAAACAACAAAAGCAATTTAACATTCACCAGAACAACGTCTTTCCAGATGTAAGTCTTCTGCTAAATGGCAGGATCAGGTAAAAGTGACATCAGAGGTCTTTCAGCTGTGAATTCTCGGACCTGTAGTTAGAGGAAGAGGAGAGGTATTAAAAGACAGCGCCAACCTTTGACTTGAAGTAGAATTACTCTTTGAGGCATCCTGAAGTTGTCTCCCATGTGCAACGTTGTGACACATTATTAAACCTTACCTAATCCATTTTAGGATTCTAAGTAATAAAGTTTATGAAACCTTTTAACCCAGATCAGATATATAGCATTATCTGCACAGTGCAGCTGAAAATTTTAAAAGAAGCAACTACCTAAATGTATAAAACAATTGCTACATATAATACCTCATTCATACTTGTTGTCTTTTACCTTGTGTTCTTTATGATTTTTTTCTCTAACTAAATTTAATTCTTCTTTTTATGTGAATGCACCAAAATAAGTCAATCCCTTTCTGATTCTTTTATTTGGTCTTTTGGTCTTTATGGGTTGCTAGATGCCTGAACCCAAAATGATGACCTGATAGGCAGAATTATAAAAGAAGGGGTGATATATAACAACACTATTAATCCGAGAGTTTTATTCTCTACAATTGATCGTCTGCTAAACCCAGGTCCCTCAATGGAATTCCTCCAAAAAACTTCCAGTGAAACTTGTGAGGTTTTTACTATATTTTTTAATTACAAAATTAATTATATTAGAAATAATATAGTACATCCCCCCCAATACTGATCCTACTAAACCCTGGTACTCCATTTTAAACCAATTAAATTCTTTCACCAGGATAGATTCACCTGATTTATATAAAATAATTTCTCAACTGAGACCCTCTACCTGCATCCTTGACCCAATACCAACAAGTTTTTTCAAAGAAGTATCCGTCATACTAACTAAAAGTGTTCTTGACATAGTAAATTCATCATTAGATATGGGGGTCTTCCCAGACTGTCTTAAGACTTCTATTATTAAACCCCAACTCAAGAAAAATTATCTAGTCTCCTCTGCTTTTGAAAATTTTAGACCTATTTCTAACCTGCCTTTCTTACGTAAAATCCTAGAAAAGGCAGTCATTATGCAGTTAAATGATCACCTGAATAAACTTTCTGTTCTTGACAAGTTTCATTCAGGTTTTAGAACAAATCACAGTACAGAAACTGTGCTAGTTAAAATAGTAAATGCAGACAGAGGCCATTTATCTGTTCTCATCCTCTTAGATCTGAGTGAAGCATTTGATACAATTGATCACAATATTCTTAGAAATCACCTTAGTCAGTCGGTAGGCCTCTCTGGCAGTGTCTTAAATTGGTTTGAGTCTTACTTGGCAGATAGAAAATTCTTGTTAGTTGTGGTAATTATACTTCAAAGACACATGATATTCTGTATGGTGTTTCACAAGGATCTATCCTTGGTCCGATGCTCTTTTCGATCTACATGCTTCCATTAGGTTAGATTATCTCAAGGCACAGCTATGCTGATGACACACAAATGTATTTATCAATAGCACCTGATATTATTGACTCTGACCTAAATTTGAAATCACATATTAATCAGATTACTAGGACAGCATTTTTTTCACTTAAGAAATATAGAAAAAGTTAGATCCCTTTTAACTTTTCAAGATGCTGAAAAATTAGTTCATGCTTTTGTTTTCAGTTGGCTAGATTACTGTAACGCACTCCTCTCAGGACTACCCAAAAAGACATCAATCGATTGCAACTAGTGCAGGATGAAGCTGCTAGAATCTTACCTAGGAAAAGAAAATTCAAACATATCTCTCTAGTTTTGATGTCACTACATTGGTTACCTGTGCCATTTAGAATTGACTTTAAAATACTGCTTATGGTATACAAGGCCTTAAATAATCTCTCTCCATCCTATATTTCGGAATACCTTTCACCTTACACCCCAAATCGTAACCTTGGATCTTCAAATGACTGTTTGCTTTTAATTCCAAGAGCTAAACTTAAAAGAAGTGGTGAGGCGGCCTTCTGCTGTTATCCACCTAAAATCTGGAATAGCTTACCAATAGAAATTCGCAGGTTAATATGGTGGAGCACTTTAAAAAAACTGTTAAAAACTCATTATTTTAACATGGCTTTCTCATAGCTTCATTTTAGTTTAACCCTGATATTCTGTATTTGCACTTAATTACCATTTTTTTCGTGGCTCTAAAATCCATATTAACCCATGTTTTCTCTGCTGTTCTTTTTCCAGTTTTCTGTGGTGGCAATCTGTGCCACCACCACCTGATCAAGGCACCATGCAGTCCCTACATTGTTGGATTGAAGACCAGAGGTCAACATGACCATCATCGACTAATTCTTCCATGTGGAGCCTGAAAACCATGAGGACTGATTGAGGTAATTCATGTTAGGTAGAATGCCCAGTGGGGGCTGGGCGGTCTCGTGGCCTCAGAACCCCTGCAGATTTATTTTTTTTCTCCAGTTATCTGGAGTTTTTTTTTGTTTGTTTGTTTGTTTTTTCTGTCCTTCCTGGCCATCAGACCTTACTTTTATAGTATATTAATTAGTATTGCCTAATTTTATTTTTATATTTTTTCTTTCTTCAACCTGTAAAGCACTTTGAGCTACATCATTTGTATGAAAACATGCTAAATAAATACTAACAAAACAAGTGAATAACAGTAACAGGGAAAAGGAAAAGGATAATACGCAAAAGACTAAAATACCAAAGTGTAAGACCTCTAGCCTGACTACACTGTAAAGTAGCTGGCCCACTTACCCATTGCTGAATACTTTCATTTGCTTTCAACACAAATCACCTTTCTCCTTCACACAGAAAATGTTAGTAAAGCAGGTTATGTTTCTAAATGATGTGGTAGAAGGTAGTACCTTGGGGACCTTTCAATTTTACATTTTATAGGAGACAAGCCTAATCAAATACTGTTTCTGATCATATTAAATACTGTCTCCTATGCAATCTCCTTCACCTATTCATTTCTGTTTGTCTCTTATATCTCCAAAACACTGTCATCGAGTGCTTAAAAGTGCTATTCCTGCTTAAAAGCACATACCCTGTCATGTTAAACTCCTATTAAATATGCAATTAAAGTCGGGCTACTGTTTGATTAATTAATTAACTGTGAATAATCACAATCAAAATTATGTGTGTATTAATCACAATTTACCATATTTCCTTCAAATATATTAATATTTTTCTATAAAGAAGAAATAACTCAATGTTTAAATTGGGCTATAACAGAATTAATAATCAGTTGCCTGAGGATATTAAATTATTTATTTTAGTTTATTGAACAGTTTTGTGTAACAGAAACAATTGAATAAACAGTGAAACACTAATCATTCAATAGTTTTTTTTTTAATTTTAGTCACATCAAAATCAAGTTAAGTTAAGTCAAGTCAGGTCAAGTAGAGCTTTATAGTGCTATGTAATCCAGAGAGGGTAAGGAGTAAAGAGTCCAGTGTGGAGGAGGGTAGCATGGTGTTCAGGAGCCGGACTGCTTGAGGAAAGAAACTATTGCACAATCTAGCAGACCTGCTCCTGATGCTGCAGAGTCGTTTTACAGATGGAAGAGGAGTAAATAGTTGGTGAGAGGGGTGGTGGGAATCAGCCATGATGCTAATGGCTTTATGAAGGCAGCGTGAGGTGTAGATCTCCTGCAGACTGGGTAGTGAACTGCCAATAATGCACTCAGCAGTCCGCACAACCCTCTGAAGGGCTTTGCGGTCGGAGGCATGGCAGTTTCCATACCAGACTGTGATGCAGCTGGTCAGGACGCTCCCTATGGTGCCTCTGTAGGAGGTGGTAAGTATGGGTTTGGGGAGGTGCACCTTCTTCAGTCGTCGCAGGAAGTAGAGACGCTGCTGGGATCTTTTTGTAAGATAGGTGGTGTTTTTGGTCCAGGACAGGTCCTCTGTGATGTGAACACCGAGGAACTTGGTGCTCTTCTCTCTCTCTACTCTCTACAATGCTGAGTGGAAGATGATCAGCCTTGGTCTTCCTGAAGTCAATAATCAACTCTTTTGTCTTTTCAAAATTAAGAGACAGATTATTGTCTTTGCACCAAAGTGCCAGCAGTTCCATCTCTTCTCTGTACGCCGCATCATCGTCGTTCTCGATGAGTCCCACTACTGTAGTATCATCGGCGAACTGGATAATGTGGTTTGTGTCGGAGTTGGAAGTGCAATCATGGGTCTGCAGCGTGAAGAGTAGCGGGCTCAGCACACAACCCTGAGGGGCACCTGTGCTGTGTGATGGTGTTAGATCTTATATTCCCAGTCTGTACTGTTTGGGGTCTTTCAGTGAGAAAGTCCAGAATCCAGTTGCAGGTGGAGGTGTTAAGTCCGAGCAGATTCAGCTTACTGATCAGCTGCCTGGGGATGATAGTATTGAATGCTGAGCTGAAGTCAATGAACAGCATTCTTACATGTGCATTGCGATGATCCAGGTGTGACAGAGTCAGGTGGAGTGCCATTAAAATTGCATCGTCAGTTGATCGGTTTGATTGATATGCAAACTGTAAAGGGTCCAGTTTGGGGAGCAGCTGGTTCTTTATGTGACTCAAGACTAACCACTCAAAGCACTTCATAATGATTGAAGTAAATGCCACTGGGCGGTAGTCATTGAGTTCCGAAGCTGTGGCTGTCTTTGGGACAGGTCTGATGATGGTATTTTTAAAACATTGTGGCACAACAGCTTGGCTAAGGGAGATGTTGAAGATGTCCACTAGGACCTCAGTCAGCTGGTCAGCACAGACTCTGAGCACACGACCAGGTACGTTATCTGGTACAGCCGCTTTGTGTGGGTTGACCTTGGTGAGAGTCCTTCTCACACTAGCTGCAGACAGGGACAGAACTTGATTGTCTGGCGAGGGGGTGGTCTTCCATGCTGGTTTGTTGTTCTGTGTCTCAAACCTGGCATAGAAGGTGTTAAGAGCGTCTGGAAGAGAGGTGTTGTTAACCTATGCGGTGTGGCCTTATAATCTGTGATGGCTTGGATGCCCTGCCACATTTGCCGAGAATCTCTTGAGCAGGTGAAGTGATCACTATTAGTCTAGCAATTTGATTGGTTCTATTTATAATTCTGCCCTTAAAATCATATGTAGATACAAAAATATGATGTAATTGATGTTCTGACTACTTATTCAGCCAGTTGCTTAAGCAGACCAGTTTATTTGCACTGGTTGTTCAAGAGATTATATCCAGATGCAGGAAATAAAAGAGACCAGTGTTAGGAAATGTTATTTTTTAAATTAACATTGCCTTAGAAAATAACTATGTTATATAGCTACTTTATTATAAAATATGTGTTACAAACTGGGCTTTTTCTTTGCATTATTTTTTCTTCTAGTACAGATATAAAACACATAGTCAAAATAAATCTATTTCCTTAAACGAAGATAAAAAAGAATATAGCAACATTCATTACTACTTCATTCCAGATCAAAAAAGATGATAACATAAAGAAGGACAGACTGAAAAAAACTTAAATATGGTTATGGGTCATACTGGATAGCCTGATAGTTATTTATTTAAATGTTTAAAATTGCAATTTTTGCATGAACTGTATCATTTATGAATTAAGTAATGAAATAAATCTAACTATCCTTCACTCCATATGGATGGAAATATTAGCATAATCAATTTGCACTGACTCTGGCCTAATTTGATTTGTTACAGTATAATATAGGCTATGTAGGTTATATCACATACTTTGCTGCTTTGGGCAGCGTGAGTTAGGGATAAGGAATCTAGTGATTGCTATCTGCTTTTTAGCTGCTTTTACAGGTGAGATATCCCTCCATGGTGACTGAAAAAGCTTGATTGCGATCATGCTTGTCACCATGGATAGGGCTGACCCAACAGCCTCTTTTGCATGCAGACTAACAGCCAGGATTACCATAGTAATGTTTACAGGGTGTGTTATCTTGTTGTGAACATTCCACTGTATTGGGCAATGTGACTTTTTTTTTACCGTCAATAGGTAAATATAGCATACAGTACTTTCAGTGATGATGCTGATGTGCAGTCCCACTGAGCATGCAGAGCTCCTCTACCTGTAACTTTAGCGCAGTGTGAGAATGACACTTATTTACTCTGCTTGTACAACTGGTTGATTTATAATTGTTTTCAGTTGTATTCTCTTCATATTGAAGAGAATAATTGCTAAAGGCAAGTTAAAAAAAAAAATAATACTTTACTGTTGCAATAGCAACTTAAGGTGTAATATTCCATGATATGCATTATCCTCTAATGAAGCAACCAACCAACTTCTGGTTTGTGTGATTCTTTTATCCTAAAGAAGCATAAAAAGCTGGATTAGTGGCCTGTAGGAAATTATGTCATCATTTGTTACTTATCATTGCTCAACCATTCTAACTAAGAAAGTGAAAAAGCTGTTAGTGACTGTGTACCCTGCGGGCCGGGCCCCCCCCCCCCTCACCTTCACAGCAGATGCTGCAAAACACTAACCACATTGGCTTTTGTGACAATTTATGATAGTTAAGTTTTACATATTGCTAAATTGGGTTTCACTTTCATTTTGTTGCTCCTTATTACTTTTGGAAAATTTACTATTTTACTGTCATTTTTTGTTATTATTGCAGCACTTTTTTGGGGCATTTTACTATCTTATACTAACAGTATAATGTTCCACTGAATCCATCCATCCATCCATTATCCAACCCATCATATCCTAACTACAGGGTCACGGGGGTCTGCTGGAGCCAATCCGAGCCAACACAGGGCGCAAGGCAGGAAACAAACCCCGGGCAGGGCGCCAGCCTACCACAGGGTGCGCACACAGACACACACACACCCACCCACACACCAAGCACACACTTGGGACAATTTAGAATCGCCAATGTACCTAACCTGCATGTCTTAGGACAGTGGGAGGAAACCGGAGTACCCGGAGGAAACCTACACAGACATGGGGAGAACATGCAAACTCAACGCAGAGAGGACCTGGGAAGCAAACCCGGTTCTCCTAACTGTGAGGCAGCAGCGCTACCCACTGCGCCACTGTGCCGCCGTTCCACTGAATGACTTTTGAAATCATTCATCTAAACCCAAAACATAATCCAAACTTATAGTTGTTCAAGATAAATTCTTAAGGCAATAGATCAAAGAAGCAAAATAGGATATGCACATATGTTCTAATATAATGTTTTATTTAATTCTTTTCTGGTTGGTTCTTGGTCTTTCACTAAAACCGTACTTGCAAAATGGGGTTTTGAAGATTGAGGGTTTATTTTGAATGTTTATTTTTTGTTCAGTCATTTTTTTAGTTTTTAAAAATGAATTCCATTCTCCCACTGTGCCATTTAGATTCTTTCTATGGGAGTTGCTATTTTGGGCACCTGTTGCTAAGATGCAGTTCCCGATTGCTAGGTCTGCTCCTGGAGACTATGTCCCATGACATCACAAGTGAAACACTATTTAAGATGGCACTGGAATGTTTGTCAAAGTTTAGAATTTGCCCAAACCTTAGAGTAATCTTTTCTTTGTTGTCTTTGAATTTATCAAATGCAACGTTTAGGCTCAGGTTACTTGTTTATTGATTTTCCAGTTATGGTTCTTGAAGTGACTTTGACTTCAAGAACCTGTATGTTGTATAGGGTGTCAAGCAATGTGATGATGTGGGCCCAACCTAACCTTATACTCAAACCATGGTTGACTCCATGATGAACCATGATGGCCCATATTTAATCTATGATGCTTCTCTTTTGTCTTCTTCCATGCCCTTGTCCTTTTCTTATCCTCACACTTCTTCCTCTTCCTCTCTGAGAAATATTTGCCTCCTGTGACCACCAGGTGGTGCACAGCTCCCCAGACACCTGACACAACAGGCACAAACACAACATCGAGCACAAGACTCTTATTTTATTCATGTGGAAAGTGCTTCTTCCTCACTTCCCACATCACCAAGCACAGTACAATAAGCCCCAATACAGCACACAGTACTTTCTTCTCCTCTCTTCTGTCTCTTATTCTCTTCCGCAATTACTCCTCCCTTAAGCTTCTTCTGCTTCTTCCCGTCTCTGATTGGAGTAAGGCTTTTACAGAGCACCCGGAAGTTCTGCAGGTGTCCTATGTGCCCCCAGCAGTGATGAGCTTCCATGCTCCAAACATGTGGCACTGTAGCAAGCCAAGCCCTCTGTCATCCCGGGGGGAGGTATTGTCCCATGCAAACTCCTTCCCCTGGTCCTTTCCTTAACAAGGCATACCGGCTGGGTAAGAGTCCAGACTGTCCAATATACTCCATTGTTGTCCAAACCATGAAGACAAACCTGTTGCCTTTTTATAGTGCTCATGCTGTGCTAAGTGAAGAAATTATTTTTAACTGTTTTCAGCATTAAGAACTAGATACAGACAACTGGCCAATGAGTGAGAAATTTTGAATGGCAGTGTTTTTCAAATGAAAAGTAAGGAAATTCCAGTTTTGGTAAATGTATCTGATATAGAGGACTGTGTCAAGTGTTTTGAGAAACGTGAAGTTGCAAACTGAGTCCTAAGTTGAATAAGTACCTGCAGTTCTGCAGAATTAGTTAAAAGATTTGGTACACAAGTAAATGGTTTCAGTGATTGTGCCTCAAGTACAAGTTTCTGTGTGTTCACAATAAAAAAATAGTGACACTTTAGTTTAGGTATTGCAATACCTAAAAAACTATTACTCATTTACTCTTATGTAACAAAACCCTAAGAAAGGATTCTTTTTGTTTTCATAGCACTTATAAAACATCAGCAGATAGGTTATTCACCTCTATATGCAGTGTAATATACTGACATGATGGTCAAATTAACATGAAGGATTCACAGATCATATATTAAATATGTAATATCAAGTGACATGTGTCTCAGATAAATCACCTCAGACCACACTAAAGTGAAGCTTTGTGAGTAGGTCACATTCCAGAGATGAGTCAAAATTTCAGTGGTGCTTTGTAGGTGGTGATGAAGATCCTAAAGATGTTTGTTAAGGTCTTGTTATATACAGTAAGAGTAAATGAGAAATAGATGCATTTTGCAGTACCTAAACTAAAGAGTTACCAAAAAAACTGTAATGAAAAACTGTAAATTGATCAGCAACTAAAATAATACAAAAAAAAAAAATCTAATTTGAAAAAAGATCAAAGATACAAAATAATACAAACATAAATCATAAATCAATAATAATAAAGACAGTCCATAATCTTAATATCCAAAGCAAAACAGCTAAAGGGTTAAAATCTGAAAATCTAAACAACAACAAAACTAAAGCTGCCAAAGTGATGTTAAAAAAGTTAAATAAAAAAGGAAAAACGGTGGAAGGGGTTTACCATTGCAAGAAAGATACAGTGAACTAGTCCCTAACCAGTTTTAATGCCATTCCATCTGAAGGAGTGCCTATAATAACTTTTTATAGCCCTCCAGGTGCTGCAAAGAACACTCGTTACAGCACTTGAAGACTGTTGTCTAATTAGGAACCATGCCCCACCACCATTAAGATTAATTAAACAATTATCAGTACAATTATTCTCAGAAAAAAACACAAATTTGACTAACACAAAGTACTAAAGAGGGTACTTAGAAATAATAATGCAATTAATGAAAATAAAATTAAACCAAGGGCATCTAGAAAAAAATAAAAGAAACACAATAGAAAAAAAAGATAAAATCAGGTGCGGGACAAAACCAAATCCTGATATCTGTCAGCCACTCTGCCTCTAGAAATCTCTTAATATCTACATACAATATGTTTCTTCTACAGGTATACTGTGAAAAATGTGGTTATACAAGGTACTACACAAGTATAATTCTATTATCATTAATATATTTAAGTCAAATCAAACCAACTCAAGTTAAATATTTCAGTGATATAATTTTTAACTTATACCTACAATACACAGTTCACTTACTGGCATAAGATTAACGATATTACTTAATAACAGTAAACATTAAAAAAATATCAACAATTATTTTAGTCATTGGATGGGATCCAACATTTATGAAATTCAATTAATGTTGTCCACTGGAGAAGGAAATATTGCTTTTCTGATATTGGTTGTGCTACAGTTTCACCAGTATATTGAACATAATTCAGCAAAAATCAGCTTCCACCACATAAAACATAACCACAAAACATTCAGAGCACACTGAAGAAATATTTTGATTACTATCATTAATTTTTGCTTCTCACAGTGCACAAATATGAGGGCTTTAGGGAAGAACTTCCAGCTTTGCTCTAAAGGGTGTGGCCTCCCATGCAACTATAATGTACCAACTTTATGCAAATTTAGAATGCTGTACCATTATGAATGTACGGCAAATCAACAATTATCCCTATAATAGTCTTGCACATTGAAACAATTAATTGATATTGACAACTAAACACTGCTTAAATGTAAAATGACATGTATTTATCTGTTTACTATCATTCATGTAATTGTTTTTTGTATTGCAGTATTTTTACTATGAAAATATACAGTTAGTATGTTTTACTGGATTTTCTTACAGTGTACCCCTTTTGTTTTTGAATTTTGTGGTGTATTTTTATGAAACAAGTCCAGTAAATAAAAATTTCTTAATTAAATAAATTGTATGACTGTATAGGTAAATAAAAAGAAACACGTTTCAAATACTTGTTTGTTTCAACTGAAACAAAACAGGATTGTCTCAGAAAATCTACACATACATCTATCCATCAATCCATCCCTCCATCCATCCATCACTTTTCTGTCACATATCCAGGTCCAGGTCATGGGGGCAGCAGTCTGAGCAAAGATGACAAGATGTTCCTTTCCCCCACCACCTCCACCAAATACTTGGGGGGATATTGAGATATTGAGGTATTCCCAAGCCAGCCAAGAGATGTAATATCTCCAACATGTCCTGGGTCTGCCCAGAGGTCTTCCCCAAGTTGGACATTACCAAAACACCACACTAAGGAGGCATCCTGAGCAGATGCCTGAACTACCTCAACTGGCTCTACTTTGAGCTCCTCCTGAATGTCTGTACTTCTCACCCTATCTCTTTGGCTTAGCTGAGACACTGTGAAATGAACTCTTCCTTGCTTTTTGTATCCAGAATCTCATTCTTTTGGTCACTGTGAGGGTGAGGGTATAAACATAGAATGACTGGTAAATCAAGAGCTTTGCCTTTGCCTTCAGCTCAGCTTTCTCTTCCCCACGAATAATTGGTACAACATCCACATGAGTGGGAACACTGCTCCGATCTGCCTGTTGATCTGCTCAATTCTTCCCTCACTCATGAACAAGACCTTGAGATACTTACACTCCTCCACTTAGCAGATAATATCTCACCCACAACCTGAAGAGGGTACTCCACCATTTTCTGGACGAGAATCATGACCCTGGATTTGCAGTTGTGTATACTCAACCCAGCCGCTTAACTGTCCCAGCGAATGTCTAAGGTCACATCCTGATGAAGCAAGAAGGACCACATCACCTGCAAAAGGAAGGAGATGCAATCCTGAGGTCACTAAATTGGATACCCTCTGGTCCTTGGCTGTACCAAGAAATTCTGACCATAAAAAAGAAGTAAACTGGTTTTACATACTCCCATGAACCCTCCAGAATCCTCTTGGGGGTAAAAAGCTGGTCCAGTGTTTTGCAACACAATGTTTCTCCTGAAACTAAGGCTCGACCAACAGTCTGATCCTCCTTGGCATAGGCCTTCCCTGGGAGGCTGAGGAATGTGATACCCCTAAAGTTGGAACACATAAAACAAATTCCAAATGTAAATATTTGCAAGCAGGATTTGCCACTATTATCTTTTGCTTAAATTTTATATATATAAATATATTTTAAGAAAAAACAATTATTAAGAAAAATTATTAATTAAAGGGCTTGTTTATTTTTCTTTTTCTAAGAACATTATTATTATTATTATTATTTTACTTGGAGCAGCCTGATAGTTATTGTTAACTGGCAGTAGGTAAAGAAAAGCATTATAAGTTTTGGAATCCTAATAAAAAGAAAGTCAGATTTATAATAAGACAACAAAGTTTGTTTGATTAGCATCAGTAATTGACTACTAATTAAGAAAGTGGCAGGAATAAAAACTTGGATCCACTGCAGTTCTCCATTCTGAGATCTTGATGCACAGCAATTTATAAAATATTATTGTATATAAATAGAATGAAATAGAAGATTGTTTAGAAAGTTTTACACCATGGGTGTCGAACTCCAGTCCTGGAGGGCCGCAATGGCTACAAGCTTTCATTCTAACAATCTTCTTAATTAGTGACCAGTTTTTGCTGCTAATTAACTTCTTTTGTCTTAATTTTAATTAACTTTACTCAGGCCCCCTTAGTTGTTTCTTTTTCCTTAATTAGCAGCCAAACAATAATGAAACAAAAAACGAGCTGCCACATGACCAGCTCACCTGTGCCCATCACACAGTATCTGAAAATAAAGGTGAAGGTCTCATTAAGGTTGATCTCTCAGGTCACCAAAACATCTTGATGGTGCTCAAAAACAAGCTTAATTAACAGAATGAATGGGATTCTCATTAACAATCTAGTTGGAGTGAAATTGGTTGGAGTTTGAAGCCCTGATTTAGGTTGTCATCTGTTGGCTTGTTTCTCATTTCTGTTTGGCTGTCTTTTAATGAAGAAAACAATCAATTCAGAGCACTGAATCTTTAAAAAGAGGGCTATTAAAATGAAAGGAGAAAGAATTTAATTAGCAGTGAAAACTGGTCACTGATTAGGAAAAGGGTTAGAATGAAAACCTACAGCCACTGCGGCCCTCCAGGACTGGAGTTCGACACCCCTGTTTTACACCATTTGTCAAAATAAGATGTGATTGTAAAGACTGCCTGTATTTGTGTAAACATATCTATAATACGATAAAGAGATTGGTAACACTTTATTTTAGATATTGGAAAAATGCATCTATTACTCATTTACTGGGAACAGATATTTCAGAAGGTTGAATCCAGAATTCCAAAGAGAGGCCAGTAAGGATAAAGAGAACTATTGAAATGAATAGTATCAGAAGATGTAGGAAGCAAGCAGAAAAGGTCACACGCAAAGAGGGTATGGTCAACATTCATGGCTTGGAAGGCAAAAGACTGTGTGGGAGCAATGGCCAGAAATTACATGACCAGCAAGTAATATGCAATCGATGGAAAGAATACACGGAAAACTTATACAAAGTGAACATCAGAATTATCTGGTGGAGGAGAATGAGACACTGGAACTGTAACTAGATATTGTGGAGGAAGAAGTTGTATGGGCAATGAAGCAATTCGCCAACTGAAAAGTTAAAGGAATCAACGGCACACCAGCAGAATTGCTCAAGCTCATACCAGCAGCCTCATTAGCATTGTTATGTCAAGGCATATGGAGCACGTGTGAGTAGCTGAAAGAATGGAAAAGATCAGCATTCAATCCAATTCCAATGAAGGAAGACACAAAGGACTGCTCGAATTACATCACCATAGCTCTGATACCACACACAAGCAAAATCCTCCCGAAGATCATCCAACAGAGCTTGAGTACAGTTGTCAATAGGGAAATGTCAGACATGCAGACTGGCTTCAGGAAAGGTAGAAGCACTTGTGATCACATTGGCAACCTTAGATGGATTATGGAAAAAAACAGGGAGTATCAGAAAGGCCTTCAATGTTCTTCAGCACAACAAGCTCTGGACCTGCCTGAAGGAAATGGGCACACCACAACACCTGACAGAACTCAAGGTTGCTCTATCAAGATCAAGAAGCAAAGGTCTTAATACAATATATAGGCACAGATTGGTTCAAGATCGGAACGGTCGCACACAAAGGATGCTTCCAGTCACTATCTATCTATCTATCTGTGCACTGCAGCATGTTGACATGATGGTAAAACTGCTTGTTAATAAGAGGGATTTACAGGTCTTATACAAAATATGTAATATCAAGAGAAATGTGTTTCAGTTAAGCCACCACAGACCAATCCAAAGTGAAATTTTGTTATTAAATACCTGAAGAAAAATATGTTAAGGTCTTGTTACATAATAGTAAGTGAGTAATAGATGCATTTTTGTAGTACCTAAAATAAAGTGTTACCAAAATCTTAATATAAATAGAAATATAATGTTTAACAGCAATATTTATCATGTTACTCTACACTATAACTTTAATATAAACTTTGTAGCCACAGCACCTAAAAGTATGCAAAGAAAATTTAAAATTACAAATGTTTTATCCATTTTACAAAATGTGTTCTTTGAAGTACTGCATTTGTACCAAAAAACATTTTGCTGCTGTTTGCAAGCCATCCTTAAATTTCCCTTGCAAATTACCTGTGATAAATACACAGCCAAGCATTTATTCAGAAACAGAACACACTGATGCCTGTTTATTTTTGTGTATTTTCTTTTTTTAACCAAAGTGAAAGAGATATTAAAATATTACATGAAAAAATATTGTACAGTCTTAACATTCTTCAAAAATATATCTTAGTATGAAAGCAAGACTGTTATTCTTCATCATTTAGCTCAAATTTCTCATTATTATTTGCTGTACTAGACTGTATATTTTATAATTATTTCTTCTACTATTTAATAAGACTTCTAGGTATTTCTTGCATTCTACTCTATTTTTGAAAATGTGTAATATTTAATGACTTTTGGCAAGTTTAGGTTCTGTCATAATTTACTAAAAGTAAAAAAAAAAAAGTAAATGCTGTAATGCAGTCCTTGTAAGGCTATACTGCTTTTGCCACTTACTGTCTGAAGAATGAGGAGAAAGATAAAATTAAACTAAGTACATTTTCAGGAGATCACAACTACATTCCAATTATATCCAACTAGCCTCATGGAGAGAGAATGCAGACAAAAATGTTGGAAAACATATAAAATCATTTAATATTTTTCCTGCTCAGAGAAAATATGTAATATCACACATGATGATGCTTTCCATCAAAATTAAAATTTTTACTGGAATTTTTTTATAATTATATTACATATGCATTTTAGCAACGGATACTGGACACCTTGTTAGATAGTAATATTGAGAAGATCTTATCCTAGCAATGCCAAAAATGGGTTAACAAGAAAGTTGCCTGGGGCCCCAATATCCTCAAGAATGCCAAAGGCGACATCCTTGATTTACATGACATATGATGATGTGTGCATCATAATTAGGGTGGTCAAATCAGAAATCATGTACCTATGGCATCAGTACAGTCTCTGTTGTATTCAGAATCTCATCATGTGGCTGAGTGTAGGGCTCCTTGGCTCACAACCTTCTAAGCAAAACTGAAGGCACACCACATCTCTAAATCATAAAAAATATTAACAGTACTTTGTGTTTATTCATTTTTACTGTAA
This sequence comes from Polypterus bichir lapradei, assembly GCA_026402145.1. Classification (NCBI taxonomy): domain Eukaryota; kingdom Metazoa; phylum Chordata; class Cladistia; order Polypteriformes; family Polypteridae; genus Polypterus; species Polypterus bichir. The sequence goes on along the minus strand of JANRMT010062804.1, from coordinate 10,040,783 downwards.
ATTGGTTATGTTTTATGTAATATATTGCAATTTTATCAGTGTATGTACTCACTCTGTAAGTTTCAAAGAACTTAGATATTCATTACTCATAAAAGGTATTCACTCCCATGGAAGTTGTCACATTTTATTGTTTTAAACATTGAATTGCAGTGGATTAAACTGGGATTTTTTGACACTGATCATCAGAAAAAGACTCGTCAATGTCAAAGTGAAAACTGATCTATGCAAAGTGATGTAATCTAATTATAAATACAACATATAAAACACCAAATAACTAAATTACTTATTTGCAAAACTGATCAGGCTCTAGCAGACTGCATGTAGATTATGAATGAACAACCTTCTTCAAGTCCAGCCAGATATTTTCATTTGCATTGAGATCTGGACTCTGACTTGGCCTTCCCATGACATTGTTGATTTTAGCCATTCCTCAGTAGCTGTGGTTTTATGCTTGTGTTGCTGTCTTGCTGGAAAAAAATATTTTCTTTCAAGGTGCACGTTTCCAGCAGGTTGTATTAGGTTCTCCATTACACTCTACCCTCACAAGCCTTCCAGAACCAGTTGCAAGGATGCATCCCTACAGCAGAATGTTGCAACCACAGTGCTTCATAGTATGAGTGGTGTGTTTTTCATAATGTGCAATATTTGACTTACATCAAACATGTTGTTTAGTATAATAGGCAAAAAGCTCTATTTTGGTCTCAATAGACTATAGAACCTTCCTCCAGCTGACTTTAAAACTGTTAAGTGTGTTTTTCTAATAGTGGCCTTCTTTTTACCACCTTCCCATAAAACTGCAACTGGGCATCAGTTGTTGTATGCATAGTCTCTGCTTTAGAGAAGCATCCCTAGAAATTGATGGTGCCACCACCAGACTTCATTGTGGGAATGTATTTTTGGTACTGTGAAGTGTTTCGCTTACACCAAAACCAGTGTTTAGTATGATGGCCACAAAGCTTAATTTTGGTCTTATTACACCACAGACCCTTCGTCTGGCTGACATCAGAGTTTCCTATGTGCAAACTCAGTGTGTATTTTTTTCACCAGTGGCTTTTTCTTTGGCACTTGCCCATAAAGCTGCAACCTGTGAAGTAGACGGACGACAGTTGTTGTCTGCACAGTCTCCCCAGTCTGACCCGTGGTAGCTTGTAACTTTTTCAGAGTTATCAGAGGTCTTTTGATGGCCTCCCTCGCTAGTTTCTTGTAGTTTTTGTTGATGGCCTGGTCTAGGTCGATTTACAGCTGTACCATAACTTTTCTATTTCTTAATAATTGACTTAACCTGACTCCATGGGATATTTAGTGACTTGGATATATTCTTTTCTTAATCCCCTGAGCTGCTTGGAGTGTTCTTCTGTCTTCATTGTGTAGGTTAGGCCACAATACTGGCTGACCACAATTTGGGCTTTTCAGATGAGGTGCATTTATAACACAATCAATTGAAACTCATTGTTGCAAGGATTTCTTTTCATGTTCTGCTGATTAGTATCAAAATGACAAATTAAGTCCACTGTGATTCCGTGTTGTACAACAATAAATTGTGAAAACTTCCAAGGCACTCTATCTGGTTACAAGGAGAATATACAAACTCCACAAAGACAGGGACCAGGCTATGAGAAAGTAGCATTATGCAATATGGCACTGTGATATTTATGTATGTAAACAACAGAAAATTGGTTAAATGGGAAAACATGGGAAGAACTACTGACCATGTAGATGGATCCAGGTTTGTATACATTCTTTAACTATAAACTCACTACCATGATTTTACTTCTGTGAAAAAAACAGATATCCATCTAGTATATCTATATTGTATAGAACTAGAAATGGTTGGAAAAATTCAACCATTGCTAAATTCTAGCTAGTGCTCTGTACATCATGCCAAGCTAAGCCTTTAGTGTACTGTTTCTATTACAGAACATGAGCATCCATTCTGCCCCACCATTTGCCTAGAGGTGGTAAACTTTGCATGGATGTAGGGAACACTTAATCATCACAGTCTAACACCAAGTCAGTTAAGCTTCAGGGATATCAATCTGTCCAGTTAGGAAACATTAGCAATTATGAATCAACTTCACCTGCTTTAGTGCAAATGAAAATGACACCAGGTGCTCTGGAGAGGCAAGAGTAAAACAACCTCAAAAAGGGAATACTTTTGCAGGTGGTGGCCGCAGATGGTTGCTTTTTCCTTATCCTTTCTGACAGATTCTTCTGTAGTTCTGCATTTTGTTAGTGTGCTTGTCACTACTGGCAGCATGAGGCGGTACCTGCAGCCGATTCAGGTTGCACAAGTAGTCCAGTTCTTCCAGGATGACACATCCATATGTGCTGTACAAGAAGGTTTCCTGCGTTTCCCAGCACAGTCTCAAGAGCATGTAGGGTATACCAGGAGATAGGTCATTGCACAAGGAGAGCTGGACAGGGCCATACAAGGGAATCAACCCAGCAGCAGGACCAGTATCTGCTCCTTTATACAAGGAGGAACAAAAGGAGCACTGCTAGAGCCCTACAAAATAACTTTCAGCAGGCTACTGGTGTGCATGTTTCTGACCAAACTGTCAGAAACAGACTCCATGAGAGTGGCATGAGGGCCTGACGTCCTCTAGTGGGACCTGTGCTCATAGCCCATCACCACGCAGCTTGATAAGCTTTCGCCAGAGAATACCACAATTGGCATGTCTGCCATTTGTGTCCCGTTCTCTTCACAAATGAGGGCAGGTTCAAACTGAGCATGTGTGACAGACGTGAAAGAGTCTGGAGATGCTGTGGTGAATGTTGTGTAGCCTGCAACATCATCCGGCATGACCAGTTTGGTTGTGGGGGTGGCATATCCTCAAAGGGTTGCACGGACCTCCACGTATTAGGCAACGGTAACCTGACTATTGCTAGGCAACAGGATGAAATCTTCATCAGGAGCATGCCCAGGCATTTTTGGGAGTGCATAGAGACACATAGGGGCCATATACACTATTGAATCACATTATGATTTGCCATGATGAAATTCGCACAAGTTGGATCTGTCTGTTATTTCAGCTTTTGACTTTTATTTTCTGTGTGATGTTGAATCCAGCCTTCAATGGGTTGAGGATTTTAGTTTCCAATGACCATCATTTTGTTCTCAACGAATTCCATAGTATTACTCAGTAAAGATTTTCCACTTGAATATGTTATTGATCAAGATCTGGTGTGTGACTTAAGTGTTCCCTTAATTTGAGCAGTGTATACCATAATGATCACCAAGTTGGGAAGAAACTGGAATGAAGTACATCCGTTGAAGCCATCCTTGCTGGACTGCTGTTCTGTGGATCTTCTGGGATGTGTCTTTTCCCCCTGATGTTTCAGTCTGCAACAACTTCTGATCAGTACCTGAGAAAAAGATAAAAACCATACTCTGAGATATCTAGAGCTATGCAATCTAAGCCCTGGGTTTTCCCTGAGTTTCTACTATGAATATCACAAGGACATGGAGCAAGCAGTGACCTCACATACTTACATATATGTGCATATAGAAAGAGAGAAGAAACAAGTTGTGGGTTCAAACAATAGAGTATGTGAAAGACCAAGGTATTCTTTTATGTAGGGCTTTCTAGCTTCCTAAAAGATATTGGAATTGCTGACCCCCAGCAAGTTAAAAGTACTGTTTTATTTTTTTTGGGCAGTTTTGCAGAGAATTTAAGGTTAAAGAAATACAAGATGGCATTTAGCCTTGGTACTAAGACACTAAGACTAAATCTATTTTTAAATTTTCTCCAGCTTCACCTTGGGGATGTAAAAGAGGTGCTTTTTCACCACTATCCCAGTGGTGAGGGTCAGGAGCGATGCAAAATGAGATCAGGCTGATTAAACCTGGTTTGTCATCTAGGGTATTTGTAAATCTACCTGGTATTAATAGCAACTGGAATGTTTAAAATAGGGTGAAGACGTTTCCAGATTTTTACATAGAAATCTTTAGTTGGGTGCCACAAAATTACAGTGCTCTTACACATATTTACTGTATCTTATTTGCTCTAAGAGCTCAGCAAATGTGTGTGATACAGCAGTTATATTTGGAATTTTTACTAGACTGATCACTAAACAGACTCTCTTATAATAGATGAAGATATCCATCAATGTACCAGTGACTTTTAGCATTTTTTATTACCTGACTAGGTGTTAAATGTATTATTTTCATAGACTGTAAATGTACTATTTTAATGTACTGCCACTAGCGTTTTCTTTTTATTGCACTTGACTCTGCTTAGTGCCTGCAGGGGTAGACATCTATGAGAAAACTAGGTCAGGGTGGGGCTGTGAAGATGACTAACAGGAAAAAAGCCTTGGCACTTTTTAGTTGGTTTCAGATCATTTTTACATTTTTTCAGATATTTTTACATTCTTTACACAACTGATGAAGTGATTAAGAATATTATATTTGTATATTCCCTGTGTATTGTACTTGTAGAAAGATTAATTTAAAGTGAAAACACAGCGTGAAATTTAGTATTTCTATAAAACAGGTTTGCAATAAAATAATTAGATATTATGTCAGATTGGTGAATGCAAATCTTTTGGCTGCAACAGGTGGCTCATATACTGTATGCACTAGAAATAGTTAGAGCTACAAAAATATTTTAGTTTAGTAAATGTTGTCATTCTGCATTCATAAAAATCACATCCTTACTTTTGCCCTGTAATGGAAATGTAATGTAATATACAAAATATACATAAAAATGATTGCAAATGTAGAGCAAAGTAGTAGCTGATATACCACAGTGTTCTACATATAATCTGTTGGAGACACCTGATTATGTTTATGCACTGTTTATGATGTTTTTTTTTCCTTTGTTAAAGACTTTTAATTGTTTTTTGTCTTTTAACTTGGCTGTGTGTCACATGTGTCATCTTTAGAAATGTAGATTTCTGATGATATCACTGGTACATGCATTGAGTATGTATTAACTTGCATAAACATCTGCATGGTGCCAGCAACTTGTGTGTAACAGCCAGCAATCAACAAAGAACAAATGACTGAGTTCTCAAGGGAGATGTTATACTGTATTGAATGCGGAGCAGAAAGTCTGTTTGGTAAGATGATGGTTCATCAGTTATGAATATACACGTCTACGTTAACAATCTTGTTACATATTATGCATAAAGCTATTTTATTAAAATCTGTTACTTTTTTTTTATATAAATATGAACACTAGTTTGTATTAATAGAGGTATAAACAAGTACATAATAACAACACTTAGCACTGTATATACAGCAGGTAAACATATATTCAACTGCAAAGGAGTTAGTTTTAGAAGAACATAAAATTAAAGTCCTCAGGCATGTAAATTAAAATGTTCTTAGCTAGTAGGATAGCTGAGAGAAGGATAAAATAAAGTTATTCTAGTTAAAGATTAAAGAGAAGTAAGTGTATTTTCGTGAGGACAGCTGTGACCTAATCTTAATGGACACTACATCCATACTACCACTTTTCATTTGTTGTGTTCAGTATCTTGAAGCTGTTGTATGACTGGTGGCCTCTCTTGTTCTCTGCAATGGAATGGAAATGTATACCTTTATCATCTGAATGGAGGGGTAGGTGGCAAAGAAGGCTGTAATATTCATCATTTTTATTCCAAATTACTACTGCTTATGATCTCTGACTGTGAATTTTCCTTTGATGTACCTTACAGTTGAGACAAAGTTTAATAAGATATCAGCCAAAATCCAGATGAATATTCTGATTTTTGTCTACTTTACAGAAGAACACCAAACTACTATGAATCTCTTTGATGAGTTTATAAGATTTCTCCTTAACATTTTCTTTTAGCTTCTGTCAGAGGCAGTTTTTATTATCTTTTGTCAAATGGCATCCAATATGGGACACAAAAAATTAGATAAAAAAATACCCATTATATGGTGGCTTAATATGGTAAATTGTGAACTTTCACAATAAAAAATGTGTAAAGAATATTTTTGTACCTAACAAAAATATTTTTATCCATCCATTATCCAACCTGCTATATCCTAACTGCAGGGTCACGGGGGTCTGCTGGAGCCTATCCCAGCCAACACAAGGCAGGAAACAAACCCTGGGCAGGGCGCCAGCAAACTGCAGGGCACACACACACACACACACACCAAGCACACACTAGGGAAAATTTAGGATCACCAATTCACCTAACCTGTATGTCTTTGGACTGTGGGAGGAAACCGGAGCACCCAGAGGAAACCCACGAGTTGGTACTATTTTCCTCCTCTCCCGTCGTCCTCTCCTGATCCAGGGCAATTGCCCCCTCGTGGCCCCGATGGACATAAGTGCCACATCCCTGTCCTTCCAGGCGCCCCGGTTGGGTAAGGACCCAAGCCATCTGTGACATTATGTAAAGCCTTCTCTACGGCTGCATAATGAATGTAATTTGCACACACTGTAAAAATCAATTCTTTTTATCACACTCAGTCACATTACTGGCGAGGAGTGCTGTACGTTTTCAAATATGACGTGATATATATTTTCCATATGACATTACACTAAAATGCACCATCATGCACATTACTCTGTTTTCTCCACCTAAAAACTCAGTCCACAGAAAGTTGCCTCTGCCATTGCCTGGTTACTGCCTTATCATAGATGAGGATATACAGTACATACTTCTGGTGTTTTTTTTATTTTTGGTGGTGATCTTAATTTAAATAATAAATGACAGAGAGACAAATGAGAAATCAATGCAAGAAAACAATTCCAGGCAGGAACTAAACACCTTATTTGTTTGAATGGCACATATTTTGCATGAAACAAAGTACAATTTATTTCACAATTTTGGTTGTGATGAGAAACATTGAGTTCCACTCATTGCTACTCTTAAACTGCTTAGATCTTGAAATGATATTTTTGGTGGAAACAAATGAGCTCTTGTGAAATCTGTAACAGATCCAAACACAGCTCTGGACTCCCCGTGGCTCTTCATCAAAATCTTTCACCTCCCAATCATCTACGGGAAAAGTTATCTGTAAATTTTATTGTTGATTTACCCCTATCTCAAGGAAATACAACCAAATTGGTAGATTGATTTTGTAAGTGAGCTCACTTTATATCCCTGATAATATTACTTCCTATATTGATTTTGTTAATATTTTCATTAAAGAAATCATTAGACTTTCTGGAGTTTTGAAATAAAAAAAAAAATAACATGGGGTTGGCAGTTCACCTCTAGATTCTTGTGGCACCTATGGTTTAGATTAGCTATTAAACTAACTATCTAATATATAACTATTATTTTGCATCTAGATTCAATACGAAGAGTAACAGTCATAATGAGAGTATTAATCAAGATCTGAAAAAATATTTCAGGTGTATAGTCAGGCTGGAGTTTTATTTTGCCCTTGGTAGATTTCTTGAGGAATCTGCTCTAAAACTCATCTTTGAAAATGTCTGCTTTTAAAAGTTTATATGGGTTTAAATCCCAACCTCCCATGGAGGTGGATGTTGAATAAAAATATTAATTCCAAGAAATATTTGATTTTCATAGACATTGTTCCAAAGTATTTTATTTTGTGCATTGGTCCTGATGACAGCACACTTTATAGCTGTGCAGAATGTTTGTGTCCCTACTTACCTGTGGTGTTTCCATTTGCGACATTCTTCTAAACCAGATAGCCATATATAAAGTCTGTACCATGGGAGAATGGCCATCTAAGGATTTTTAAAGTATTTGATTGTTGAGCAAAAAATGTAGCATTTAAAGGAAATATTTTTGATAGTTTTCTTTGTTGATATTATTATATTATAAATGTATTATAAAGGTAAGTTGCATTGTGTGACATCAGAAGTCACATCATGTGCATTTAAAATGGTGTTGCAGTTCATTCAGTGTCCGAGCTTCTGGATTCCCTAAAAAACAAAATGTTTTGGTGCTTGTAGAGGGTTTAAAGATACTTTTAGGGCTGCTGTCGTACTTTGATTTCATTTTTATTTAGCATATTACTCTTTCTTTGTCTAGGTTTAGTTTAGATCTCCAAGTTCTTTGATGCCAGCATTAATTGTTTTTACTTTGATGTTTATCTTATCACCTTCTAATTCTTCTATTTTATTTACTCTGCATTTTTCCATTTATTGGGAGAACGCAACTTTTTTTTTTTTTTTCGATTTCGGGTGCTACTTGTCTGTGCTTTTCATTTATTTTAATTGTCGCTTATCCTTTCTTGAATTATGACTGATTTGGTGGAAACATCATGGAAAGTTTGTAGTTTGGTCATATATTATTTTCTTGATTTAATGCAATTTTCCACTCAGAATGAATTTTATGTTATTTATTTATGGAAATACACTTTAATACCAATTTTGCAATATGATGCAGTAGCATGTACTATCCAGTGGTGAGTTACTTTTGTACTCAAAAATGCACCACTCTGATATTGTCATATCAAAGGTTGCATATTAAATACATGATTTTGGTACTGCCAAGTCAGGGTGTTTCTGTTTTTTAAGTAGCAAAATAGAGAAAAGCAGAAGAACTGCATTAATTGCTTTTACCCATAGTTCACACAGAGACTTAGTTTTCTAGAACTACATTATCTGTCTTAGTGTAGACACTAATGTCATTGTATATCAATATACTGTATACCCTTTGCTCCATGTCTCTCTTTATTAAAATATCAGACCCATCTACTTCAGCACTATACGCTCTGCATTGACTTAATCTTGGAGACTAGATTCTGTCTCTTAAACCCTTCTGCCTTAAACAGTTCTACACCTATCCTTAACCTGCCTTTTTTAAGTAACATTCAACAATTAAATTAATACTTCAATTAAAGTTATATTCTGGATAAGTATCAGTCATGTTGCAGACTAAATCATAATATAGAAACTGCATTGGTTGAAGTAGTCAGTGACTTATGTCTTAATGCTGATTCAAATAATCTATCAGTTCTTGTTCTATTAAACTTACATGGAGCATTCAACACCACTGGTCACAGCATTCTTATTGACTGCCTTAGACAGTTGGTTGGACTTTCTAGATGTGCCTTGAGTTGGTTTCACTGATATCACAGGAAGAAAATTCTTTGTCAATTGCGGTGATTATACTTCCAAAACTGTAACATTAGGTGCCATATGGATCTATTTTGGGCCCTTTTTTATTCTCAATCTACATGCTCCCATTAGGCGTGATTAGGTAAATTATCACAGCTATGTAGACAATGTACTGTTTTACAGCAGATGACCCAGTGCCTTACAAGCATCATGGAATGGATGAGCAATAATTTCTTTAAACCTAATTAGGTATATACTTCCTTAGAAGGCTGGCATCTTTCAACATCTGCAATAAGATGCTGCAGATGTTCTATCAGACGGTTGTGGCGAGTGCCCTCTTCTACGCGGTGGTGTGCTGGGGAGGCAGCATAAATAAGGACGCCTCACATCTGGAAAAACTGGTGAGGAAGGCAGGCTCTATTGTAGGAACGGAGCTGGACAGTTTGACATCCGTGGCAGAGCAACGGGCGCTGAGCAGGCTCCTGTCAATCATGGAGAATCCACTGCATCCACTAAACAGTATCATCTCCAGGCAGAGGAGCAGCTTCAGCGACAGACTACTGTCACTGTTCTGGTCCACTGACAGACTAAGAAGATCGTTCCTCCCCCACTCTATGCAACTCTTCATTTCCACCCAGGGGGGGTAAATGTTAACATTATACAAAGTTATTGTCTGTTATACCTGCATTTTTATTACTCTTTAATTTAATATTATTTTTTATCAGTATGCTGCTGCTGGAACATGTGAATTTCCCCGTGAGATTAATAAATTATCTATCTATCTATCTATCTATCTATCTATCTATCTATCTATCTATCTATCTATCTATCTATCTATCTATCTATCTATCTTATCTAGGGAAAAACAGATATTTTAACCATTGGCAGCAAACAAAAAAGCGAGGACCGTAGAAATAAACTAGGCTATCTGGCTTTACAATTGAGACCGGAAGTAAATAATCTCTGCATCATTTTAGACTGATAGCTAAACTTCAAATCACATATTAAACATATTACTAAGACTGAATCCTTTCACTTAAAAAACAGTGCATGAGTTAGATCTTTTATATTACTGCAAGATACTGAAAAGTTAATACATGCTTTGGTCTTTAGCTGTCTAGATTACTGCACTGCACTTCTATCAGGATTAGCATGAAGTGAGCTCCAAAAGAGTATCATGTTGACGGTGATACATTCTTGGACTGTAGAATGTCCAGTGAGGGCTGAACAGTCTTTTGGCCCTGGAACCTCTGCATTTTTTCTTGTTTATCTTGCTCCTAGAGGTTTTAAACTTTTTGTCTGTATCCCTGTCTTTTTTTTTGTCTGTAATTGCCGCTATGACATACAGTAGTCTTGCCTCTCATCCAGATTTCTGGAAAAAAATAGAACATGCTGACATCTAATGGTTAAAACTGGGAATGCATGTTGGAGATATCTGGAGTTTTTATTGCCTGAGTTTATGTTCAAGTGCATTAAAAGTCTATATATTGGATATTACAATATACATCTGGGCACACACCTCATGGCAGTGGAGCACACTATTTAAATTTTCACAAAAAATAACCACTTTCCATAATAACATTTTTCATTACTATTGCAACTGACGCATGAAAAGGTTGCTTCTAAATAAACCTTTAAAAGAAATTTGAAAATACTGTATGTGAGAATTAGGAAATAATATTTTCAGTGTCAACATTCTTTATACTGACTTATTCTGGAGAGTGCTACAGATGGCAAGACCCAAGATTGAATGAACAGGCACAATTAAGAAGCTGGACCCAAATGAGACTCCATGCAATATGCACTATACCATAGCCATATAATATTGCCTTTAAAGCATGTCTTTTGCTTTATTTCACTTTAGAGCATTCAAATATAAAAATTATGTTAATTATATATGTGAACTTGAGAGCATAGTGACATATCTGATATCGCTGCTGCCTCCTACTGTAACTCCAAGAGAATGGGTTTGAAACTCATTCTGGTCACTGTTGGTGCAATTTTTTCCCATGATTTCTAAGCTTTTTTCGATGTATTTTGGCTTTCCTTGAATGTCTCAAAACAACATCCAGTTTAGGCTAATTGGTGACTCAAAACTGGACAGTTGTATGTACTATTGTTGTCTTCATTGGACTGGTATTTGACAGTATGGTGTTGCCTGTATAAGTTTCATTGGTGTCAGTGCTGCTGGGATGGGGTTTCAACATCATGAATGGATGCATACAGAGTTATCTAAAAAAGAAAGTACATTATCAATTTTATATCAAGCTATAACCAAGTCATAAAATTAGATACATCTAACCTCAAGTGACAAATAACACAATAATCTGTAATTCACTTCATTATTTCCATTAGTCCATCTTTTTCACCTGTCCATGTTCTAAAGTCACATATCTAGAGCTGGGTAGTGGGGTGGCTGGAGCCGATCTAGGCAAGTATTTTAAGCAAAATAAGATAACATCCATCCATCCATCCATTATCCAACCCGCTATATCCTAACTACAGGGTCACGGGGGTCTACCGGAGCCAATCCCAGCCAACACAGGGCGGAAGGCAGGAAACAAACCCCGGGCAGGGCGCCAGCCCACCGCAGATAAGATAACATGCTAAAGACATATAAGAGAAAGTAAGTACCCCCTTGACACAGTAGCTCCTAAATATTCCCTTAGCATCTATAACTTGAAGTACTAATTTTCTGCATGCTTTAATTAATCTTTTATATCATAGTAATTAAAATTTAGGCCACGTTTATACAGTACTTTTAAAGCATATTGTGATGTTTGAGGATGTTGCTGTTAAACAAATTAATAATTTTTTAAATAATTAATTAAAGTAATTCTCCATCCAAAAATGTATATTTTTATGTTACTTATCTCATGTAATTTATAGTGATGGCCAAGAAAAAAAATGTAATTTCATGTTAATCTCATGCACAATGGAAAAAGTTTCAAATATAACATAAGTCAAATGTGTCCAACAAACAAAATCAAAGTCTGCAGATGACACTAACCTAGGAGAAAGGGTAGATAATGTTGAATCAACTGAACCATTACAGAAGAACCCAGACAACATACAGGCTTGGGTAGATGTGTGCCAATAAAATTCGTATGTATAGTAAGTAAATGGGAGGCATTATGTAGGAATTAAAAATGCTACATTTAAATACATAATACATTATGAGAAGAACCTAGGCATCATAGTGGACTTGTTATTATCTACCACCAGAGATAGTGTGTAGAAAAGATCAAGAAAGCAAATAGGATGTTAAGAGATATATAGAATAATATACGAAGCTAACTGATGTTATACATAAGCTATTTAAATCACTATGTAAAAGGCCTCTTCTGGAGTACTGAATGCAGTTTTGGGCTCCATATTATTAGAAAGACATAGCAATGCTTGAGAAAGTCCAGAGGAAAATGGGCAGGCTGAGTCTAGGATTGAGAGTTATAAGCTATGAGGAGAGACTGGAGAAGTTGAACTTTTTCAGTTTAAAGGAATACACCACCCAAAATTACATTTTTTATGTTAATGACCCATTATAGTTTGTAGTTGTAGCTGAGAAAAACTTTTAATGTCATGCTGTCATGCCAAATGGACAGAAAAGAAGTTTAAGATACAATAGTAGCCAATTATAACCAATGTTTTACAATGGTAAACAGTGTGGAAAACATCCATAGAAAAAGGAAAAAAAAGAATCTCATGTTACTCTTGTCACATTAATTCACATCTCAGCTATACAATTGCATGCTCAAAATGTGTAAAACATGTGTTTTTGCTAAATGAGTTACTTCCAGAATAATTTACACTAGGCAAAATAGAAAACTAAAGCCTGATGGGGGTGATTGTTTGAATTGAATATAGGACTCTTGACCAATGAATGTGAAAAAAAAAATGTCATTAAAACTTTTCTCCTCTAACTTTACAACTTTCATAAGGTAAGTAACATATAAAAATATAATTTTTACTGAAGGTTACATAATTGAAATGCTTAATTTCAAGGGTTTGAATTATTATTCAAAAAGAACATGGGTACACAGATGGAAAGTATCTATGTATCAAAAGGGGTCAGAAAGTATTCAGACCCTTTCACTTTCTGAACATTTTATTGTGTTGTAGATTTAATTTATAGTGGATAAATTTGCCATTTTGCCCATGAGTCTACATTCAGTAACCCATAATGACAAATTTAAAACTTGTTTAAGAAAAGTTTGCAAATATATTAAAGATCAAAAACTGAAAACTGTCTTTCATATACAGTAAGTAAGACCCTTAATTTAATACTTTCTTGAAACTCCGTTCGCAGCAGCTTCTAGGCTTCTTGAGTGAGACTCTACAGGCTTATCAAAATGGATTTGGGCAGTTTATCTCATTTTTGATGGCAGCCGCATTAGATTTGATAGGAAGCGTCTGTAAACTTCCATTTTCAGGTCTCTCCAAAGATGTTCTATGGGATTTAAGTCTGGGCTTTGGATGGGCTACTCACAAACTGTCAGAGAAGCAACTCCAGCATTGTCTTGGCTATATGCTTTAGGTCATTGATGTGCTGAAAGGTGAACTTCTCTGTCTTTGACTGAATTGATCCTACCCTTAATTCTGAACATTTTCACTGTCCCAGCCACTGACAAGCACCTCCTTAATATGATGCTACAACCAACATGCTTTATCATAGGGATGGTAGTAGGCAGGTGATGAGTAGCACCTGGTCTTTGACAGATATAGAGCTTGGAGTTCTGCCCATAGAGTTTCATTTTTGTCTCATTAGAGCATAGAATCTGAGTTAACCACTCTACCATAAACATCTATTTCAATGTTTTATTAAACCATTCCAACAGGCCATTCGTCTGTGGATGATAAACAGTGGTGCTCAATTGCTTAATTGCAAGGCTCTCACACAGCTGCTTCATAATGTGAGAGATGAAGGGTGTACCCTGGTCAGTTGAAATGTTGTGGTGGGATGCCAATATGCATGAACATTTCTAAGTGATGTTAGTGACAGACTGTGCATTCGCCCTCCTTAGAGCAGCCACATCGGGGTATCTTGTCACATAGTCAACCAACACGAGCATATTCTGAAAACCATTTTTACTCTTAGGGAGTGGGCCCACAATATCTAGCCCAACCCTCTCAAAGGGAACATCCAAAATAGGTATTAGTGAGAGGGGAGCCCTAGTGAGTCTATGAACGGAAAAAATCTGATAGCTGGGACACACCCTTGGCCCATATTTAGCCAATAAAAGCATTTCAAATTGCATTCCCTAGTCTACTCTGCATGGAGATCAAATGAGGTGAGTGTGAGCAATTTTTAAAACTGTCTCCCTATACCTGCTTGGCACCACCAACTGCTTGAACCACCCGTCACCCATGCAATCAGAAATCATGTGATACAAGAAAACATCCTTAATTAAAAAATGTTGTGTTTTAAAGTTCAGGTCCTCCCTCTCCAGATAGCAAGAGTCATTTGCGACGTGGGCTTGTTCGAATGCAAAGTCTAAGTTGCTGTTGGCTCATTGTAGGCAGGCAAACTCTGTCTGAGTGGCAGTCTCTGCTTCCTCTGCGGCCAATGCTTTGTCAGGGTCGGTAATGGATGTCCGGTTTAGGCAGGTTGCCGGCACGAGCGACGAGAGGGTAAAGTCCACCAGCTGTCCCGGGTCCTCCCTTGAGGATCCATCTCCCACCTCACTGGACAATGCAGGTTTAATTTCAAACCTGGCTCCTTTATTGACATTGTCAGCATCAAACCCCTTTCTATTTACTATAGAGGAAGGCGCTCTGCAGGTGGCCAAGACCCATGAGAAAAGAGCATTCGTCTTCCCTAGTAAAAGAGGCTGACATGGCAGTCCAAACCAAAAGTTCTTCCCTTTAAATTTCAAATGGAGTAAGATAGCCTCATATGTTTTAACGTCCCCCAAGATGTGGCGAAAGTTCACCCGGTCTGTGGTCTTATAAAGGGTGTACTCTGTCCTATGATGGTGTTCTCCACCCATGGAGGAAGGAATCGCAGCAGAGATGTTGTCCTGAGGAGAGGCGACCTCGGGTTGGAGGTGGAGGCTAGGACCTGTGACTTTGGCAATTGGTCATCTGGTGGGGCTGTGCTAGTTGGATTGAAGTTGGGGCCAAGTCCAGGTAGCCCCTCTGCTTTCTGGTGGCTTGGGCGCCCTCCAGTCTGCGGGTCAGGTGTGACAGCGAGTGGACATCGTTCCAGAGCATCTCATCGCACAGGTCCACTTCTGTCCCTGATAGGACTGCGTGAATAGTGAGCTTCTCCACAATGTGCTCTAAGGTGTCCCCGCAAAACCAGCTTTGAATCAGATCCACTAATTCCTAGACCTGTCCTCGTATAGGGTGTTCTAGGTCAATGAGCCACAGACAAAACTGGCACCCCTTGGCCAATGGGCTCATAGCCATACAGAGGAAGATCTGTTGCTTCAGGAATTCATAATCATCGAACCTTTCAGGAGGGAGGTTTCGCATGATGTGTAGGGCCTCCCTGATTAAAAATGGAGCCAAGATAGCTGCCCAGCCTACCCTGTCCCAGCTCATCAGTGTTGCCCATGCGTTCGAAGCAGAATAAGAAACACTCTGTGTCATCCCCAGGAGCCATCTTCACCAGCATATCCTTGGGGTACGCAAAGACAAGAGCACCCACAGGAGTCTCATCTTGCCTCGCTGGTACCACTTATGGTACCATGCGACGTGTGAGTCGCTGTCTTGCACCCAAAAGATGAGGCTGAGTCTGAAGACTTCAGGAAAACCAGCTTTATTCGACTCTGAATAGGAACAGCAATGTTATTTATTGCAGCGGGAGCTACCGCTCTACTACACACAAACACAGCAAACGAGTAGGGCCATGACCAGGTCACTGGCCAAGTTCTAATGTTCCATGCATCACCCATCAGGCAACAAACACTTTGTGTGAGGATGCGATGAGCTTGCAGTTGCCTCTGTGGCGTTGCAAACCTGTGAAGCACTGTGAACCTGTGGTTGTCTCAGTGACAGAGAAGCAGCTCTCGACAGACACATCAATTGTGTTTCAGCGTGTCATCCTGTTGGGGAGGGTCTCAAAAGAGTTCAAATATTATGATATATATATATATATACTGTATATGTATAGTATATATTGTCACGGTTGGGTCACAGAATTGCACAGAAACACAGGAGATTGTAGAGACAGGAACTTTATTCAAACACTTCAAACAAACATGTCTCTTTCATAAGTAAAACAAACTCCGTATACTGTACAGTTAGTTCTCGATTAAAGAATAGACAAACTATACCTATTGTAATGGACGGCTGAGGATCTTCTTTTTTAAAGAGAAGACTGGGGGAAGGGACATATGACCAGCTGTACCTCCCCCGGGACACGAGAGGCAGTTCCCCTGGTTTACATTGGGGGACTGGAGCTTGGAAGCTAAACCCGGCAAGGGTCCGTCGCCACTGCAAGGGGGTGCCTTGACAGCTCCGGAGTCTGGGCATGAAGCACTTCCGCCACACCCAGAGGTGCCACCAGAGGAGGAGCTGAGTTTATATGCTGCTGAATGGCAATCGGGAGACACCTGGAGCACTTCCGGGTGCAGTATAAAGGAGGCCGCCTCACTCTTTTTGAGAGCTTGAGTCGGGAGGAGGTGGACAATGCTTAGAGGAGTGGAGTAGAAGAGGCAGAACAAAGAGAAGAAGAAGTCAAAGAGAACAGTATATGGTGGTGATTGAGGCACTGTGATGTGTGTAGAACCTAAGAGCGAGAATAAATGCATCTATCTTGAGACATTTGGTGTCCGTGTCTGTCTGTGTCTGGGGTTCAAGTTCACAATATCTAAACCCGTCTATCCGATTGTGTACCCTCTGACTGCTGATTACAAAATGAACACTGGATAGGTAAAACAATACAAAATTAAAAAAACAGATTGTAGGTACTCCATTTACATATACATTTGTTCTCCACTATGCCACTACCTCCCACACACTTGAGGGAACATTCTTTTCCACAGCTGGAGCATAGCCTTAGGCTTGTATGCACCCTGTCTACTGCTTTCAGAATGAACTCTGCATAAGTAACATTGTCTAAAATCCATTTTAAAAGATTCATGAAAATTTTCTACATCACTTTGTCCTCTCCACCTAAAAGGACACTCATTTCTACAGCTGTGCCTTTGCATCAGAGTTATGTGCCCCCTTGACTGCTGCTTTCAAAATGACCACTAGAAGGTTAAAATTATTGTTGGATTGGTTGTTGCTGTTGTTTTTCATTATATAATAATATGAATGTATTTATTCATTGAGCTTCTGCAAAAAAGCAAAATTTTCCTTTGAGGACAAATAAAGTGCTATCTATCTATCTATCTATAACAGACAACAACGCTGAAGCAATGATGAAGCAAACATTTATGCTAAACTTAGGTGGCCGCGCCATTCCCAACCATTCTATTCAAACTGATTTATATATCTGAACTGACCTATATATCTAAACAGATGTATCTCAAACTATATATATATATATATATATATATATATATATATATATATAGTGATAAAGGCGCTATGTTGCGCCTGACCCAGCACAGACTGTCCCAGAGGCACATGTACAAATAACAACACAGACTTTATTTTCTTCAGCTGGAGGGCACGTCTTCCCTGTAATCCCTCCAACCACAACACAGTCCCAAAAGCACTTCAAATAAAGCACAACTAATCACCACAAATAAACCCTTCTGGCAGCACCACTCCTCCCAGGCAACCTCGTCCTCTTCCTCCCGATTCTGGCTGCTGAGTAGTGGCTGCAGGCTCTTTTTGTAGCCCTCCCTAAAGTGCTCCAGGTGGTAATTGGCCTAATTAGGCTGCACTTCCGGGTGTGGCTGCATTCCAACCCACAGAGGCTCATTAAGCCATGCAGCTCCTCCGGGTGGTGGCCATGGAGTCCAACAGGTCTGAGTCCTGAAGTCCCACACCTGTGACCCCGATGTAACCCAGGAGGGCTGCCACCAAGCGTTCCGGGGGACGTAGAGTGCATCCCATTGCTGCTCCCCCGGATCTAGTGTTGAAGGGGACCCGGCCGCCCGTCACTATATATACTGTATATATATATATATATATATATATACACACATGGACAAAATTGTTGGTACCCTTCAGTCAATGAAAGAAAAACTCACAATGGTCACAGAAATAACTTTAATCTGACAAAAGTAATAATTAATAAAAATTCTATGAAATTTAACCAATGAAAGTCAGACATTAATTTTCAACCATGCTTCAACAGAATTATTTAAAAAAATAAACTCATGAAACAGGCCTGGACAAAAATGATGGTACCCCTAACTTAATATTTTGTTGCACAACCTTTTGAGGCAATCACTGCAATCAAACGATTCCTGTAACTGTCAATGAGACTTCTGCACTTCTCAGCAGGTATTTTGGCCCACTCCTCATGAGCAAACAGCTCCAGTTGTCTCAGGTTTGAAGGGTGCCTTTTCCAGACGGCATGTTTCAGCTCTTTCCAAAGATGCTCAATAGGATTGAGGTCAGGGCTCATAGAAGGCCACTTTAGAATAGTCCAATGTTTTCCTCTTAGCCATTATTGGGTGTTTTTAGCTGTGTGTTTTGGGTCATTGTCCTGTTGCAAGACCCATGACCTGTGACTGAGACCAAGCTTTCTGACACTGGCCAGCACATTTCTCTCTAGAATCCCTTGATAGTCTTGAGATTTCATTGTACCCTGCACAGATTCAAGACACCCTGTGCCAGATGCAGCAAAGCAGCCCCAGAACATAACAGAGCCTACTCCATGTTTCACAGAAGGGACAGTGTTCTTTTCTTGATATGCTTCATTTTTCCGTCTGTGAACATAGAGCTGATGCGCCTTGGCAAAAAGTTCAATTTTTGTCTCATCTGTCCATAGGACATTCTCCCAGAATCTTTGTTGCTTGTCCACATGTAGTTTGGCAAATTCCATTCTGGCTTTTTTATGATTTGTTTTCAACAATGGTGTCCTCCTTGGTCGTCTCCCATGAAGTCCACTTTGGCTCAAACAACGACGGATGGTGCGATCTGACACTGATGTTCCTTGAGCTTGAAGTTCACCTTGGATCTCTTTAGAAGTTTTTCTGGGCTCTTTTGTTACCATTCGTATTATCCGTCTCTTTGATTTGTCATCAATTTTCCTCCTGCGGCCACGTCCAGGGAGGTTGGCTACAGTCCCATGGATCTTAAATTTCTGAATAATATGTGCAACTGTAGTCACAGGAACATCAAGCTGCTTCGAGATGGTCTTATAGCCTTTACCTTTGACATGCTTGTCTATAATTTTCTTTCTAATCTCCTGAGACAACTCTTTCCTTCGCTTCCTCTGGTCCATGTTGAGTGTGGTACACACCATGTCACCAAACAACACAGTGACTACCTGGAGCCCTATATATAGGTCCACTGACTGATTACAAGATTGTAGACACCTGTGATGCTAATTAGTGGACACACCTTGGATTAACATGTCCCTTTGGTCACATTATTTTCAGTCTTTTCTAGGGGTACCATCATTTTTGTCCAGGCCTGTTTCATGAGTTTTTTTTTTTTATTAATTCTGTTGAAGCATGGTTGAAAAGCAATGTCTGACTTTTATTAGTTAAATTTCATAGAATTTTTATTTATTATTACTTTTGTCAGATTAAAGTTATTTCTGTGACCATTTTGAGTTTTTCTTTCATTGACTGAAGGGTACCAACAATTTTGTCCACATGTGTATATTGTGACAGACAGCCGGGTCCCATGCCCGGCCGGGACGCCTCTGCTGCATACGTCCTGGGGAAGCCATCATGGACATTGCAGTACCTTCCCCGGGGCGCTTGGGGGCAGCCTCCCTGGCCGTGGATCCCTCCTCAATCTCCCCCGTGGCTCCATGGGACATGGAGTCCACCACAGCAGCCCGGTTGGGAGATGGGGTGGCCGCTAGGGGGTGCTGCGGACGACCAGCCACCACGCTGGATGGTTTATCAGCCCCACCCGGAGGTGCAATTAAGACCTGGAACACCTCCGGGTGGGGTATAAAAGGGCGTGCCTCCCAGCAATCAGGGCCAGAATCGGGAGGAAGAGGACGAGGTTGCCTGGGAGGAGTGGTGGTGCCAGGAAGCGTTTGGTTTGTGTATTTTGTGCTTTGGACTGTGTTGGGCTT
>JANRMT010062804.1:9999288-10013765 GCA_026402145.1 Polypterus bichir lapradei | reverse complement strand
AGATAGATAGATAGATAGATAGATAGATAGATAGATAGATAGATAGAAGGACTTCAGACTGGGCTGAAGGTTTACCTTCCAACAAGACAATGACCCTAAGCACACAGCTAAAATAACGAAGGAGTGGCTTCACAACAACTCTGTGACTGTTCTTGAATGGCCCAGCCAGAGCCCTGACTTAAACCCAATTGAGCATCTCCGGAGAGACCTAAAAATGGCTGTCCACCAACGTTTACCATCCAACCTGACAGAACTGGAGAGGATCTGCAAGGAGGAATGGCAGAGGATCCCCAAATCCAGGTGTAAAAAACTTGTTGCATCTTTCCCAAGAAGACTCATGGCTGTATTAGCTCAAAAGGGTGCTTCTACTAAATACTGAGCAAAGGGTCTGAATACTTAGGACCATGTGATATTTCAGTTTTTCTTTTTTAATAAATCTGCAACAATTTCAAAAATTCTTTTTTTTGTCTGTCAATATGGGGTGCTGTGTGTACATTAATGAGGGAAAAAATTAATGTAAATGATTTTAGCAAATGGCTGCAATATAACAAAGAGTGAAAAATTGAAGGGGGTCTGAATACTTTCCGTACCCACTGTAGATAGATAGATAGATAGATAGATAGATAGATAGATAGATAGATTTTGTTCAGAAATAGAAAAATAAATACAAGTGAACTTAAAAAATATAAGGATTTAGTAAGGAGTATTGGGAGAAAGCACTGAATTGCCTGATAGCAGTGGGCAGAAAAGATCCCCGGATGCGCTTCTTAGCACACCATGGAGGAAAGAGCCTGTGGGTAGAAGTGATCCAAGACAGCACCTCCTGGAGGAGATGGAGAGGATTTTTTCCACCGTCTTGTATATAGTATGCAAGTTATGCTTGTAAATAAATACATTTATATACTGTATACTATAAGTACCATGTATAATGTCATAGTTCATTTCTTTGCAATATAATATTGAAAGGCATTTCCTTCACATTATAATAAAAGTGTTACTGATCTCATGTGAAAATAGAAAATGATTTTTGTGTCTAAATGTATTTGTCTTTTATTTTAAGAGTCATGTCACTTGCTTCTTCTCTGACATAACCTCTTTTTTTCTCTGTTTTTTTTTTTCTCAGTACACCTTTTATACATTAAGAGCACAGGCTTTGGTTAGCTTTTCCATGTTTTTTAGAACCTTGTGTGGCAGATTGTGAATAATAGTTTAGTATTAATTAGAACATCTCTTGCTGTATTCAAGTTTCATATAGTGCTTTACATAAAACTAAAATCAGAAAATGAAAGGTGAAGATAAAGTGCAGCCAAATCATGATAATGAATGCAAGAGAAGATGAAGTAGCTCATTTCACAAAGTAAAACATAAAGGAGCTTAAAAACCTAAGCTTTTAGGTCCAAATCCATTTACCCATAGATTGCCATTCACTTGATCTGCTTAAAGTCATATTTTGTATTGTAAATAGTGTAAAAGCTGCCAAAGCATGACATTTTACAGAGTAAAAGAGGACAGTCAAAAAGTGTCCAGTTAGCTAATTTTATAAGTTAATCTGTTTACTTTTCAGCATTATGATTTACCTAAATTTTGTATGCCTTTGACCAATATTAAATTTGTAATTATTTTATACTGTGCTGTGCTCTTTTGTGAAAGTGTGACAATAGAAATACATTTATTTGAACTGATTTACATTGAATTGAAATATCCCTGTTTCTCCCTATGTAGTTTGTAGTGATGACCAAGAAAAAAAGAGATTACAAAGTTTCTGATAGAATTAGAGTCTATAGTGACCAGCTTTCTACAACAGCAAACAATTTAAAAAATCCATGAAAAGATTTCACGTTACTTGACATGTCAAGTCATCCAGTCATATGGTTAAAATAGCCCAAACATATGAATTTTACTGAAATACTGTCAAATAAATCACAGTCTGGAAAACGCTTTTGTGAACTAAAATAGAACATGCTCAAACGCACCCAAGCTTTTCTCTGTACTGCTGCATATATTTGTTCCTGGTCCAGCAGTTTCTGGCTGAGATAGAGAGCCAGGTGTCCAACATTATAAACATTCAGACTCAGCACAGCACCCATGCCAGTTTCAGATGAACTGTAAAATAAGCTCAGAAATTACAGACGCAATCTAATCATGAAACACTTGTTCTGTAGTGGAGTTTCGCACCAAGGTTTGAAAATGGGTGAAGTCCCCTTTTGTGTCCCTATGTGGGTTAACTCTATTAACGATTCAGCCCTTTCAAGAAACCAGGGTACATACTGCCCATAATATCCCAGGGAAAACCAAAAAACCCAGACTTGTCTTTCACTTTCAGGCCATGGCCAGTTCTATATGGCAGCAACACTGGACATTTGTGATTTATTGATGCCTTATGTCCACTACATACCCAAGATATTTAGCCTCTCTCTGCTGAAAAAGCATTTCCTGGGAATAAAATGGGTGCCTGCATTTAGAGATGTTAAGACAGCCAAGAGGCATCACAAGTGATCTTGTCAAGTGTCATAACAGACAACTACTGTATACTGTCCAGGTAGAAAGCAATATGGGCACTAGGAGGCTGGAGCAGGCGGGCTACCAGGGTCTGACAGGTTGCTAGGGCCGTAGTAGCCTAAAGGGAACAGCACTGTGTAGCCAATGTCCACTCTGAGTGGAGTCAAGAGAACATAACATTAACACCTGGTAATAATGATTGTGATTGGGAAACGAAGTTTCTTGATGAGATCATCAACCTC
Source organism: Polypterus bichir lapradei (assembly GCA_026402145.1). Classification (NCBI taxonomy): domain Eukaryota; kingdom Metazoa; phylum Chordata; class Cladistia; order Polypteriformes; family Polypteridae; genus Polypterus; species Polypterus bichir. Next base: position 10,011,024 of record JANRMT010062804.1, on the reverse strand, counting down.
TGGTATAGAGTAGGCATCAAAGTGGGTGGCTTGATTGAGCTGTATGAAGTCATTACAGAAACGCCACAATCCATTACTCTTGAGAATTAGGGCTATTAGACTAAATTGTGGCATTTTTTTTTTAGCTCAACTTCTGCTTGTTTCCTATTGGGGACCTGATATGAGCATTCACACACTATCACCCTCGAGTCAGTGACAATATTGTGTAAAATCAATGTCGTTAGCCCTGGTTTGTTGTTCATAATAATGGTTCTGTCACCTGGTTCAAGATTTGCTACAACCATTTGTCTTTTCTGTTTTGAGGTGGTTCCCGTAAATTAACTAATTTGCCTTTACAGATAAAAAGAGGGACTGGCTCTCAGGACTGGTGGACTCTTCTTGGTCCTCACAGGGTTTAAAAAAAAGTTATGTTGTATGTCTGCTTGACCAGACTCTAGTTTTGTAGGCACACTCCATATACTACTTGACCCTTGCACTCATTAATGTCATATAGACCCTTAAAGTGTGCAAGCAGTTTAGAATGGGAGGTGGGAATGAGTACCATAACTCGATCCCTATGATGGAGTTTGTATATCTAAGCCTGTAATCTCAGAGACTTTCTTCTTGTGTTACTGCACTAAACTGTGCAACATTTCAAAGCAATCACACAGTTGAATGATGTATTCCAAAATGTTGCTCTGGGGATCTTGTTGCTCCTCCCAACCTCCCTTAATTAAGTAAAGGATGTCTCTGGGATATCTCCTGTACAGCTATGCAAAGGAAGAAAACTCAGTAGATGCTTGTGGCACCTTTCGATAGAAAAAACCAGAGAGAGAGTAGTTGATCCAAATCCCTGCTGTTTGTTTGTACTACCTTCTTTAACATCTGTTTTAGGGTCTGGTTAAATCTTTTCACCATTCCGTCACTTTGAGGATGATATACCAGAGTTTTAGGTGACTTATAAATAGCTGACCTGCAGCTGTTTAAAAATGTTTAATGTGAATGGCATCCCTTGATGTGTGAGGCAAAGGTACTGTAAGGTGACAATATAATTGATACAGTGACAGTGCTGTTGCTGTTTCTGGTTTGGATGGTGGACTTGGATTATTGCCTTGAGATGACATCATCAGTTGTTGACAGCAGCCTGTTCTTCTGTGCTGAAAAATAGCACAGATCATTTTAATGATGTTGTCCTCTTTTACTCTCTGCCCCCCATGCCTTCATAAAATCACCACAAAACCTACATGGTTTACGTGTGACAAGATATAAAGATTACAATGTACCACAAAAAGGATGTTGACTAGATGTTCTTCAACATACAACTATGTAACCCTAGTTCTTAAGACTCTTCATTAGTTTTCAGTCAAAGTTGGACCAATGTTTGTATATATAGTAGATAAATATTTCCATAAACATAATAAAGGATTTTCTGCTTTTGTATTAGATGTTCTTTTTATAATTTAGAGTCTAAAATCAACAGGTGGAAGTGGATATGATACCAGTTCATTACAGAAGACACTATATGGATCAGACTTGTTTTTCCAGCACATCCCAATGATGCTTAATCAAACTGAGATCTGGGGAAGTTGGAGATGAAATCAACACTTTGAACTCCTTGCCATGCTCCTCAAACCATTCCTGAACATTTTTTTCCTGAACTGCCATCAGAGGATACTGTTGCCATGAAGGGATGTAAGTGATCTACAACAGTCTTTAGGTGGGTGGTATGTGTCAAAGTAAATCATATGATTGCCAGGCCCCAAGGTTTCCCAGAAAAATGTTGCCCAGAACATTACACTGTCTCTGCCAGCTTGCCATCTTCCCATAGTACATCCTGCTGCCATCTCCTCCCCAGGTAAATGACACACATGAACTTGTCTGTCTGCATGATCTAAAAGAAAAAGTGATTCATCAGACCAGGCCACCTTGTGGTATAGTGGGTCCATAGCTCAGATCGAAAAGGCTAGCTTTTAAATAGATAATCGCTGCACTCATAGCTTAAAGAGGGTGCGTGATAGTGTGGCCGGAGCGGTTCCTTGGCACTTTGTGATGCGGGCTGTTATATCTATGGGCAATAATATTGTCATTATAAAAGGAAGAAGACGGACACAGGTTCAAAGTAGTAACTAACAGGTCCTTTACTAAGATCGTTCCCAGAGTACACGTTACACAGCTTTTTTTATTAGTCTCTACTTCCTAATAGCTCTCTAATACCCATAATCCCTTATCACTACGGAATCCCCAAAAGTCCAGACTTACAATATACTACATATTCCTCCCCCCTTACAATTGTAAATGCAGCTAACATAACAACAACATCTGCTATTAGAAACAGGAATATCAATATGAAACAGAACACATACTGTTGTCAATGCAATTACATTCTAACAAAGGAGAGCGGTTAAACAACCTCTACATCCAGCTAACATAAGGTATTATTCTGTACCTTTATATCCTTATATTCATATACATATACATAACTATATATATATAGTTTTTATAAGTTAAGACGGTCAGGAGGCTTCCTGCTTCTAAGAGGGTTACGTCGTACAGCTGATGTGTGTCCATCCCCTAAGGCAGCCTCAGGTAACCGTGGCACAACAGCATCAGCAGAAATTGAAACAGGAGAGTCAGGTGGTATCCCCGGTGGGCTTTGGGTGCACTCACTAGAACTTGGTTCCTCAGATATTTCTGTGTTACCGGCTGCTTCATCCGGTATAGTGGGTAACAACTGTTCAACATGTCGTCTCCATGTCTGGTGGTCTCGTGTGCATACCTTATAAGAGACAGGTCCAGTCTTTTGAAGAATGGTTGCTGGTACCCATTTCTCAGTGGTGGAATAGTTATGAGCAAGGACAGCATCTCCACTAAAAAACTCACGATCTTTAGCCCGCTTGGCATGTTGTTTTACTTGAGCGTGCTGCTTATCATAAACTCTCATTTGAGTGGTAGCTGGTCTCAACAAATCAAGACGTGTTCTCAGCTGCCTTTTTAGAAACAGATCAGCTGGTGACATACCTGTTGTTGCATGGGGTGTGTTGCGATATTTAAGAAGAAATGTATAAAGACGTTGCTTGAAAGGTGCTTCACTTTTGGATGCTTTAAAAGCATGTTTAAGGGTTTGCACCATTCTTTCAGCCAGACCATTAGTAGAGGGATGATAAGGGCTGGATAGGAGATGTTTAATACCATTGCATTTTAGGAATACTTCCATTTCTTGGGACACAGAAGAAGGCCCATTATCTGTCACGATCTGCTCTGGCAGTCCAAAACGTGCAAACATCTCTCGTAATGTTTGGATCGTCGTTTCTGATGTGATGGCGGGCATGATAGTGACCTCAGGCCACTTAGAATGTGCATCCACTGCGACCAGAAGCATAACACCCTCTACAGGTCCTGCAAAATCTAAATGAACGCGTTGCCAAGGACTGGCAGGCCATTCCCATGGATGCAATGGTGCTGGACTTGGCATATTTCTGAGGCCTTGACATGATGAACATAAAGTTGCCTTTTCCTCAATATCACGATCAAGTCCAGGCCACCAAAAATAACTCCGGGCAAGCTCTTTCATTCAGACTATGCCACAGTGTCCAAGATGTAACTCATCCAGAATGGGTTTCCTCAACCTTTGTGGTATAATTACTTGCATGCCCCACATGAGGCATCCTACTGTCACAGATAGCTCCTTTCCCCGTGAAAGGTAAGGCTGAACATCAGGCAGTGCATTAAGGGTGCTAAGGTCCTGCCCTCTAAGAATGCAGTCGAGTAATTCTGAGAGTGTGTAATCACCCTTGGTTTCTTGCTTAATCTGGTGAGCGGTTATAGGTGCATGTTCCACCATCTTAAAGTAAAAAATCTTTTGTCCTTGTTCTCTGGGTTGTTCAGGTAGGGGAATTCTTGACAGACCATCTGCATTTCCATGTGCCTCCGAACACCTGTATTTGATCTCATAATTGTGAGCCCCAAGGAGCAATGCCCAGCGCTGAAGTCTGCTTGCTGCCATAGATGGCAAACCAGTAAATGAGCCAAAAATAGATGTGAGAGGTCGGTGGTCTGTTAGCAGGGTAAATTTTCGACCAAAGAGGTAAGTGTGGAATTTTTCTATTCCAAAAATGATGCTTAAAGCCTCTTTTTCAATTTGAGGATATTTTGTTTCAGTTTTACTCAATGTTCTTGACACAAATGCAATCGGTCGCTCCTCACCTGTTGACATAATATGCGACACAACAGCCCCAACACCGTAAGGGGATGCATCGCAAGCTAACTGAATTGGTAAGGATGGGTCAAAATGTGTTAAAACTCTTTTATCAGCCAGTGCAGCCTTGGCTTTGCTAAATGCCGTTTCACACTCCTGTGACCATTTCCAGGGTCTACTCTCACACAGCAACTCATGGAGTGGTTTCAACAACGTTGCTAGCTGTGGAATAAAATGGCCATAATAGTTCACGAGATCCAAGAATGATCTCAGCTGGCTGACATTACTTGGAGCAGGGGCATCTACTATTGCCTTCACTTTTGAAGGAGCTGTGTGCAACCCATCAGAATCAATAACATGCCCTAGGTACTCTACAGACATTTTGAAAAAGTTACATTTGTCCTTGTTTACACGCAGCCCATACTTTCCTAGCCTGCTTAAAGTTTTATCCAGACTGGCCATGTGCACCTTGTCATCTTGGCCTGTGACCAGGATGTCATCCAGGTAACACTGTACCCCTGGTAATCCACTAAGGATCTGATCCATGGCACACTGAAATACCGCTGGTGCTGAAGTTATTCCAAAAGGTAAGCGACAATAACGGTAGAGCCCTTTATGTGTTGCTATGGTGAGGTACTTTTGTGAGTCCTCATCTACATGCATTTGCAAGTATGCTTGGCTGAGGTCTATTTTGCTAAATTTGTTTCCCCCAGCTAATCCAGCAAAAATATCTTCAATCACAGGAAGGGTGTATTGCTCAGCTATGAGTACAGGGTTAACTGTTACCTTAAAGTCCCCACATAAACGTACAGATCCATCAGACTTGACCACCGGAACAACAGGTGTGGCCCACTCAGAATGAGAAACAGGTTCTAGGACTCCTAGTTTGACAAGCCAGTCAATGTCCGCCTCCACCTTAGGTCTTAAAGCGTAAGGAACACTCCTTGCCTTCAAAAACCTTTGTTGACAATTTGGTTGCACCCGAAGTGTCACTTTAATCCCTGTCATACTCCCCAGTTCCTCCTGGAAGACAGCTGGGTGCTTTCTCAGGACCAAATTCATCTCGGACTGTTCAACAGACACAGCATTCACCTTGGTCCAATCCAACTGTACTTTTTCTAGCCATGATCTGCCCATCAGAGCTGGATAATCCCCTTTTACTATATATATGGGCAAATTGGTTCTTTGCCCATTTAGATCAACCTGAACCTTCGTTTTACCCAACATGGGCACACTCTCCCCAGTGTATGTCTTTATTATGATCTTAGGGTGTTTCAATGGGAGATGATTTAATTTTTTTTTAAACAGTTCCTCTGATATTAAGGAGACAGCTGCTCCAGTATCCACCTTCATTTTCACAGGGTGCCCTTCCAGCATGGCAGTAATAGTGTATTCTGCTGAGCCTCTTTTTTTATTCAGTGTTTTAATTAGTAGCTCAGCGTCAGAATCAGTCTCACTATCAGTTTTATTTTCTTCCTGTACCACGTGCAAAGCCTTCTTTTTACAAGACCAGGATGCCTTTTTATCTTTCCCAGTTTCCCCCCTGTCTGTGCTTTCCTTTGTCTTTGCTTTACATGCACGCTCCACGTGTCCTTTTTTTTACAGCTACGACATATGAGTTCTTTTGCCCAGCAATTCGCTGGATGGTGCTCCATCTTTCCACATCTGTAACACTGTTTGTTGCCCCCTTTTTGTTTGCTTGGGTCTGCTTGAACTTTGTGTACTCTTGCAGCTGCCCCTAACTGCTGCGCTTCTTTAGCAGCCAGCTCCATAGACACTGCTATCTCAATCGCTTTCTGTAATGTGAGTTTGGCCTCAGTGAGTAACCGCTTCTGAATGCCCTCACTTCTTAATCCGCACACTAGCCTGTCACGTAAGGCGTCATCCAAATTAGCACCAAATTCACAATGTTCTGTAAGTTTCTTGAGCACCGCTACATATTGAGCAATAGACTCGCCTTCTTCCTGGTTCCGTTTGTGAAACCTAAATCTTTCAGCTATTAATAATGGCTTAGGCGAAAAATGTGATTCCAGGATCCTTACAATATCATTAAATGACTTGTCACCGGGTGTCCCTGGCTGCACCAAACTTCTCAGTAGACTAAATGTCTTTGTCCCGATAACGCTAAGAAATGTCGGCACTTTCAAGTCATCGTCAATGGCGTTGGCTTTCACAAAAAACTCAAATCGCTCTGCATAAGCGCCCCATTGCTCAACTGAATCATCGAATGGCCCAAAATGTCCCGTTATCATTGCCATTTTATCCCTTGTGCTTATCTTCAGTGAATGGCGAAGGAACTTTACCACCATAATAGAAAAAGAAAAAGTTGCTGCTTTTCGCTTTTCACTTTCCTCTCCGACGGAAAGAAAAAAAAAACTTACTTTACACGTTGCGTAGTAATAGAGGTGCACTTTTAAGTTCGTTGCATCCACGTCGCCAGTGTTATATTTATGGGCAATAATATTGTCATTATAAAAGGAAGAAGACGGACACAGGTTCAAAGTAGTAACTAACAGGTCCTTTACTAAGATCGTTCCCAGAGTACACGTTACACAGCATTTTTTATTAGTCTCTACTTCCTAATAGCTCTCTAATACCCATAATCCCTTATTACTACAGAATCCCCAAAAGTCCAGACTTACAATATACTACACGGGCGGTCCTCGCTTTTGTGCACAGGTGAGGAATCATCCGCATCCGTAATTGATGCCGGGAGCTGCTAATAGCCACACCTGAACCACGTCCCCATTATATATAGCAGGAGCATGAGTGCGGAAAGAGGGAGAAGAAAAAAAAAGGACAGAGACAAAAAAAGTGAACGGAGGTTAAGGTAGAGAAATGCTGGAAGCGAAGGAGCCGGTGCACTAGTGAGAGAAAGAGAGAGAGACTGAGAGAGAGAGCGAGAGCAGACTCTCTGGTGTTTGCAGGCAGCTGGGAGAGGTGAGCCCTAGCGGGGGTGTTTGGCTAGCACCTGGGGGGTGATGGTAGTGGTCGCTCCTGCTGAGCACTTGTGTGGAGCAGGAGTGACCGGAAGAAGGTCTCTTGCATAAGGCTGAGAAGGCAGCAGGAGTCGGAGATTTGGAGTGGAACCCCAGCGTGAGTGCCCTGGCCTTTGAGGGAACCCAAGTCTTGGTCTAGAGGAGGACTGAATGAAGCCAGGGAGTGGGGCGGCCAACAGACCAGCAGAAGTAAGAGAAGGTCAACTGCAGGTAGTGTGACTCCCCTGGTGCATAGCCTGGATGGAAGAAGCAGGGGAGTCGCCAGTAGAAAGAAGGCACCAGGCTTTGTTTCTAAAAGTACTGCTTCTAGTCATGTTTTAACCTCGTTTTAAAAGGATCCATTTATGTGATTTTAACCTCCACATTTTTCACTTGTTTTTAACGGATTGTTTACTGAACTTTATGCCCTGCACTTGTTTTTGAACACTTTGTTTTTGATTTTGTTTTAAATAAAAGCACTTTGCACATTTTGCATCATCCCCTTGATTTGTTGTTGATGTCTTCACTGTCCAGCTCATCTGGTTACATTACCGACGGTGTTGGGTTTAAGAGCTCCCAAACCGGATTCGGGACCTGGAGCAGAACCCAAATCCTCACACATCTTCTTCCATTGCTCCATGGTTGAGCTCTGTCCCTCGCGTGCCCATTTCAGGTGCTTTTGGTGGTGAACAAGGTTCACAATGGACACTCTGTCTGTGACTACACAACCCCATACATAACGAGCTGTGATACACAGTGGATGAAGTTGTTCAGCATTTTGTGTTCCATTAACTCTTCTGGGGTCTAGATGGGCTAGGCATCACTCTCCATGTACACCAATGAACCTTAGGCAACCCTGTCGCCTGTTTACCGGTTGTCCTTCCCTGGACCACTTTGGTAAGTGCTAACCACTTCATACCTGGAACACTCCACAAGACCTGCCATTTTGGAGATCCTCTGACCCAAACATCTAGCAATCACAATTTGACCCTTGTCAAAGTTACTCAGAAATTTATGTATGTCCATTATTTCTGCTTCATCACCTTCAAGAACTGACTGTTCACTTGCTGCTTAATATATTGTACTCCTTGATGGGTACCATTGTAATGAGATAATCAATCACATTCAGACCACCTGTCAGTGGGTTTAATGTTATGGTTCTTCAGTGTATATACACTCAAGAACAACTTTAAATAGAAAAAAGCATGCTGTTTCAAAATCTTTAGATACTGTATAAGAAAATACAACACAACAAAAAATAACCTGACTCACCCAAATTTAGAGTTTTTCATGTCAAGAAGTCTGTTTTTCTCACGCCAACCTCTGCAAACTGCTATATGTCTACACTACATAACACACTTACAGTTTAACAGTGTCTCGGTTGCCAAATTCTTTGTTTCCTTATTTATGCAGTGAAAATTTCACATCTTTTGGAATCAAGCTTATTATTCACCAGTTCCATCTTTGCTTGTTTAAATATTGTATTACATGTGGCTTTACTCTACAGACAATATTCAGTCCTATACTCATTTTTAATGAATATTTAATGTCTTGAATTACTCTGTCTATAAAAGGGCTGTTTACTATGACCTCATAAATAAATTTGGAATAGTCTTCACTTTGAAATGAATGTAAAATAAGGACTGACTGGTTGAGAAAGCATATATTAGGAACTCTGTAAATGCATGTGCAAACCCTGGGTTTCATTAGAATAGTCAAGATTTAAATTGTGGTGGAAAACTGTAGATGGACTTTAAGCTTTCATAGGACGGCTGCCAATAGAGTTTCTAAATACGTGTTTTCTGCAGGGGAAGCAACCAGTGCCATTTTACCTGGCAGGCTTAAATGCTGAAAAAATCTTAAGCAGATGTTCATTTGGTTTTATTTATTTTATCATTAACATCTGTTAAACATGACTAGTTCTTATAGTGTAAGTATAATTCCACATTTTCAGCTTGCCTGCAAAACATTTTACCACTCAGTATTTAACCATAGTTTATTTGCAGGTAAGTAAAAATATATGTTTTACAGCAAAGACTGTTCTTCACATGAATGTTGTTTCAGAGTGGATGCAGTTGAGTATCCTAATATACAATTTTTTTTGGAAATAACAACATTTAATTTTAATCATGTGCTGCTTCACAAGGTAAACATTACCATATCACTTCAATATTAGTGACTAAATACAGTATATGTATACTGTCGCAAAAGACAGAAAAGCCTTTCTTTTCTCGGATCCGACCAAAAGAGTACGGGGAAGGGTTTGAAAGTTGCAGAACAGCCTAACAGTTCTTTATCTCAACCTCCAATCATGAAGAGGACAACCAACCAGAGGAGTCCTGAAGTAACCCTAGATCCTCCTCCTTGTCCACAGCTTCTGGTAATCCCAGCAAATTAACAAAGACACCATAACCAGACAAGATTATTTTGAGACCAGCGAAGTACTAAGACACACAGATGTTATCAAATTCTGAGCTACAAAATATGTAAGGACCATGAGGTAGCCCATACCACTCCAAAGCTTTTTGACTTCTTTGTGTTTTGTGCTGCAGGGTCACCATGTTGTACATAGCATGTGTTATAAATATATACAGTATTGTGAAAAAGTCGTCAGCACATTAGATAGTTCAAAAAATATTTGTCTTCTGGATTAGAGTGTCAATTGAAACGAGTGTGATTTAGAGTTCCAAACATTCCTTTTGCAAAAAGTAAAGCAATGCAATAAGATATTTCAATGAGAGAATAACTGGGCAAGGAAAAACCATACTAAAAAAGTGAGGTTGAGGTAAATGTGGCAGTTTAACTTGCAAATCTTACACCATGGCAAAAGTAACCACACAGTGCCAATAAAAAGTATTTGCCCCCTTGGAAGTTTTCAAATTTTTTTATTCAACCTTAAATCACAGTGAATTTCAGGTGGCTTTTTAACAGTGGTTAAGAGAAAAAGACAATTTAATGTCAAAATGAGAACTGTTATCTGCAAAGTGGTCTAAGTTACCATAGATACAAATATCTTATCACATCTTCTCAACCACTTTTTCTGATGAGAATTGAAGCTAATTACAAGTATAAAACACAAAATAATTCATTGCATAAGTACTCACGTCTGTTTTTAGAAGTCATGTCATTAGCTAAATGGAGTTCACCTGTCTGTGGTCAAAGGGTTTCAATTGTTTCTAGTATAAATACATCTTATATGGAAGGTCCAGCTTGTGATATGTCAATAGCATGGTCTAACCTACTCACTGAAGACAAAAATAACACTCCAAGCAACTCCAAGAAAAGCTGATTGAAAAGGACAAGGCAGGAAATGATTATAAGAAAATATCTAAGTTTTTGAATATCCCTTGTAGTCCACTTAAATTAGTCATTATTAAATAGAAAGAGTATGGCACAGCTGTAAGCCTGCCTGAGCAGACTGTCAATAAAAACTGAATAATCATGCAAGAAGAAGGCTAGTGAGAAAGGCCATCAAGAGAACTATGATAACTCTAAAGGAGTTACAAACCCCTGTGACTGAGACAGAAGTGAATGTGCAGACAACAACTGTGGTCCATCTATCTATCCTGGTTGCATCTTTATGGGCAAATGGCAATGAGAAAGCCACTGGTAAAAAAAAAAAAAAAAAAACAATCACACACTGAGTTTGCACTTAGGAGACAGCTGGAAGAAGACCAAAATTAAGCTTTTTGGACATCATCCGAACACCATAAAGTATCAAAAATACAGTATCCCTACCAGGAAGCATGGTGGCAGCATCAAGCTATGGGAATGATTCTCTAAAGCAGGCTCTGAAAGGCTTGTGAGGATAGAGGGAAAAAAGAATGCAAAATACAATGAAATCTTGGAGGAAAACCTGATGCAGTCTGAAAGAAATTAGCACCTTGAGAGAAGATTTGCTTTCCAGAAAGACAAAGCTACAAAGAAATTGCTTAAAAATAACAAAGTTAATGTCCTGGAATAGCTGAGTCATGTCCAGATCTTAATCCAATTGATAATTTGTGGCTGGACTCAGTGCTGTTTACTAAGAGGTTTAGCAGCTTTGTAAACAAGAACAGGGAATGATTGCAGTGTCCAAACATGCAAATCTGATAGAAAGAGACCCGTACACACAGACTCAAGGCTGTCATGGCTGCCATCTACTAAATACTGACTTGAAGGGGGTGACTTCTAAGGTGGTTAATAATTTTGTGTTTTATATTTGTAATTCATTTTGACCACTCTACAGGGATCTGTTTTCACTTCGACATTAAAGAAACCTTTTCTTTTCATCAATTTTTGAAAAGCCAGATTAAATCCACTGTGACTGAATGTTGTATAACAAGAAAATGTGAAATCTTTAAAGGGGATGAAAGCTTTTCATAGTTACTGTATATTTTGAACTGTATATACTGTATTTACCTGTTTGGCACCCAATTTTTTATATATATATATATATATATATGTATATATAGAGTACAGGCCAAAAGTTTGGACACAACTCCTCATTCAATGTGTTTTCTTTATTTTCATGACCATTTACAGCACTCCATCACTCTCCTTCTTGGTCAAATAGCCCTTACACAGCCTGGAGGTGTGTTTGGG
>JANRMT010062804.1:9974695-9989288 GCA_026402145.1 Polypterus bichir lapradei | reverse complement strand
ATATATATATATATATATATATATATATATATATATATAAAAGCACCTTACAGTTTAAAGTCCTTTTCATTTGCAATGTTAAATAATATTATTTCTGGTGGTAAATTTTACTTGTGTAAAAAAAATATGTTGTATATATATACACAATATATATATATATATATACAAATAGAATTTCAAAGGTACAACATGGGAATTTGCAGTGCAGCTATTTAGGAAAAGTCAAGTTAGTACAGGAGCAAAGATGTAATAATTGAATATTAAAAAAAAAAAAATTCCAACTGGCATCAGCCTTGGCACTTCTAGTGTTAAGAAGTAGAGGCAAAGACAACAATTTATTTCTTGCATACCCCAAAATCACACAAAGAATGCCACAAGGGGCTTTAACAGGCCCTTTTTTTAGACAGCCCCCCAGACTTGATTCTCTAAGAAGACAAGAAAAAACTCCCAAAAATAATAATAAAAATACTTGTAGGGAAAAACAATAGAAAAAATCTTGGGAAAGGAAATTCAGAAAGAGATCCCTTCTAGATATATTGGGCATGTAATCGCTCTCTTCCACTAAGCCATCACTGGGCATAACAAGGATTCTGACTTAAAGGAGTGCTACTTTTTGCACTTTTTAAGTGAACTACCAGCTCTGAAGCTTCAAAGGAGACATGGCCTACTTAAGGATCCTGAGTGCTTAGGGTGTAGCCCGGTTTTGCTGTAGCCAAAGTTGAGGCTCCTTTGTTTCAGGTGGTAATTCCAGGACTTGGCTAGGAGTTACCTCTACATGTGAGTTAAAGCCTCCTCATAGTACCAGTTCTTCGAGGGCTGAAGTAAATTTGAAATGAAAGGCTTTTGAGAACAAGAGAGAGTTATGGGGGGAGTATAGGGGAATATGAGGCAGAAGGTAGGAAAAGAAGTACATGCCGAAACTTTGAAGGTCTGCAAGTGGCTTATCCACCTATTTTGCTAAGTCCTAGGAGCAGCTGAGTTTGATTTATTTTGTTTTTTCTTTCAAATTGTTAGTTTTCCCATAAGCTTTTCTTCCCTTTCTTGTGTGCTATAGTTTATATAAATGTACAATTTTGAATATGTTTTACTACTTACCATTAAGACAAGTGTAGAATGATTTTATTCAAGTGTCCACTCATATTTCAGCATGTTGTTATCTTAAGAGCAAGGAGCTGATGATTATGTTAGGAGTTGTTTCAGCAACAAGAGAGTATTTGTAAATCAACTAATGCCAAATGCCCTTTGACAGCCAGCTTCATTTTTAATGCATTGATATTTGGATTTCTAGCATGACCAGAACAACAATAATAGGAAAGCTCTAGGGATTTAGGAATATCTTTCTTGTTCTTGTTCAGAGACTGCACAAATTATACAGACATAGAAGAACATATTTATATTATCTGCTGTTCATCTCACAATCCCCCTATGCCTTTATACATGAACAAGGTACAGTAGATTTTTTTTAACCCTTTGTCCCCCAAACTGGGTAATTTTGTGCCTAGACTGCAACTTACTACTCATCATGAGGATATTTACAAATAGAAAAGACTAGTTGTGTCCTATGCCCTCTTTAAGAAAATATGGTTTATTGCAAAGTATGCAAACACAACTCTTGCTGAACAAGTAAAGAGGCTAAATGGCCTCAACAGTAGTACCACATTCCCATACTGATGCTGCATCTCCAGTAGGATAAATACTACACAGGATACATGGTGAAAAGCCTTTCTCAAGTACACAAAATTACGTGGAAAATAGGATTGTAAACTCCCACAACCTCTCAAACATCCATGCAAAGACTAAGAAGTGTTTCCTCCACAGCTAGGGTGGATCCTACATTGTTTCTAATAGACCTGATATTTGACTGTTAGCCCGAATTCTCATTTAAATACACATGGGTTGGGATACTTCCACAGATATACACAAGCACATAAAACACAAAAATGTTTCTGTTCAACTAACCAACTTCAGTTTTTTTACTTACAAGTAAGGCAAACTAGCTTTAACACATATAGGTACACAGCAGCTGTCAATAACTGTGAGGAATAATACTGAACATTATAGAATTTGTCAACATTTTCAAATATTTTGTGCTCACTTGCATATATATGGCCAAATGTAACTGTTTCCTACCTGAGGCCTCTCCTGTGGAGAAAATGTAGAAGAGACAGGCAACCCTAGATTGTGAAGTTTGCTTTTATAGATTAAATTGAACATAATGGTGACTTGGACTACATCAAGCCAATAGCTTTCAATCACCTATTGGGCTTCAAGCTTGTTCTTTGACGCAACACATTCATTGCACATGTCACAAAGAGAGTTTCCATTTTCAAGTTCTAGTGTATCTTACCCATGCCTCTGCTCACTTAGAGATCTGTACATAGACAACGTCTTTGCATCCTACGAACAATTACATTCCAAATGTAACTTTCCAGCAACACATTTCTTTCACTATCTTCAAATTAGAAACTTTGTTAAACAGAACCTGCCCGATTTTCCTCATCTCCCACCTTCCTCTGTGCTGGAAAAATATTGCTCAGTTTTGAGGACTCAGACAGCATTTCTGCAATATATAAAACCATTTTACAGTCCTTCCCTTTCAAAGATCCAGGAGGACAGTGGGAAAAGGATCTCTCACTCAACATATCAGAAAAGGAGTGGAAAGTAGCAATGCAGAGAATTCACTTGAGCTCCATATGCGCAAAGCATACAATTATTCAACTCAAAATTATATATTGATCACATCTGTCTCATTTAAAATTGTCCAAAATGTTTTCAGAGCAAGATCCAACCTGAGAACGCTGCAATCAATTTCCAGCCACACTGGGTCACATGTTTTGGGCCTGCACCAAATTAACATCATTCTGGACAAAACTTTTTAAGTGGCTTTCAGACAGCCTTGGTGTCACAATCCCTCCAAATCCACTAACAGCTCTGTTTGGTGTTCTTCCAGATGGGCTTAAAGCGGAGAAGGACAAACAAACTGTGATTGCCTTTATTACACTATTGACGCCCAGACTTATCTTGCTCAACTGAAAGAATCCTAACTCTCCTCTTTTAAGTCAGTGGGTAACTAATGTTATATACTATGTGGCCTCTCTTTCAGGCCACACCTCTTCGGAGTAGCAGCAAGCGGAAGCAGAGAGCAGCGCATCTCCCATAGGCACGTAGCTTTTCGCAAACACCTGAGTAAGTTCAATACAAGGAAAGCCGGCAGCTGACCAGGATAAATAACCAGCAGTGAGAAATCAAAGTTGATAGCTCAGTGGGCGGTGGAAACTTAAAGCCAACGGTCTCTTAGTGATTCAGCTGAACGCAGAAAGCACCGAAGCATCGAAGTTACTACAAAAACGGAGATGATATCAACACTAAACATAAGTTCTTTCAGACCACTTTCTTCTACTATTCAGTATAGAAATAATGATAGAAAACAAACATGAGAAGCATATTCTTAAAAAACGCTTCTTTGACTCCTCAGCAGCTGTAAAACTTACAAACATTCTAAGCAATCAGTCCGGTTATAGTGCCAGCTACAATAGCAAGGATGATGTTAATAGTAAGGTGGAAAACTTTAATTCTAAAGTGAGAGCTGCTGTTGACATAGTTGCACCTGAAAAGACAATTAAAAAATCTTCTAGCATTGTTATACCTTGGAAGACCCAAAGAGTGTCTGACTTAAAAAGAATATGTCGTAGAGCTGAGCGTAAATGGAGGAAAACTAAACTAACTATCCATTATGAGATATTTAAGGTTAAAATAACAGAATACAATAACACAGTCCGTCTTGAGAGGCGCTGCTATTTCTCTAATATCATAAATAAAAATGCTAGTAATCCCAGAGTCCTATTTTCTACAATTGATCATCTGCTAAACCCAGGTAACACAAAGGAATGCCCCCATAATACTTCCAGCAAAACCTGTGAGAACATTGCTATATTTTTCAATCAAAAAATTAATGATATTAGAAATAATATAGTATATCTCCCCAACACTGTGGAACCTTGTAAGCCCCAGTACTCCGTTATAAACAAATTCAATTCTTTCACCAGGATAGATTTACCTGATTTACATAGAATAATCTCTCAAATGAAACCCTCCACCTGCGTCCTTGACCCAATACCAACAAGGTTTTTCAAGGAAGTATCAGACGCGCTTATTGATAATATCCTTGACATAGTAAACTCGTCATTAGATTCGGGGGTTTTCCCAGACTGTCTTAAGACTGCTGTAGTTAAACCCCTACTCAAGAATAATAATCTCGACCCCTCTGCTTTTGAAAATTTTAGACCCATCTCTAACCTGCCCTTCTTAAGTAAAATTCTAGAGAAGGCAGTAATTATGCAGTTAAACGACCACTTAAGTAAACATGCTATTCTAGATAAATTTCAGTCAGGTTTTAGAACTAATCACAGTACAGAAACTGCACTCGTTAAAGTAGTAAATGACTTGCGATTAAATGCAGACAGAGGCCATTTATCTGTTCTCATCCTCCTCGATCTGAGTGCCGCGTTTGATACCATTGATCACAATATTCTTAGAAATCGCCTTAGTCAATGGGTGGGCCTCTCTGGTAATGTCTTAAATTGGTTTGAATCCTACCTGGCAGGGAGAAAATTCTTTGTTAATTGTGGTAATCACAACTCAAAGACGCATGATATTCTATATGGGGTTCCACAAGGCTCTATCCTGGGTCCGCTTCTTTTCTCAATCTATATGCTTCCGTTAGGTCAGATTATCTCAAGTTACAACGTGAGCTACCACAGCTATGCTGATGACACACAGCTGTACTTATCAGTAGCACCTGATGACACCGACTCTCTCGAATCAATAACACAATGTCTTACTGGTATTTCTGAATGGATGAATAGTAATTTTCTCAAGTTAAATAAAGAGAAAACTGAAATTGTATTGATTGGCAAAAACGGATTCAGTGAGGTTATCAGAAATAATCTTGACACATTAGGATTAGAAGTTAAGACGGAAGTAAAAAACTTAGGGGTAACCATTGACTGTAACCTGAATTTTAAATCGCATATTCTTCAGACCACTAGGACAGCATTTTTTCACTTAAGAAATATAGCAAAAGTTAGACCTCTTATATCATTGAAAGATGCTGAGAAATTAATTCACGCTTTTGTTTTTAGTCGATTAGATTACTGTAACGCACTGCTCTCAGGACTACCCAAAAAAGACATTAATCATTTGCAACGAGTGCAGAATGCAGCTGCTAGAATCCTAACTCGGAAAAGAAAATCTGAACACATCTCTCCAGTTTTAATGTCACTACACTGGTTACCGGTGTCTTTCAGAATTGACTTTAAAATTCTGCTTATAGTTTACAAAGCCTTAAATAATCTCGCTCCATCTTATATATCGGAATGTCTGACACCCTATATTCCAAATCGTAATCTTAGATCATCAAATGAGTGTCTCCTTACAATTCCAAAAGCTAAACTTAAAAGAAGTGGTGAGGCGGCCTTCTGCTGCTATGCACCTAAAATCTGGAATAGCCTGCCGATAGGAATTCGCCAGGCTAATACAGTGGAGCACTTTAAAACACTGCTGAAAACACATTACTTTAACATGGCCTTTTCATAACTTCACTTTATCTTAATCCTGATACTCTGTATGTTCAATTCATTATAATAACTATTCATGGTGGCACTAAAATCCGTACTGACCCTTACTCTCTCTTCTGTTTCTTTTTCCGGTTTCTCTGTGGTGGCGGCCTGCGCCACCACCAACTTACTCAAAGCACCATGATGCCCCAGCATTGATGGACTAAAAGCCAGAAGTCCACGTGATCATCATCATCATCATCATCAAGTCCTTCCGTGAAAACCATAAATACAAAGAGGACTGTTTCATTTATGTTAGGTAGATTGCCCAGAGGGGACTGGGCGGTCTCATGGCCTGGAATCCCTGCAGATTTTATTTTTTTTTCTCCGGCCGTCTGGAGTTTTTTTTTTTGTTTTTTCTGTCCCCCCTGGCCATTGGACCTTACACTTATTCTATGTTAATTAATGTTGACTTATTTTATTTTCTTACTGTGTCTCTTATTTTTCTATTCTTCATTATGTAAAGCACTTTGAGCTACATTTTTTTGTATGAAAATGTGCTATATAAATAAATGTTGTTGTTGTTGTTGTTCTATCTGCTCTCTGCTCATTGAGGGCATGTTTATAGGTTGTGTGTCCTGCAGCATGTACAGTTCAGGTTTTCCGGCCGACAGTGTAGAGAGCACCTGCCAAACGTGTTTAGTTAATTCAGAGTTGGTCAGGAAAATATGTGAATTGGAGGACCGTGTTAGGAATCTGATAGCAATTAGGCAAACTGAAAATTGGATCAACTCGGTTTGTTTAGACAATTCGTCTACTTCTGATTCGGCCTCAGTCTCTCCAGGTATCACTGTAGTCAGTGTGTGGCCTTAGTCAGCAGCCCCAATTCAGCCACAGGGTGAGTGGGTAACAGTAACAGGGGGTCTAAGAAGCCAAAATTAAGTCCCTCTGCACCCAGGTCACCAATTCGGACCCAGAAAAGATTCTCAGCACCTTGCAGCGCGCCTGTGGAAACTGAGAATAAGAAAGTACTCATAATTGGCAATTCCATAGTGCAGAATGTTAGAATTCCAAATGTTAAACTAGCAGTTAATGTTAAATGCCTCACAGGGGGCAAGATTTCTAACATAGAGGCTGCATTGGACTGTGTCGCAGACGATGAAGTATCTACCTTATTGCTGCATGTTGGCACTAATGATATTTATTTACAGCAATCTGAGGTATTAAAGAGGAACTTCATCTCTCTATGCACCAAAGCTAAAAGAAAATGTGGGAAATTAGTTGTATCTGGCCTCTTGCCAAGATTATATAGAGGGAATGTGATTTATAGCAGATTGCATTCCCTTCACTGCTGGCTGGAAACCTGGTGTGCAAATAAAAGCATAGCGTTTGTGAACAATTGGGATGAGTTTTGGGAAAGGCCTGGATTTTTCAAAAGAGATGGTCTTCATCCTAACTGGAAGGGATCTTATGTATTATCCCAAAATATGGCAGCAAAACTGCCTGGTTGACTGATTAGAGCACCATCCAGGCTGCAGTCATGTGATCTTAAATCACAGGCTGTTGTTTATCCCACCTGTTACTATCCTGAAACTGTTACCCATAATCCCTGTTGTGGGACATCCAGTAAATTTAGTCTTGATGCAAACCTTAAATTACTTGATAACCTAAAAATAAGGTGTATATTTAGACCAAGGGATAAAACCAGACCCTCCACCAGGGGCATCTGTAATAGAAATTTACTTCAAATTAAAACAAAAAATATATCACCAGTTCAGAAAGAAGCATGCAGTTTTAAATAATTCTTATTGAACATTCGCTCTCTTGGCAGTAAAGCTGTTTTGGTAAATGATATTATATTAAGTACAAAATGTGATCTGTGTCTTCTCACTGAAACCTGGCTTAGTAAATGTGACACTGTTCCCCTAGCTGAGGCGTCACCAGATGGATAATCGTTCCTTCATAAGTCTAGAGATTCTGGTCGAGGAGGAGGCCTTGGAATAATTCATTGTAACAAAATGCAAATCACATCTAAAACTTTAGGCGACTTTACATCCTTTGAGGCATTCATTTTAAATATTAAAACAGATTCCAACACAATTATAGTGCTAGTCTACAGACCACCAGGGGTATATTCATTGTTCATTACGGAATTTATCAACCTTTTATCTGATTTGGCTATGAATTATGATCACGTAGTACTGATGGGTGATTTTAATGTACACATTGATGTGGAAACTGACACTTTTAGCAAATGTTTTACTTATTGGTTAAATTCAATAGGATTTTGTCAGAATGTCAAAGGCCCAACTCATAATCATAACCACACATTAGATTTAATTATAACTTACAAAGCTGAAACTCAAAATTTAAATACAGATTAAAACAAAGACAGTGAGACATCTACAGTAGATTGTAATTCTGCTTCAGAATTTATAGATTCTTTGAGTAAGTCGAGTGTAATTGTGGAAAACCATTTAGATCAGCTAACATCACATTATAGTGTGACCTTGAGAGATGTGCTGGACAGAGTGGCTCCCCTTAAAACAAAATTGATCAAAGCTCATAGAAACTCTCCCTGGTTTAATGAAAATACTCAAGCTCTTAAATTAAAGTGTCAAAAACAGGAGCGCAGATGGAGAACAACAAAGCTATATGTCTTTCAAATTGCATGGACAGAGAATGTTAAAAAATATAAAAAGCTCTCTTTAAAGCTCGCTCAGAATACTATTCTACAATAATAGATAGCAATAATAAAAATCATTGGGTACTGTTTAGAACAGTGGCTAAATTAACAAATGGAAATTCAGATCTACAGTGCAAAATACCAACAGATATTAGCAGTACAGACTTTATGAACTTCTTCAGTGAGAAAATTAAAAATGTAAGATCCTAGATCTCAGCATCACAGTACAAACCAAATACTAGTTAGCAGACCCTGTCTCACACTGCATTCAGCAATTTAGTAATTTTAATCATGTAACTGAGCAGGAAGTCTTAACTTTAATTTCTAAAACGAAACCCACTACTTCTTCCCTAGATCCAGTGCTAACAAAACTAATAAAAAGTGCAATGGATGTTCTTTCAGCTCCTATTCTAACCATTATCAATAGTTCATTATTGCATGGCACAGTACCTGATGCACTAAAAGTGTCAGTCATTAAACCATTACTTAAAAAGTCAGACCAAGACCCACACATACTAAATAATTATAGGCCTATTTCAAATGTACCCTTTCTCTCTAAAATACTAGAAAAAGTAGTCACCAATCAGCTTCAGTCACACCTTACACATTACAATTTATTTCAAAAATTTCAGTCTGGTTTCCACACTGGTCATAGTACAGAAACGGCACTAACGCAGGTTGTAAACAACACTCTGATTTCTTCTGATGAAGGAAACTCCACTGTAATTATGTTACTAGACTTTAGTGCAGTATTTGACACCATTGGCCATTCTATTCTACTGCACAGGCTAGAAAATGATGTTGGGCTTACAGGCACTGTGCTCGCTTGGTTTAGTTCTTATTTATCAAATCGATTCCAATATATACAGAAATGTGCTGACAGTACTCCATCATTATACACAGAAGTGAGATATGGTGTCCCGCAGGGCTCAGTACTGGGACCTTTACTATTTTCAATTTACATGCTTCCACTGGGATCTATCATTAGGAAATATAATGTTAATGTTCACTCGTATGCAGATGACACCCAGTTATACCTTTCATTTAGATCAAATTAAGTTTCTCCGATGTTGTCTTTAATTAGTTGTGTAGGTGAATTAAAGGAGTGGATGGATGAGAAATACTTGTCTTTAAACACAGATAAAACAGAGATGTTAACTGTTGGAGGGAATGGCGCTTATCACAACAATATTCTTTCATCATTTAACTCAGTTGGAATCACCATTAATTTTACTGAATCAGCCCGCAATTTGGAGTTATCTTTGACTCTAGCATGTCATTTAGAGTGCATATTACAAAGTTGCCCAAATCATCTTTCTTCCATCTTAAAAATGTTGGGAAATTAAGGTGCTTTCTAAATAAACAGGATTCTGCTAAATTAATTCATGCATTTATTTCTAGTAGGATTGACTACTGCAATGCGGTGTTCACTGGATGTTCAAACTGTTCTTTATACAGCCTCCAGTTAATCCAAAATGCTGCTGCAAGAATTATTACAGGAAAATATGAACACATAACTCCAGTTCTTAAATCCTTACACTGGCTCCAGGTTAAGTTTAGGGCATATTTCAAAATCCTCCTTTTAACATATAAAGCATTAAATGGCCAAGGTCTGGCTTACTTGTCTGAACTTATCATGACTTACAAACCAGAGCGCACATTAAGATATCAAGATGCTGGTCTGCTTATGATCCTAAAGATTAATAAAATAACAGTGGGAGGTCGAGCTTTTAGTTACATGGCCCCTAAACTGTGGAATGGTCTGCCTGCTACTATAAGAGATGCCCCTTTGGTCTCAGCTTTCAAATCCCAGCTGAAGACTCACTACTTCAGTTTAGCATATCCTGACTAGAGCTGCTGATTAACTGTACAGACTGCATCTCTGTTGTTAGTCATTAGTACTAAAACATAAGTAACATGATAGTTATAATTGGATACTAACCCTCACCTATTCTGTTTCTCTTTTCGGTACTCAAATGTGGCACTTGCCAAGTTGTTTTGCCTGCCTAAGGTAAAGTCATCCCTGATGGAGGATTGCAGGAATCGTGGGAAAGAGGGGTCCTTTCATCGGATGAGCACTATTTTAGCTGTGGAATGGCCAAATGGGGGAGGCAGCTTGATGGATGAGGTCTCCGAATCATATTATGTGATATCCGCTACTGTTAAATTCTACTCTGTACTTCTAAATTTTTTATTTTTAAACTGTATTGACGATTTGTTCTGTTCTGTGTATTGTACTGTATTGTATTGATTCCCTTCTTTTTTACACCCATTGCACGGCCAACCTACGTACCTGGAAAGGGGTCTCTTTTTGAACTGCCTTTCATAAAGTTTTCTTCCATTTTTTCCCTCAAAGGGTTTTTTTGTGAGTTTTTTCTTGTCTTCTTAGAGAGTCAAGGTTGGGGAGCTGTCAAGAAGCAGGGCCTATTAAAGCCCATTGCGGCACTTCTTGTGTGATTTTGGGCTATACAAGAAAATAAATTGTATTGTATTGTAAGTGAAATTGGAAAAATTCAAATTCTTACTTGGAGGATCTGTGCAGAACTTTTTCAAAACCTGGCAGGATCTAATCAATAACATTTTAGATTAAGCTCTTAAAGCACTGAGGAAGCAGATTCTTTTCCCTTTTCTTTTTCTTCTCCATTTATCTTTATCCACTTATTAAACTTATCAATTTACTTATTTTTACTACCTTTAAGTTTTACTCTGTTGGCCATGCTCTCTTTTTCAGGGGTGGAGGTTGATTTGTTTTCAATCCTATTTTTGTAAAAATTGATCTATTTGTATGGAATGATTACAATAAAATCAATAAAATAAAAAAATAATAATAAATAAATAAATCTTGTAGGCGACTCCCTGTAATGCTTTAGTCTGAGAGTGACTGGGTTTGATTGGTTCACCAGACTACGATTGGCTATCTGGTCAACACTTGTCCTCCAGGTCTGGATCCAAAAATAGGTCTTGGTATTTCTTTTCCAGGTGAAGTTCAATATGATTATTATAAAAAAAAAACAGCTTACAGTTGAATTTTGTATTGATCCTTGTCTAGTTCCTCCCTTTATCGCAGTTTGTGAGTGGTTACCTTAACAGATACACAACACTTGAAAATATAGCTCTGCAAATTGTCCAACCTGTGAACATTCTGCCTGTTTTATATGGACTGATGTACCTGTAACGGGAATCACTGAAGAACTTGTTTGTGTGTACAAAGGTAATTGCATATCTGTTTCCTCTTTGCAGTCTGGAAGTAGTCAGCCTGGAAGAAAACTTGTGAGTGTGATTAAGTTACACACTTTCTCCTAATTGTAAACTGTATGATAAATTAACATAAATTTATATGCTGTGAATTTCTAAAGTGCATTCTGAAAAAACAGATTAATTGCAAGGACCTTTTAGGCTAACACTCAGTAACTGATATTTAATACTAATTTTTATGCTTAATCTGACAGCACTTTGACAAAATGCTCACTTCATTGCTGAATGACCCAATTTTAATTTCTCCACATTGTTATATAGTTCCAACATATCTTGGTTAACGAGTCCTTTGAGAAAAAAAGCTCATCTCTAACGAATTCGATATAAAACACTCTAAATCGTTTGTAAATATTCACATACCAGTCCTCTGTGGCAGTGCAATCTCCCTATATGGAATAGTCATTGCCTGTAATTGATTTCACATGTGCTGTAGAACCTTAAGTTATTTTACACATAGCAGAATAATTGGGTTTAGTAAAGAGCTATGAAACAAGCCCATGTGGAGTATGGAATTGGGGGACAGACAGAGTGCACGTGCCTAAAAGCATTAAAGAAACTTTTTTAAGCTTAAATCCATTAACCTGGGTTCTTGGCGACTCTTCATAAGGATACTGGTTGTGTTTGGCTCATTGAGTTGGAAAAAAGTAAAGTAGATGGTGTTTTTACTGAATGTAGTGCTGCTATGGTCCAAGATGTTTTATCAAGGTCTTGATAAATCCAAGGTGCCCACCAAAAGACTATCATAATAGTACTGGAGAAATAAGATTTAATCTTCAGGGACTCCAAAATAGTACTTGGATTGTCAGAGTTTAGTTTTAGTAAAACACTGAAAGGCACAATTTTTAACTTCTTGAAATGTATGTGTCTGTGACCTATATCATCAGGATCTTCCTTAAACCCTTAACATACAGATTAGCCTATGACTGAGCAACATCCTGCATACTGGAATCAGGTCTGATCATCGAGCCTGTACAAGAGCCACACATGTATCCCCACATGAGAAAAGGATCCACAATAATGCATCAGGGATGAATTAACTGTAGCCCTTCTTGTAAAATACTTTGAGATTAACAGCTTAGAGGGTGGCACAGTTGCGCAGTGGTAGCGCTGCTCCCTTGCAGTTAGGAGACCCGGGTTCACTTCCTGGGTCCTCCCTGCGTGGAGTTTGCATGTTCTCCCCGTGTCTGCGTGGGTTTCCTCCCACAGTCCAAAGACATGCAGGTTAGGTGCATTGGCGATCCTAAATTGTCCCTGGTGTGTGTGTGCCCTGCGGAGGGCTGGTGCCCTGCCCAGGGTTTGTTTCCTACCTTGCGCCCTGTGTTGGCTGGTATTGGCTCCAGTAGATCCCCATGACCCTGTAGTTAGGATATTGTAGGTTGGATAGATGGATTAACAGTTTAGATGGCAAAACACACCTGACCATTTTGCCCTTTTTGAAAAAAAAGCACTATATATATATATAATTTGCCTTAGATCCAGGATATCCATAAATGCAAAACTGAAAGTCCCTTATTTCAAAGTTTCATTGCCAATGAAAGCATCCTTCTTAAATAAAAGACAGGTACTTGTCCTGACAAGTCTTGACTGTCCTTGAGTGGCCCAGCCAAATTTCAGACTTAAACTCCATAGAACATTTGTGGACAGCAATTTCAATCTAATGTAAGAAAGCTTGTAAGGATCTGCCAGGACAAATGGGATAAACTGCCCAAATCCAGGTGTGCAAAGCTTGTAGAGGCTTAAACCAAGAAGACTCAAACCAGTAACTGCTGTCAAAGGTGTTTCTAGAAAGAATTATATTAAGAGTCTGAATGCCAGTGAGATTTCAGTTTTTTATGCTCAATATGTTTGCAAACCCTTCTTAAAACATGTTTTCACAGTGTTATTTTGGGTTTTTGAATGTAGATTGATAGACAAAAATTGCAGATTTATCAATTTAACATTAAATCTAAATACACTATGAAATATTTAGAAAGTGAAGGGGCCCAAATGCTTTCTGAGGCCACATTTCAGTACATTTTCATTAATTAAAATGTCTTTTAAAATTAAAGATCTACCATGTTTTAGTAACTAGAGAGTTGTAGAAAGAGCTAAGAAGGCACTAAAGATAAATACCAAAAGGAAATCATCCTGTAAAACCCTTATCTGCTCCTTTCTTCAACCTTTCAATATTAAACAGCCATTTAGCTGTATTTAATAATAGAGTTTTATAATTTATTTTCTTCATTTTAAATTACTCTGAATAATGAATCATTTAATCCTGCTGTGGACAAAAATAACTTTGTATATGTTCACAGTGTGTACAGATTATATATTGTAGCTGTTAATTCTATATTGCTAAGAAATTAAAAATAATAATGTTGGGACCACCCTGCAGGTCAGTAATGTCATCTAAGCTTTGGATTTGTGAGCATCAATAAAAGTACTCCAAACTGCACCTAAGCACATGAAAACAATAATTGAACTGTACAGGGCTACAAGCTGGCGCCATTGCTACAGCTCCACCTGATCAGATTATGAATAGAATAGAAGTATTATGGTTTTTGCACAAGACAAATTGAAAACTATCTGGCAGCTCTCCAGGAAGTACAAAACAGAGACGACATATAGTGTTTTGTGTAAACCAATCCTTTACTTAAAACAAGCGACCTGTTGTGTTCAGAGAGGCAGTAAATAGCTCAGACTAGACCAATAAGACATTCTGCTGGAGGACTTAATTAATAAGTAAACAGATCAAGGGTTACCCGTTCACACCTGCCTATGAAATTTCCTTAAACAAGTATTTTTTGGATTCCGAACAGATGTCTCTCTTTCCCTCTGATTGTTAAAAAATCAAAAAACAAGCAAGAAAAAGTTTGCAAAGTCTCATGATGTATATTAAAAGTTTATGCAAAAGAAAAAAGTTAATATATAAATATATATAAAAAACTGACCAGTTTACCACTTGGATTGAAGCTAATGCCTTTCAAAATTTTATTTATAGATAATATCTGTATAACAATAAGTTATATAAAAAGAATTGAATAGAAGTTTAATGCTAGGCAAGACAGTTGTGTCGACGATTTTTCTCTCTCTTCTTTATTTTCCGGACAGAGTAGGA
>JANRMT010062804.1:9942668-9959322 GCA_026402145.1 Polypterus bichir lapradei | reverse complement strand
TCTGAGTCCCGATCTCATTGTATGGGTGGTTACCTACCAGGTAACGCATGTGGTTGGTCTACCAGTCGGCAAACATCTGCCACGGGGCCCTCTTCAGTTGCGAGAAGCAGATCATAGAATGTTACATAGTTTACTGTCAAATAATGCAAAGAGTACGTGACATGTGTTTCGCCCTTATTTGGGCTCATCAGGCATACAAACTCCACTGCTCCCCTTGCGGGTATCAAACCTTGGATGTCAGCGTCAGAGACAAAGTCCCTTTACGCTGCGCCACGGCATGTAGTTCGTTTATTTGACAGCCTGTAGATTGGAGTAATTACATGATCAAAGATGGTGTTTAAATGGAAAGTGGACAGGAAGGGGTGGGTCCAGAGGCACAGAAACCAGATGTGATGTCGCATAAATCAGATGTGACATCTGCTCAGAAGCTCAGTCTGCTGGTCTGCAGAGGGAAAAACAGAGAAAGGATTAGTGGACAGCACCACTGTCTAGAATATATTAATACAACATATTAAATTAATAACAATTCATTAATTTATATGAGTAAGTGGTGAATGTTGCACAGAGAAGTGCAAAGTGCTGACATCCAGTGATATCTTGAATTAATCTGCAAATGAGAATTGTCATAAATTAAAAACAAATATTGGCAGATGTAAAGCAGCTACTATCTTAAGTTCAACTTAAACTATATTACTAAAAACAGAAGGTAAAATATTTTCACTCAAACAAAAAAAATCCAAAGATGAAGTCAGTGCAATGCCAGTTTTATTTGATATTTGGTTTCATGGAAACCTATTTTATGGAAAATGAGCTGTAAAATATATTTCAGCTTATCCAGCAACTGCCCTGTGTACCTTAATGTGTGCTATAAGGGGTAAGCAGTGATGCAGGGACAGATAGATCATCATCTGATGTAAGCCCAAGATAAGAGATAAAAGAGACTATTCACAGACAGAGTGTTTGTTTCTTACAACTTACAGCAGCATCTCTAAGGTGGTAAGCAGAATTGAGGACGGCCAGCTTGGTTACTGGAGGGTTGGCCTCCTGTTTTGCACCAGCAAAAGAGAGTCACATACAATATATTGTGTTGCACAGGCAGTGTACTTTTAGGTGTATGGCTAAGCTACTGCCTAGAATTTGAGGGCATTTAGTTGTCAGTATCCAATTATGAACAAATGACATAGATAAGATTAGTGTCCAGCTGTGTAGGAAAAACTGAAAACATACAATATTGTGAAAAGCTTTGAAGCAGAATTACTAAGATAGTCTTCTTGGCTGCTCTGCTTAAGCCACGGGCCACTTCCATGTAAGACTGACATCATGGAGCATGACATATCTTTAACGGACATTAAGGTCATTTGGAGACAGCTTTTGTATGACTAGGAAAGGTTGCATTTAAAACAGAGGGTCATTGATGCATTGGAAAGGTGTAAGAGCAATGGAGTTTTGGTTTGTTCAGAAGAAAAAATGAAAAGAAGGTGGACAAGAAGTTTGTGATAGTGGTGGCAACTGTAATATTAATGAATATTTACAAAAGCGAAAAGTATTATGCATGGTATTAAAATAACTGAAAAAAAGACAAAAATTTATTATAAATAAAGCAATTGAATTAGAGTTGTGCAGTATACAGTATATGCTAATGAATAGGTTATTTTAGGAACAGAAACTTTGTTGAATCTTAGACATTGGCCTAGGATAAAACAAGACTAATTTTTTAGGAAAGATTTCCAAGCTTAAGAAACCACAACACACAGCTGTTCTAGAGATAACAGTAACTAATATGTAGTATATATGCATGTATATACATATACAGTATATGTTTCAGAAATCAATACATAACTGGAGAAATTCCTAATGAGTGGAATTGTTGTCCTATTGTATAGAATGATGAACAAGCCAGCCCTAATTGTCTCTCTATTATAATAAAAAAATCCATGGACGAGACAAGACTTTTTAGGCTGGGACAAGACATGACTTTTTCAGAGAGATACTTTCACGTCCCGCGAGATGAGACTTTGTGTCAAGAGATTTAACCACGCCTGGAGCCAGAAATAAAAGACAAAGAGTAGATGACAAAGTAGAATGTTGTAAAGAATTAAAAAATGTTGGCACGATACACATACAGAGCAGGTTAGAGGTAATGAAAGTAATAAAATTCGAAAGTCTCAAAAAAATTATAGTCAAGATTGCATTAGCTCAAACAAATGGAAATTATTACTCAGTGAAAGAACGGAACAACGAAAAGAGATTGAATATATTGTTTGGATTTAAACTTTAAGTCGGAGACTTGTAGACTATCTAATTTGTGCTGCCATCAGGGAAAAGTAATGTTTCTTCCAAATGGTGTATCCACGAGAATTAAAAGATTTGTTGTATGGTGATAGTGAAATCCACATAAGTGAGTGGCAGAGATGCGAAGTGGCTGGCACGTAGTGCAGGCCGGGTGGTGAGTGAAGCAAGCAAGGGGCAAAGCCCCCTAGTAATTAATAAATAAATAAACAAATAAATAAATAAATAAGAAAAGCTGTCAGAAGCCTTAAAAGAATCAGGAGATTAAGCTAACTTTGAGGGAGTAGCAAAAAAAATCAAAGCCACAGTAACAAGCCAAGGTGAAATCAAGTATCTAAACCAAAAAAAAAAGAATTCCAAATTAGAACAAAAAAGTCTAAAACCAGAACCAGAACCAAACCCTAACAAAATTCAATAAACACTCTATTTTTTTCTTTTTGATTTTTATTCTAAAACTAGAATGACTAAAATGCAGTGCTGTTAACTTTTAGAGGATTGCAGAAATAATGTCATGCATAACATGGTTTTGTGGGGAAACTCATGATAGGTTAATAAATGGGCACAGAATGGGAAACATAATAGTAAATGAAAATAAAAAAAAACAAGATGAAACTCAAATCATGACACAGAGAAGTTAGAATGACAACCAGTTATCAAAAACAAGAATAGATTTAGATGTTGGAAATTGCTGCTGGAAAAAATGTTTGAATTTTATGAGGAAGTAAATTTGTAGTATTGTGTGGAGCACAACTCAAGAGACTTTATTTTTATCCATAAAATACACTTGTGATGCTTGAATACTGTGATCTCTGTATTACAAAAAGGAAAAACAACACTTGTGAAAGCCAAGAGAAGAGCTACTAGAATAAATCAAGGACTGTGATGTAACACAAAGCATAAAATGCAAGTGTGGAAATGTCTCATCATTTGTACCCAATAAGAATGTACAGGATGCTTTGGTGTTATAGATATTTCACTTTTCCCTGTATGTTTCAGCATTACATAATGAGTATGTGGGCTCATATGTTCTTAAGATGGTTTCTTGTCCATGGATAAAACACCACATATTCTCGTGAACTTTGGAATCCAAGGATGAATATAATGATGAAAAGATTTTGTCATTTTATTAGTCTGCCCATCACAATCTTATATAACACCAAGGAGAAGGGGGTGAGGCCAGTTGGTCTAGTTTTCCAGGACTGTGGCCTTGTCTCACTTTGTCTACGACTTTGCATTGTAACTGATCATGGATTTTTCATAGAGATTTTTTTCCAGGGATGCTGCTGACTGGAATTTTGTTTTCTTGTCCTCAGTTGTCAGCTGGTCATATTACAACAATAATATTAAAGGTGATGAATTGTTAAGATCCATTTATGTTAATCAGTCTGAAATTGCTTTGTTTTACTACTTGTTTCAGCTTATCTGTATTCTTTTGTGCGGTAATTTTATAATTTGTCAACTTTGTCATTTTTATTTCCCTTGTAACCTTGTTGCAGCTTTATGAGCTTGTACTCAGTGAAGAACACTATGCAAAAATAAATTTAATTGAATATATTATGAAATTAATTTTGTTTAAAATTAAAAAAATAGATTACTACAATATCAAACACTGTTTATTATACTATCATTCATTTCTCACAAACACCACCCATTACATTCGGGAAACATTATACAGTATATAGAAGTAGTCCTAGGTGTGAATCTCATGCTCATGTGTTCATGAGGAATTTGCAATTTCTCATAGCCTCTGGGTACGTATTTCTCTAGGTACTCTGATTTTCTTCTCACATTCCCAAATTATGTGTATTTTAGGTTAATTGCCAAATCTACATTGGCCTTGTATGAGTGGACTCTGAGATAGACTGACACCATTACTGTCTATGCATACAGCCTAGCTAATCCCTCCTGCAATCTAACTGAATATACCTCTGACTAATTATTGATTAAGTGATTTAACTGCACTTTCTGATTTGGGGTCTCCTACTGTATACCACCATATCATATTGTTAGTCTACTCCTATGTATTATCATTTCATATTTGCAGGTGTGTGCCCTTGAAAGTTTTAATTTAAACATGATTAATTCACTTCCTCGTAATTTTTCATTTATTTAATTATTTTAAAATGTATTTTACTTTGTTACTATGAATTATTCTCTTGTTTGCTTTGTACAGTGCTATGGAATTCATGAACCTCCTGGACTCTTTTGATTTGAGACAGCTCGTTAATCAGCCTACACATAAAGCAGGTCATATGTTAGACTTAGTGATTGCTAAAGGGCTTAAAGTTGATTTAAAGCAGGTCATTGATATTGGTCTATCAGACCATTTCCTTCTACTATTTAATATAGAAATAAAGATAGATAACACTCATGAGAAGCATTTTGTTAAAAAACGCTTCTTTGACTCATCAGCAGCTTTAAAGCTTACAACTATTCTAAGCAATCAGTCCGTTTATAATGCCAACTATAATAGCGAGGATAATGTAAATAGTAAAGTGGAAAACTTTAATTCTAAAGTAAGAGCTGCTGTTGATATAGTTGCACCTGAAAAGACAGTTAAAAAATCTTCTAGTATTGTTATTCCATGGAAGACCCAAAGAGTGTCTGATTTAAAAAGAACATGCCGTAGAGCTGAGCGTAAATGGAGGAAAACTAAACTAACTGTCCATTATGAGATATTGAAGGCTAAAATAACAGAATATAATAACATGTCCGTCTTGAGAGGCGCTGCTATTTCTCTAATATTATAAATAACAATGCTAGTAATCCCAGAGTCTTATTTTCTACAATTGATCGTCTGTTAAACCCAGGTAACACAAAGGAATGCCCCCAGAATACTTCCAGTGAAACCTGTGAGAACATTGCTGTATTTTTCAATCAAAAAATTAATGATATTAGAGATAACATAGTATATCTCCCCAACACTGCAGAACCTCCAAAGCCCCGGTACTCCATTATAAACAAATTAAATGCTTTCACCAGGATAGATTTACCTGAATTACATAGTATAATCTCTCAACTGAAACCCTCCACTTGCGTCCTTGACCCATTACCAACAAGGTTTTTCAAAGAAATATCAGGCGTGCTAATTGACAATATTCTGGACATAGTTAATTCGTCATTAGATACGGGGTCTTTCCAGACTGTCTTAAGACTGCTGTAGTTAAACCCCTGCTCAAGAAAAATAATCTTGACCCCTCTGCCTTTGAAAATTTTAGACCCATCTCTAACCTGCCCTTCTTAAGTAAAATTCTAGAGAAGGCAGTCATTTTGCAATTAAATGACCACCTCAATAAACATGCTATTCTTGATAAATTTCAGTCAGGCTTCAGAACAAATCACAGCACAGAAACTGCACTTGTTAAAGTAGTAAATGACTTGCAGATAAATGCAGACAGAGGCCATTTATCTGTTCTCATCCTCTTAGATCTGAGTGCTGCATTTGACACCATTGATCACAATATTCTTAGAAATCGCCTTAGTCAATGGGTGGGCCTCTCTGGCAGTGTCTTAAATTGGTTTGAATCCTACCTGGCAGGTAGAAAATTCTTTGTGAGTTGTGGTAATCAAATCTCAAAGACACATGATATCCGATATGGTGTTCCACAAGGCTCTATCCTGGGTCCGCTGCTTTTCTCAATCTATATGCTTCCGTTAGGTCAGATTATCTCAGGTTACAATGTGAGTTACCACAGCTATGCTGATGACACACAGCTGTACTTATCAATAGCACCTGATGACTCCGACTCTTTCGATACACTAACACAATGTCTTACTGGTATTTCTGAATGGATGAATAGTAATTTTCTCAAACTAAATAAAGAGAAAACTGAAATTTTAGTAATTGGCAATAATGGATTCAATGAGGTTATCAGAAATAAACTTGATGCACTAGGATTAACAGTTAAGACGGAAGTAAAAAACTTAGGGGTAACCGTTGACTGTAATCTGAATTTTAAATCGCATATATATTAATCAGATCACTAGGACAGCATTTTTTCACTTAAGAAACATAGCAAAAGTTAGACCTCTTATATCATTGAAAGATGCTGAGAAATTAATTCACGCTTTTGTTTTCAGTAGATTAGATTACTGTAACGCACTCCTCTCAGGACTACCCAAAAAAGACATAAATCACTTGCAACGAGTGCAGAATGCAGCTGCTAGAATCCTAACTAGGAAAAGAAAATCCGAACACATTTCTCCAGTTTTGATGTCACTACACTGGTTGCCTGTGTCATTCTGGATTGACTTTAAAATACTGCTTATGGTTTATAAAGCCTTAAATAATCTCGTTCCATTTTATATATCAGAATGCCTGACACGTTATATTCCAAATCGTAACCTTAGATCTTCAAATGAGTGTCTCCTTACAATTCCAAAAGCTAAACTTAAAAGAAGTGGTGAGGCGGCCTTCTGCTGTTGTGCACCTAAAATCTGGAATAGCCTGCCAATAGGAATTCGCCAGGCTAATACAGTAGAGCACTTTAAAACACTGCTGAAAACACATTACTTTAACATGGCCTTTTTATAACTTCACTTTAACGTAATACTGATACTCTGTATGTTTAATTCTTCATTATAACTATTTACAGTGGCTCCAAAATCCATTATGACCCCTACTCTCTCTTCTGCTTCTTTTTCCGGTTTCTTTGTGGTGGCGGCCTGCGCCACCACCACCTACCCAAAGCATCATGATGCATGATTTTTTATTGTGTCTTTTATTTTTCTATTCATTTTGTAAAGCACTTTGAGCTACATTTTTTTGTATGAAAATGTGCTATATAAATAAATGTTGATTGATTGGTTGATTGGTAAGGTATACTGCATTAAAGTAGCTAGCAAAAATAATGATTACTAGGGGGCTCTGCCCCCTGCTCACTTTGCTCACCCACCCCTGGGTTTGGTTAACCGGATATTCAGTTTTAAGTTGACAATGGGAAGCTGACAGTTTCATGGGAATTGTTACATATGCATTATTTTCACTTTTACTTTAAAATTTTAGTAAAAACAATATTTGGAATTAACTTTTCTTCAAGATCGCATTTAATTGTGATTCTGTGCTTGGACTTACATCGTGACAACGCAACGTATAACTGCCAATGAGTGAATATGGTTTCTTTCTCTCTAATAAATAAAATGACTTTTTTGAATGTTTGTCCCTGCTCTTTCTTTTTCGCTTAGTCATTGACGTGTCATCTAGAACGTATAAAATTATTGTCCTGATAAAATTTCTAAGAGCTGAGAGTGCAGGAAGTGTGTCTGACAAAAGCATTCACACGACTGAGGTTAGATGACCGTTGTCTTGTTTGAAAATAGTTGTAAGTAGGGCAAAGAATCTCATGTTAAAAGTCTCTGACTCATGGGAAATCATACTGCACCAACGCTTATGGAATCTTTTAATTCTTGCTAGCAACACAAATTAGACGATCTACAAGTCTCAGACTTAACATTTAAATCCAAACAATATATTTGATCTCTCTTCGTTGTTCTGTTATTTCACCATGTAATAATTTCCGTTTTTTTGCGCTAATGTGACCTTTTTTTGAGACTTTGGAATTTTCGTACTTCCATTATCTCTAACCTGCTCTGCATGTGTACATTTTTGAATTCTTTACGATGTTCTACTTTGTCATCTAGTCTTTGTACTTTATTTCTGGCCCCGGGCATGGATTCGTCTCATGAGAACGTATAAGAATATAAGACGTATTTTCTCTGAGAAAATCATGTCTCGTCTCCTTCCAAGATTTTTTTTTATAATAGAGAAATTTAAATGACATGTTAAGCATCTCTTCATCGTTTTCCCCATTACAATTTGGTTGTGTTAAAATCCTGTAAGCATGTCTGAATTCTAAAAAATGCTCTATCGTTCTTAAAGCTTTGAATATTGCTAAATTGAACTTAGCACAGTTTTAATAATGTAAAGTTGTATAGAATACTGCCAAAATCAAAAAACATGGAAATCTGTTGATTGGTTCCAGAGTTACTGTAGTCACAGGCTGACAGAATCACTCTGTGATATTACCGTCCATTTTTTTATTTAATGAAGACATCTGAAGAATTTGTGGTGGGCTATACTTAGATCATGTATCTAAATAAGTATCCCATAAAGATGCTATGTACAGGTTCACTTGTGATCATGCCACATATGCATATGTAGAATCTCATAAATTACGCAATGCTATAATAAATCATGGTAGGATTGCTACTTCTTTTTTTTATTAGTAGAAACAGCAACAACAGCATCCAGCTACCAAACTTTGGTCAGCTGTTGCATTTTTCATGCCAAGAAACCTTAAACATAGCTCTAAAAACCAAGATACTTTAAGGCTTATTTAAGGAATTTCTTCTTTTGTGCCAGGATAGCTTACAAGTATGGGTCTGTTTAACGTATTTTCTTTCATTCAACTCTGTCAGTTTGTGGCTTGAAGAAAACCACAGTGTGACACTGTAAAGCTGCTCATTAAACCACTAAGTTAAGAAAACATATGCAAGTCAACCACAACTATCTTCTATTCACTCTAAGAAACCTGGTGAACATTAGTGCTTAAATTCATGCTTACATTAACTGCTATTCAAAGGTTACCTACTCTATATGCAACTACTCTAGCAAAACATTATCACAAAACTAACACAATATGCATTTTGTGATTTTATACCACACTGAAATGAGTCACCGTTATATTAAGTTTACAGACACATTTAACAGCCTATTCTCACACCAATATATTCCAATTCAAGATCACTGAGGGCTGCATCTAATCCTAGACCCAAGGCAGGTAGTATCCCTGTGGAAGGCATTAATCTAACACTGGCCTGTTTAAACATACACACACATATCAAGACTTGCAACGTTCAGCCACCTTTTTCTTTCGGCTGCTCCCGTTAAAGGTTGCCACAGTGGATCATCTTGTTCCATATCTTCCTGTCCTTTACATCTTACTCTGTCACACCCATCATGCATGTCCTTTTTCACTACATCCATAAACCTTCTCTTAGGCCTTCCTCTTTTCCTCTTACTTGGTAGCTCTATCCTTAGCATCTTCTTCCCAATATACCCAGCATCTCTCCATTGCACATGTCCAAACCAACGCAATTTCAACTCTTTGACTTTGTCTCCCAACTGTCCAACCTGTGCCAACCCTCTAATGTACTCATTTCTACTCCTATCCATCCTCGTCACACCCAATGCAAATCTTAGCATCTTTAATTCGGTCACCTCTAGCTGTGTCTCCTTCTTTCTGGTCAGTGCCACTGTCTCCAACCCATATAACATAGCTGGTCTCACTAACGTACTGTAGACCTTCCCTTCCAGTCTTGCTGATAATCGTCTGTCACATTTCTCCTGACACTCTTTTCCACCCATTCCACACTGCCTGCACTCTTTTTCACCTCTCTTTCACAATTCCTGTTACTCTGTACTATTGATCCCATCCTCACCATTCCACTGACCTTGCTCTCATTCACACACGTATTTTCTCTTGTTCCTACTGACCTTCATTCCTCTCCTCTCTAGACCATATCTCCACTTCTCCAGGGTCTCCTCAACCGGCTCCCTACTCTTGCTACAGACCACAATGTCATCAGCAAACATCATAGTCAAAGGGGACTCGTGTCTAATCTGATCTGTCAACCTGTCCATCACAATTGCAAATAAGAAAGGTCTCAGAGCCAATCCCTGATATCATCCCACCTCCACATTGAATACATCTGTCCCTCCACCCGCAGACCTCACCACTGTCACACTATCCTTGTACATACCCTGTACAACTCTTACATACTTCTCTGCCACTCCCGACTTCCTCATACAATACCACAGCTCCTCTCAAGGCACCCTGTCATATGCTTTCTCCAGCCCACAAAGATGCAATGCAACTCCTTCTGGCCTTCCCTATACTTCTCCATCAACACTCTTAGAGTAAACATCACATCTGTTTTGCTCTTTCTTGGCATGAAACCATACTGCTGCTTACTAACTGGCACCAGTACACTCCTCAGGCATCCGCTCATTTTCCAAGATTCCATTAAACAATCTGGTTAAAAACTCAATTGCCATCTCCCCTAAACACCTCCATGCTTCCACAGGTATGGCATCTGGACAAACAGCCTTTCCATTCTTCATCCTCTTCATAGCAGTCCGTACTTACTGTTGCACTTCCTGATTCACTATCTCCACATCATCCAACCTTATTTTTCTCTCATTCTCTTCATTCATTAGGCTCTCAAAGTACTCTTTCCATATTCTCAACATACCCTCCTTGCTTGTGAGCATGTTTCCATCTTTATCCTTTATGACCCTAACCTGCTGCAATATCTTTCCCAGCTCAGTCCCTCTGTCTAGCCAATTGATACAGGTCCTTTTCTCCCTCCTTAGTGTCTAACCTCTCATACAACTCATCATACACTTTTTCTTTAGCCTTTGCCACCACTCTCTTTACCTTGTGCCTTATCTCCTTGTACTCTTGTCTACTTTCTGCATCTCTCTGACTATCCCACTTCTTCTTTGCGACCATCTTCCTCTGTATACTCTCCAGTATTTCCTCATTCCACCACCAGGTTTCCTTTTCCACCTTCCTCTGTCCAGATGTCACGCCAAGCACCCTTCTTGCTGTCACCCTTACTACTTCTGCTGTAGTAGATGTCCAGTTGTCTGGTAACTCTTCACTGCCATCCATTGCCTGTCTTACCTCCTCCCTAAACCTTGCAGTCTTCCTTTTTCAACTTCCACCATTTGATCCTTGGCTCTACCCTCACTATCCTACTCTTTTTGATCTCTAACGTCATCCTACAGACCTCCATCCTATGCTGCCTAATTACACTTTCCCCTGACACCACTTGGCAGTGTTTAATATCCTTCAGATTGACTCTTCTGCATAGGATATAATCTATCTGTGTGCATCTTGCTCCACTCTTGTACATCACCCTATGTTCCTCCCTCTTCTTAAAATATGTATTCACCACAGCCATGCCCATCCTTTTTGCAAAATCCACTATCATCTGACCTTCTTCATTCCTCTCCATAATACCATACCTACCCATTGTCTCCTCTGTTCCCTTCACCAATATGTCCATTGAAATCAGCTCCAATCACCACTTTCTGTCCCTTGGGTACACTGTCCATCACTTCATCCAACTCACTCCAGAAATCTTCTTTGTCATCCATCACACAACCAACTTTCAAGTCATATGCACTAACAACATTCATCATCACACCTCCAATTTCGAGCTTCATAATCATTACTCTGTCTGACACTCTTTTCACTTCCAAAACACTCTTGACATACTGTTCCTTCAGAATAACTCCTACCCCATTTCTCCTCCCATCCACACCATCATAGAACAATTTGAAACCACCTCTGATCCACCTGGCCTTACTCCCCTTCCATTTAGTCTCTTGAACACACAATATATCAACCTTCCTTCTCTACATCATATCGGCTAACTCTCTCCCCTTACCAGTCATAAGGCCAACATTCAAAGTTCATACCTTCAGTTCTACTCTCTTTACCTTCCTTCCTCTCCTCTTTCCTCCAGACACGTGTCCCCCCTCTTCTTCTCCTTCTTCGGCCAACAGTAGCCCAATTTACACCAGCACCCTGCTGGCTAACAGTACTGGTGGCAGTCGTTGTTAACCTGGGACTCTACTGATTGGGTATGGAAATAAGTTTTGTTGTCAGCATGTTGATCTGGCAAGGCTTTACACCGGATGCCCTTCCTGACGTAAACCCTCCCCATTTATCTGGCCTTAGGACTAGCACAAACAAACACACTTGCACCGTTCAGCCACCAGTTAACCTAAAATCCACCATAGGCCTAAATCCATCCATCCATTATCCAACCCGCTATATCCTAACTACAGGGTCACGGGGTCTGCAGGAGCCAATCCCAGCCAACACAGGGTGCAAGGCAGGAAACAAACCCCGGGCAGCGCACCAGCCCACCGCAGGGCGTGCACACACACACCCACACTAGGGACAATTTAGAATTGTCAGTGCACCTAACCTGCATGTCTTTGGACTGTGAGAGGAAACCGGAGCACCCATAGGAAACCCACACAGACACAGGGAGAACATGCAAACTCCACGCAAGGAGGACCCGTGAAGCGAACCCTGGTCCCCTAACTGCAAGGCAGCAGTGCTACCCACTGCACCACCGTGCCACTCTAGGCTTATATCATACAGTGCATTTAGTCCCCTTCACTTTTTTCGTATTTCTTTAATGTTGCAGCCTAATTCTAAAATCCTTTATATTATTTTTCCTCATCAAGCAAGTGATGATCAGTGAGAGATTTCCTCCAGACATGATGCTTTGAATTAAGTTCAAACAGTTCAATCTTGATTTCATCAGACCAGACAATCTTGTTTCTCACATGTCTTTCATGTGTCTTATACTAAGGAGAGGCTTCCATCTGGCCACTCTGCTGTAAAGTTAATGTCAGTGAAATATAGCAGTCTTGATTATCCTTTTGGAAGTTTCACCCTTCTCTGCACATGTTCTCTGGAGCTCAACCATAGTGACCATCAGGTTCTTGGTTATCTCTCTTACTAAGGACTAATCCTATGTTTGCTCACTTATGCTAGGAAGCTAGCTCTAGGAAGAGTCGTTGTTGTTCCAAACTCCTTCCATGTAGGAGATTTGTAGGCCACTGGGCCCTTGGGAACCTTCGATGTTGTAGACAATTGTATGTAGTCTTCATTGGATCTGTGCCTCAAAACAGTCTTGTCTCAAAGCTCTGCAGGTAGTCCCTTTAACCTAATAACTTGGTTTTTACTCTGATACACACTGTATGTGGTGGTACCTTATATAGAAAGGTGTTTGTCTTTCCTAATCATGTTGAATCAATTGAATTGTCCATGGCTGGAGGTGAACGGACCACAGCAAGAGTTTGAAACATCTCAATGATGGTAAAGAGGATGGGATGCACCTGAGCAAAATTTCATTGCAAATGGTTTGAATCCTTGTGCAAATGTGATATTTCATTTTTTTATTTTAATAACGTACAAAAATGTCTAAATTTCTGTTTTTGCTTTATAATTCAACAGTACAGAGAGTTTCTTCATGAGGAAAAAAATTAATTGAAATGATTTTAGCATAAGGCTGAAATATAGAAAAAAATGTGAAAAATGAAGGGGTCTGAATAGTTTCTGAACACCAACACTCCATTTGGAATCACCAGTTCACTTAATACACATCTTTGGCAGAAATGGGGAGAATATGCAGACTCCACAAGGATAACATTTAGACACAGGACTAGCCACTGTACCACCATGTCATCACTAAAGTAAGTCTCCACTTACAAAGCACTCCATGATCTGGCCCCCAATTACTTAAAAGATTTTTTGACCCGTTCACTGTGCTATTTTACTACTGGTGTTCTTGTATTCCCTTCAGTCCGCCTGTTCTCCATCGTAGGTTGGGCTTTCAGTTATGCTTCTACTTGCCTTTTGAACTCCCTTTCTCAGTATATCCATACTCTTGATTCTCTTTCTTTATAAAAAAAAAACCCTTAACACTCACCTTTTTAAAATTGTCTTCTTAGTGCCATAGATTCTTTAAAGTTTTTCTGAGTACTTGTTTAATTGTATTTTTATTTACTATTATATGTGTCTGCGGTGGGTTGGTGCCCTGCCCGGGATTGGTTCCTGCCTTGCGCCCTGTGTTAGCTGGGATTGGCTCCAGCAGACCCCCGTGACCCTGTGTTCGGATTCAACGGGTTGGAAAATGGATAGATGGATGGATTATATGTGTGTTTTATTTTATTTATTTACTTAACTGTATTATTTTGTGGGTTTATCTAGTAATGTGTCCTTGAGTGTCTGGAAATGTGCAATTAAATAAAATCTATTATTATTATTATTATTGTTATTATTATTATTTTCAGACTGTTCTCAATAATCTTCATCTCCTACTAGATGATGGTCCTTTATCAGTGGGATTTACAGAATGAGTGACTGTGAAATACTGTGTGTTATATCTCTCCCTAAAAATGCTGCTATGGGTGTATTCCACTACCATGTCTTAATCATTTGCCTTGAAGCAAAGATTTATCCATCCATCCTACAACCCACTGAATCCGAACACAGGGTCACAGGGGTCTGCTGGAGCCAATCCCAGCCAACACAGGGCACAAGGTAGGAACCAATCTCGGGCAGTGTGCCAACCCACCGCAGGACACACACAAACACACCAGGGCCAATTTTAGAATCGCCAATCCACCTAACCTGCATGTCTTTGGACTGTGAGAGAAAACCAGAGTGCCCGGAAGAAACCCACACAGACACAGGGAGAACATGCAAACTCCACGCAGGGAGGACCCAGGAAGCGAACCTGGGTCTCCTAACTGTGAGGCAGCAGTGCTACCACTGCACCGCCCACAAGCAAAGATTTAGAGCCATGAAATTAATGTTTAATGCAACAGAGTAAAAGTGGATTCCTCTGGTTTTCAATGTTGAGTCTTCCAGTTTTACAGAGAATGACACCGTAAACCACAGAACTGAGCCTCACTAAGTGGACTGGACTGAAGATACTTGATCAGTTTTCATATAAATTATTTGTAGAATAAGAACCAGAGTTAAATGTATATTTCAAGATTTTAATAGTGAAAGATAGATCCTGAAGGAAACTCCCAGGCCAACACAAACAGAAATATATACTTTAGCCAAGGATTAATTTTGTCTAAGGAACCAACCGTGCACTCATTACTTAATGATAGCTTGCTGTATGGAGACAGGGTATGGTTTGCTGTATAAAGAGAACTTTGCAAGGAATAACAATTTAACTTGCAATTAAATATATTGTTTTAAAGATAAAGTGTCAAAATCCATTTTTATGACTTTCATATCAATGTGGGATAAGTTAAGCACATAGGGGTTAATGTGTTGGAAATGTGCAGGCATGCATGTCTTTGAATTCTAAGAACTGCAAACTGTAAATGAGCTTTAGGCTGCTCATAGTTATTTAATTAATGTTCACGACTGGCATTGTGTTATAAGTTCTCTGGCTGACAAAATATCCTGCAGCGAGGATAAAGATTGAGAGCAGATAAATGCACAGAATAATTCAGATTAAGGTGAGAGAAAAATAAAGTATATTTTAAAGAGAAAGTTTATTTGAAAACTATATAGTATGGTTCTTTTCATACCATAAAATGTATCATAATCTCAATGATATTCCTGAACTGAATTGGTTTGAAAGCATTTTGCCAAAAAGGTGTCTTTTAAAAGAGTTTTATTAGTTAAAAATATGCATCTAAGAAGCATGTACTGTACACAATATCACAATTGAATAGGCAGTAGCAAAACAAGGAACCAGGAATGATAGTGAATCCTCTTAATTATTGCCATTTGTTGTTTTGAATAATTTATGTATCTGCCACACTTAGATGGATATTCCCATACTGGAAAATCTGACTAAATGGGCTTCTGCTAAAGCAAAGTTGCCATGGAAATTTAAATGAGGGCCTCCTTTTGTGATTTTTTTTTTTTTTTTTTTTTTTATGGGGCTTATGTGTGAGTTCAAGACAGAGAGGGAGAGAAAAAGAAAGACAGAGTGCTTCTGTTATCATAGATGTTAAGGAGATGGCTCAAAAAAGTCCTGAACTCCTTCTGTTGTGAAGGTGGCAGGACAAAACATACACACAC
This sequence comes from Polypterus bichir lapradei, assembly GCA_026402145.1. Lineage (NCBI taxonomy): Eukaryota > Metazoa > Chordata > Cladistia > Polypteriformes > Polypteridae > Polypterus > Polypterus bichir. The sequence goes on along the minus strand of JANRMT010062804.1, from coordinate 9,943,393 downwards.
ATACACCCCATCCACACATACACACTTCCCCCCACTTTACAGGTCACATCAGAATAATTTTTTCTGGAACACTTTGATCTGGTCCAGGTTCACACGTAGAGCTGGGGCTGAAATGTGACAGCACACAGGCACTGCATTAATTCACAGGGCCACCCAGTTCCCATTTATGTGGATTCAAAAGGACACACATAGCCCTCAGATCAGCTTAGCTGCTGCATAGCAATGAATGGTGGGAAATGCGTGAATCAGAGTACCATTTCCTAACAAGGCTGTCTAAATGGGATCTTAGAATATCTGTCAAGTTTAAACATTTCCTGCTAACACTGACATAACATATTAAATTCAAAGAAAAAAGGCCTAAGATTCCATGTGACTATTTTGTTACGAAGCCCAAAGTTACTAAATGACCACATATGGGTATATTACTAGTCATATACTGTAAGAAAAGTAGTTTACAAATTATAAATGGTAAGCATGAGATAATCAATATGAGGAATTGTGCACTTAAACTAGCACTAATATATGTGTGTGCACATTAATATATACATATATACACAAACACATATATATGTTCCTGCACACATAATTATACATACATATTTAAATAAGTAGAAACAGTAAATCTACATAAAAATATATATATAGATGTCAATATGTGCACATACCTATACTGTGTGCATATATATATATATATATATATATTTAATATATATATATATACACAT
>JANRMT010062804.1:9930519-9942268 GCA_026402145.1 Polypterus bichir lapradei | reverse complement strand
TATATATATATATATATATATATATATTTAATATATATATATATATACACATAGACAAGATAGATAGATAGATAGATAGATAGATAGAAAATTTACTGGTTAACTGCCATACTGCAGCTTCCTTTTCCTAATTATTACAAGAGTTAATTACAGAACGCAGTAATTTATTAATTTTCTGAAAAGGCATATTTACATACAAGTTGAAGAGAATAATAACACCTTGCTAAAGTGCCTCATCATTTTGTTGTATTGCAATTTATTTTTTATTTCACTTTGTTGATATTTTTGTTTAAACTGCATATATAATTATCTAAAAAATTGTTACAATTTTAGAGGTTAATAATTATTATTATTATTATTATTATCATGCAAAAAAGATTTCTTAATGGTCTAAACAGTTGATTGGCTATTGGCTGTGCAGTATACCGTGACCATAATATGCAAAACATGAAAGCTCAGATGTTGCAGTTTCCCACAGGCAGCAGGGACCAAACATTAACCATGATTGCTTCACCATTTGTATAACAGTTGAGGCCCTAAGAAAAAATATAGCAAAACGATTCAGCAAAAACTCAAAGCTTGACTAATCAATTAAATCTCCATTTTGGTGCAAAGTTGACAGTTAGCTAGAGAAGAAGGGTGATGTCATCGTCCTCTCTTAATAACCACCCCCAAACCCCCACACACACACCATTCTCTTTGTGATTTTGACACATGGATGTTTCATAAAAGATATAATGTCTTGTTGATTATTCAGAGTTTCAAAGAGATTCATCTTGGCAAATGATTTATTTTCTCATAATTTTACCTATAGAGTAATATTACAGTACATTTGTTACATATTGTTTACTCATTTTTAACCAGTTGGGGGATCTTTCCCCATTTTTTAAGGTAAGCTATGAAAGTAATTGACATTTGTTACTAATGTTTTCCCTTAAGAAAGTTTTTACTATACTTATAGATTGTGTTAGAAATCAACAGTTCTTCAAAATGTCTTACAAATGCACATAAATCTTATAACATATGATAAAGCTATAATTCCTTAAACCAGCTGGGTTTTATTTTAGATACCACCAACTCTGCAAATCATTTATCTTTCATTTTACCTGCAATAAACTGTCCAGGTTGGGACATGTTAAATGCTTTTAGATCATGCCTAAACTGCACAGAAAAAAAAGAAAGGTACAAAAGAAAATGACTAAAATGTCAGCCGAGGGCATTGATACTCTAGAGAAAGGGAAGACCTATTATGCTGTTCAGTTTATTTATTCAAGTCTGCTTTTCTTTCTAAAGCAGAATTATTTTATTAAGTTTGAAAAGATAAAAGGCCCCTTTAATCACCCAACTTCCCTGCCAAAGTATCCTTGTCATGAGTATCTCCTAGTGGATTATTTCGAAGACAGCTTTGTGCCAATAAGGCAGGTTGATAATTCACTTTATCTAAACTAAACTTGCTTAAACTTTATTATTCACAAGAGGTTAATTTTTTTTCTGTAATTCACTTGTCACTAATCTGCCTACATCAGAACAGGCTGGCCGAGCACTGGACCCTGCCATAGCAGCAGGAGTCACCCTTGGATGTGATACCAGGTCCATTACAAGGCACGTTCACCAACACGTAAACATGGGGTCAAGTTTAAATTTGCCATCAACTTACCCTGCATACCTCAAGAATATGCAAGGAACAGGAATACCTAAACATCTTGATGTTGAAAGGAATTGAATTTGAAGATGCTGAACAGCAATGTCAAGCATTGGTGAATTGTCTCTCTGAAATCTCTCTGAAAGCATTCAACCAATTTCAATTTATTAAATATAAATATATTTTAATAACCATCCTATATAGGGATATTTTCTGCATTGCTGGTGATGCTTTTGGGATATTCTTTGTCTCCACACTCATAGATTGTATTAAGTGTGTTGAATGCTATATTATCTCAATAAGTAAGTGCTTTTCTTTCTAATTTTTATATATAAAAGTCTCGACTTTTGTGATCGTCTCTCAGACTGACTAGGCATTGCACAGATGAGTTTAAAGACTGTTGCACCTGCATTTTTCTTTGTCAAGTGTCACTTTATTTGCATGTTTGTTTCAATGGTATTCACATTTCCAAAACCTTATATTAAAAGTTACATTCTGAAACTTAATAATCTTTTCAATTGAATACAATATACTAATTATCTAGGGCCATTGTTTGCTGGCAATGAATCCACTCTCTTCTTTTTACAGAAAAGGAAACACAACATAAATGCTATTAAAGTAGAATTGTCTGAAGAACATTTTCAGGATAAGTTATTGGAAAACGTTTAAGAATGATCACTCAATGGGTTCTTCAATAAACTACAGAATCAGAAGATTTCTCTCCTCAAGAGTCAGGCTTTCATGGCGCTTTTCAGAAGGGATGTATTTACATTTTGCAAATGTACTTACTTCTGAATCAGATTCATTTACATTTAATGCAGTTGATACATTTAAAATTGTTCTGCATAGTGACCAGGTTGTACCAAGTATAACGAAAAAAGAGAGCTCAATAAAACCAAATCAGGCATGTTATTAAAAAGGAAACTTTATGAAAAATTGGCTCGATGAGTTGTAAAAAAAGAGGAGAGCCTGATGACAGATGCATATTTTGCCCTTAGCAATAAATGTCATCAGCATCTGTCTGTAACTAAAAATGCAAAAATTGCCTTTATCATCGGAAGGCACTTAATAAGTTAAAATGTTCCATGATTTGGTAAAATATCCAGCAAATGGTTCAATGCATGGTATTAATTTCTAATTATAAGAAAAAGGATTGCATGACCTGAAAAGTTAATTACCACTTAACTATTATTGTTTACTTTCTTTTTCGGTCTCCGACAGACATTGCAATTACTGTAAAACTTAAAACAACCTGAGAAATATGTTGCGGTTTTTAGCTAAATCTAAGCTGACATTGTAAAGGTATAAAAGTACTCTGTTGCAATGAAGCACACTGGTGGCCTTTACATCCTGGATTGTTTTCTAGAGAATAGGAAACTAACAAGCGGAAATCGACTGAATAGCCTGTTTGACTCAAAGGATTCTCTTGCTCAAGTGTTCATTAAAACAGTACTTGATTCTGAAGATAAAGACACTGCATGTTTTTTTAATTAACATAAATTAAATTACCTACTGCAGGTTCAATTTGAGAATCATATTTAATGTGTTTCAATATGTTATGCCAATTTCTTTTTGAAAGACATGGTTATCATTAGACAATGATCAATAGTGTTTGGGACAAAGGAGTTTAGATTAACACTTGAGGCATAAAGCTGATTTTCACTGAGTATTTAAATAAAAAATGCTATATTCTTGTTAGATCTAATTTATGTGTATGTATTATGTATACAACTATGTATTTCCTAGGAATCAAGGACCAACTAAACTTTTAATATCAATTCTGTAATCTTCTGTCTTCTACTTCCCCAGAATTTCCTTTTTTGTTACTTTTGCATTTCTTTATCCTTGTCATTGTGTCTCATGCTTTGTTTAGCTCCTCATTGTTTTTATTTTTCTTTACATATTGTAACTCAAATTGAAAAGACTCCTCAACTAATCTATCCATCCATCCATCCATTATCCAACCGACTATATCCCAACTACAGGGTCACGGGGGTCTGCTGGAGCCAATCCCAGCCAACACAGGGTGCAAGGCAGGAAACAAACCCTGGGCAGGGCGCCAGCCCACCAAAGTCAACTAATCTACTGCAATCATAATATTTCTTGTCTTTAATTATTGTGGTAGCATCTGTTTGTTACTTCTCATAAAAATTCTTCAAATCTAATTCTGATATAGTATATATATGTATACAGTCATGGCCGAAATTATCGGCACCCCTGGAATTTTCCCAGAAAATGCACCATTTCTCCCAGAAAATTGTTGCAATTACAAATGTTTTGGTATACACATGTTCATTTCCTTTATGTGCATTGGAACAACACAAAAAAACAGAGAAAAGAGGCCAAATCTGACATCATGTCACACAGATCTCCAAAAATGGGCCGGACAAAATTATTGGCACCTTTTCAAAATTGTGGGTAAATGGTTTTATTTCAAGCATATGATACTCATTTGAACTCACCTGTGGCAAGAAACAGGTGCTGGCAATATAGCAATCACACCTGAAGCCAGTTAAAATGGAGAAAAGTTGACTCAACCTTTCTGTTGTGTGTCTGAGTGTGCCACACTAAGCATGGATAACAGAAAGAAGAGCAGAGAATTGTCTGAGGACTTGAGAACAAAAATTGTGGAAAAATATCAACAATCACAAGGCTACAAGTCCATCTCCAGAGATCTTCATGTTCCTTTGTCCACTGTGCGCAACATAATCAAGAAGTTCACAACACATGGCACTGTAGCTCATCTCCCTGGACGTGGACGGAAGAGAAAAATCGGTAAAAGACTGCAATGAAGGATAGTCCGAATGGTGGATAAATAGCCCCAATCAACTTCAAAATATATTTAAGCTGTTCTGCACACTCAGGGTGCAACAGTGTCATTTCGAACTATCCGTCGACATCTGAACGAAATGAAATGCTATGGCAGGAGAGCCAGGAGGACCCCAAATATAAAAAAGCCAGACTGGAGTTTGTCAAAATGTACTTGAGGAGGCCAAAATTCTTCAGGGCGAACGTCTTGTGGACAGATGAGACCAAGGCAGAGGTTTTTGGTAAAGCTCATCATTCTACTGTTTACAGAAAATGGAATGAGGCCTACGAAGAAAAGAACACAGTACCTATAGTTAAACATGGTGGAGGTTCTAAGATGTTTTGAGGATGTTTTGCTGCCTCTGGCACTGGAGGCCTTGACTGTGTGCAAGGCATCATGAAATCTGAGTACCAAACGATATTGGGGCGCAATGTAGGACCCAGTGTCAGAAAGCTGGGTCTGCATCAGAGGTCATGGGTGTTCCAGCAGGACAATGACCCCAAACATACCTCTAAAAGCACCCAGAAATGGTTGAAGGCAAAGCGCTGGAGAGTTCTGAAGTGGCCAGCAATGAGTCGGGATCTAAATCCGATTGAACACTTATGGAGAGATCTCAAAATTGCTGTTGGGAGAAGGCGCCCTTCAAATCTGAGAGACCTTGAGCAGTTTGCAAAAGAAGAGTGGTCGGAAATTCCATTTGAGAGGTGTAACAAGCTTGCTGATGGTTATAGGAAGCGCTTGATTTCAGTTATTTTTTTCCAAAGGGAGTGTAACCAAATATTAAGTTGAGGGTGCCAATAATTTTGTCTGGCCCATTTTTGGAGTTCTGTGTAACATGATGTCAGATTTGGCTTTTTTTTCTCTGTTTTTTTGTGTTGTTCCTATGAACATAAAGGAAATAAACATGTGTATACCAAAACATTTGTAATTGCAACAATTTTCTGGGAGAAATGGTGCATTTTCTGGGAAAGCTCCAGGGGTGCCGATAATTTCGGCCATGACTGTACAGTATCTTCATAAATTGCCAAGTTCTAATCAGTTGGCTGTTCAACCAGTACCACAATCAAGTGCACAGATTTTATTTTTAAGTGGGTGGTTTTGGACTAATGTATCATGTATATGTGAAGTTCAGAGGCTAAAGATTTAGGTAGCTTTTAATATAACATGGTAATAGCTGCCACACACACGTACGTGCATAAAGCACAGTAACACTACCATAGACGCATTAAAGAGTCATGAGTCTATTGCGTGTGAGATACTGACCAAAAAACATTCTTCTAAGAATGGTTCTGTTATCAGAAAATAAACTCTTAAAAAATTTCATAAATAAACACAACATATGCAGTGTAACATAGCATTGGTGTTGCTTTATCACGCCTGAAATAAAGCCAAGGAAAATCCTGACAAAATTTTTAAAGGACTGAGTCTCCAATAATGCTAAATTTCTGCATGCTTATTTTGTGGAGCAACAAGGTCCCATCTGTCCATCACAGGATATTTCTTCTGGCATTTGTCAACCTGTCTTGTTTTCACTGGGTTTTTATTAAATGTTTTTGGCCACAGTATTCATTTTTTAGGGTCAGGCACCTTATGTATTTGCTTTCCACGGGAACAATATTTAAGATATACATCAAAACTGCCAAGCTTTCTGTATTTCCCCAGATACAGTTTAGGTTTTACTGCTTTGAGAAGTCAAGCAAAATGACATCTTTTATTGACTGACTAAAAAGGTGTAATTTTTCTTGATTTCTCATTGCATCCATAATGGCTAAAACAGTACAACACCCTACTACTACTACTGTTTTACTGCTTGAGACACTACTCATGTTAGTAGGGTCTATCACCTTCTAGAAAGACTTTTTTTTAATTAATTATACACAAAGACATGAAGAGGTGTGCTCTGACCTGTGCCGTGTTAATCTAAAAAACGGGGTTAAAAATGCTTGACCTGACCTGACCTATTAGGTGAAACATTAGTAAACCTAAACAGGTTTTATTTTTAAATATTTTACCTATGAACACTAATGCATTTGTTATAATGTTCACACATTTTTGTGCCACTTAAATAAAAGGTTTTGTATTGTTTGTGCAATGACTTGTTCTATACATGACGTGACTAACTGATATATTGGCATAGTGGGTCTCATGGTGGTAAACCTTCACAATGGCAGCCAGGTCCAGAGAAGAGGGAGGTGGGACATTTCTTACAAACCATAGTTTCACTGGGTGATCTTTGCAATTTAGGGTGTGATTGTCGGTTTTGTCATGAAAGAGAATATGGATATTCAATGCCTTTCCTCATAGTTGCAAAAATCAAGATTAATATTGAGTAATTATATGGACCTTATAATGTATGTAATCAATATGGACTAAATCCTGAACATCAACAAAAAAAATGTGCACTTATCTTACCTGCACTGTCTTGGACCTTAAACTTCTTTTGTCTTTCAGAATCACCATGCTTCGATCATTTCAACTTTTGTTTGGATTCAGGGTTACACTGATATCCCAAAGCTTCCCAGTTATGAAATAGTTCTTAAAGTTATCCCAGTTTTATATTGGAATATTAAATGTCACAATACTTCATTTCAGAAGTCAACATTGTAGGCAATAGACGTTTTCATGTTTAATTGTTCTAAAACAATAGATTCAGCCGATCAATAACTAATCATAACATAACTCATCACAATACTGCCTTCTATCTCATGCACTGTTATTCATTGATTCTTAATTATGATTTGCTGAAGGGTGGCAATATTTTCTTTTGTTGTTAATGTTGAAGGTTAGCCAGACCTTAGGTCACTTTCAACAGACATCCTGCCATGACATAATTCAGTAGCCAATCACTTGACTGAAGCATACGAATGACGTCAGTCCTGCCATACATTGACTAGGAAAAAGTGAATCTCCAATGTTATATTGTTCTCTCGTCTTAGCACAATACTTAATTTTTTGGTTGTTAGTATCAATGTTAACTTACTTGTGAAACAGTGAACATACACTATAAAGACCATATGCTAGAAGTTTTAGTTTGCATATTTTGGTAGAAAGTGGAGCTACTCTTTGGCAACTTAAAAAATCAGTGCTGCAGAAAGCTTTTATCAGGTTCAGGCTTAAAACTTCATCATCCCTTGTATACATACTGTATATAGACAGGTGAGATACTGTACATAAAGCTTACTATCATGATGATTTGAATTTGTTTTAATTCTTATTCATTTATTTTTATATCCTTTTTCTTGGCCTCAAAAAATAATGAAGGTTGAGTTTTGGAAGTTTTAGTGGTCAAGGAAATATTTTGGTCTAGTCTCTTTTTTGATTTAGGGTATTTTTAAAGATGTTAATTTTAAAATTTTGTTTTTAGTATTGATGTCTTCATTGTTAGTTTTCATCTCCTGATACTGCAGGGTATAGTTAGGAAATCAGCCCAGAGATGGTACTGGACCATAAACTGGTCAATGCAGACACCCATTTTTATCAGAGTTGCGAGTGAATGTCATTTTCACTCATTATGAAATACCTGCATATTACTAAAATGATGAAGAATCAATCACCCAGCACCAAAACTGTACACACTGTGGCATGTATATTAGACAATAATCAAAAATATGCAGATGATGTATGTTTCCAATCATGACAAAAGTATTGATAACGGTATCTTATGTTTCAAGTGAAGGCTCTTGTGGATACAGTACACTGCATTCAAACAGGCACAAGCTCTACATTCTGATCTCTGTGTACATCTGGAACTTGATACTTTACAGAGATACAGGTACCAAGTAGGATGGCAATTACAGTCAATATGGCATTGCTACATCATCTGTTCTGTTACTGGTGACCCTTTGCTTGACAAAGGTTACTTTATAAAAATAGACAATTTCTATATCTCACTTGAACTGCTTGAGATTCTACTTCAAAGGAAAACTGATGTATAGGCACTTTATGAGATGATATGCCCGGAGGCTCTTGTCACATGAACATGTTAGGCTACAGTATGGTGCAGTAGATCTGTGGCCAAAAACCAAATCATTAAGACCAAGTGGAAAGATAAGAAAGACATCTGCCTTCTAAGCACTGTTCACAATGCAGCAACTGTCAATGTTCATGTCAAGGAAGATGTGGAAGTCAATATGCTTTGCACTGTAGTAGGCTACAATAAGGGGTGTCATTTGTGCTATTCAGTTCCTGACATTCTACCTATCATGCACAAGCAGCAGAAAAAATGTTACAAACCCATCTTTTGCTATCTGTATGAACAGTGCCTATTAGTGACTGTTTTAAAACAAATCACATGAAGCACATAAAACGAATCAGTAGTCAGAAGAGAAGGGGACACTACATATGCCTTTCCAACTGTTGATGTTATGATATTTACATGTTTCTGTTATACCTAATAACATTTTTCGGTGAAAAAATGTAACACTTTTGTATCTTTTTTTATTTCTGGAGGTAAACTTAACACTAAGGAGGTTAAACTTTTCTGTTTTGATTTCCTTTCTCACTATCTTAGCAAAGAGGTTTTCTTCAGATTACAAGCTCTGCCTCTGTCATTGCATACAGTGTGTACTGTACTAAATAATTTGCACCTCATTTACATCTCCGTATGCCTACAAAAATTGCTTTAATTCTATAGTGCATCCAGAGCAGCATCAGTCTATCACATATGCTGTGAAAAATATTGCAATGAACATGATGTTTACTAGAATAAGACTAGCTGTATTACTCAACCTTGTCTGGGAAATTTCCATTGGTTAATTAGGTGTATCAGAAGCACTCTGTAACTAAGTGCTTTTCTGTATCCAATATATATATATGTATATTATAAACCACTAGGGAGCGTACTGCCACCCTAAACCCCGACACAGACAAGCAGGTCAGAAGTTCAACTCAACACCTGTGTTTATTTACAGTTAGAGCATCATTCACCAACACCACAATATACAGTCCATTCCCTTCCTTGCCGCCAGTCCTTCCTCCTCCACTCTTCCTCAGGCTTTGTCCACTCCTTCCTCCCGACTCTGGCCCCTGAATGGTGGGACTGGCCCCTTTTTATAGGAAGAAGCACTCCAGGTGCCTAACGAGCTTCTTCTGGCCAAATTTCCGGATGTGGCAAAAATGTGGCCAAATAAGGCACTAAAAAGGTCCATGTGCCCCTTGGCGGTGGCTACGGGTTCCAACAGGGTTGAGCTCCTATGCTTATAACCCGTGGCTCCACTGGAAACCAAGGGGGCTGCCCTCTATCGGCCTGGGGCAGAAACTGTCCCACAAATATTCCCTCCCCCGGTCCTTTCTTCTAGGCGTCCTGGCCGGGCAAGGATTCCGGCCACCTGCCACAATATTTATATACATATATATCTATTATATAAAAAAATCTTGAGTCGAGACGTGATCATCGTGACGTCACGCGAGACTAGACATTACAACCTTAGGAAGCAAGACCCGTGAGACAGTGACTTTTCCAAATCACGCCCTACTTACAAACAATTTAAAACAAGTTCACGGACATCTAACCTCGCAGTTGTTGGAATGCTTTTGGCAAACACACTTCATGTGCTCCCAGCTCTTAAAAATGGTATACATTCTAGATGGCATGTGAACGACTAAGCGAAGAAGAAAGAGCAGCGCATCGAAAAGAGACACGAAAATGTTGGAGAGAAAAGAAGACAAAAAAGGATGCACAAGAGAACAATAATAATCTATGTGCAAATTCAGAAAATAAGAAGAGTAATAATCAGCCCGGACATCCCGCGAGAAACACTTTAACGTCGCGCAAGACAAAGCAGTGAGACAAAAGGACAGCTGCTGTACAGGCTTTTAAATAATTGATGTGCAGCGCAACAAGCAGAAGACACAGCTCGGCAGCAGCAAGCAGAAAGACAGCAGCTGATCCGTCCGCATCTCCTTAGTGTGTGTTCAACACCAACCACCACCTCTCTTTACCTCCTTTCACAACGCGAGCGGCAGAGACGCGAAGTGGCTGGTGCTTAGTGCGCCTGGGGGTTGGGTGGTGGGCTTGGGGGGAGGTTAGTAAGTGAAGTGAGGACAGCTGCTGTACAGGCTTTGAAATGATCAACGCACATCATGAGAAGCAGAACACACAGCACGGCAGGAGGAGCAGTAAGCAATCAGTTAATCTGTCTGCATCTCCAAAGTGTACGTTCAGATACCCCCTTCACAACGCGAGTGGCAGAGTCGCAAAGTGGCTGGCGCATGGCTTGCTCTCTTGGGCTCGCAAAGCGAACAGGGGGCAAAGCCCCCTAGTATATACTGTATATATATCTCTATATGTAATCTTCATTTGGATCTTGATCTTTGTTTGTCCGCGAATGAATTAGAAGAAGAAGCACTAGATGGCAGTAGAGAGACAGCTAAAACATAGGCATTGCATTAAGAATCTCCTCCAGGCTTATACTACTGAAGACTGTAGTACTCCAGTCACACCTCAAAACACAGACATTCAAACTAAACAAATTGTTGTGCTTTAAATTAACTAAAGAGATCTTCATTTAGATCTTGATTTTTGTTTGTCTGCGAATTCCATGCATGCGTAGACCACCGTCCAGTTAAGTATGTTGTTGTTACTCACGGATGTCAACAATGTGCCGGAATAACAAAAGGGGTGGTGGACAGTGTTATGCTGGTTAGCTCCTGAGGCCTGGTTAGAGAATGAGATTGCTGAAGATAAAAGGTACGTGCCTACGTAACATATGAATGAAAGAAAGACAGTGGGTAAAATGAATAACAGCATAACAGCACGTTCCGGAAATTATTATTGTTAAGTTGTAGCCGGCGAGTGCTGCGCGTCTCACAGTTGTACCGTGCCTTGCTCACATGTCAGTGAAGTGATCCCTATTTATGCTTTAAAGAGCGTGGATACCTATGTGTCCCCCTTTTATAACCATTGCTCCGTGTATATTGCCTTACTCTTTGGATTGCCACAAATCAACCTGCGAGATTGGAGAAAGGTTGATAAGAGATCGTGACAGAAAACGACAGCATCATGAAAACGAGATGGACTGTGAACGGACAGAAGCAGAAATGCTCCTACACCACCACATAATTACGATTCGGACAGTGATTCCGAGTAGGCTGTTCCTATCGAATCAATATCCAAGGGTTTTCTTTTGTAATTTTGTTTCCCTTATGTGCGACAAAGGGCCCAGTTCACGACTGGCAGCAGCGTTTAAACAGGGAGCCCTTCACAGACAACTTTAACACGCGCAACGTAGTTGGGCGCACATGGCTAGTATATATATAAATATATATATATACATATATATGTATATATTTGCTATTCA
>JANRMT010062804.1:9818416-9923865 GCA_026402145.1 Polypterus bichir lapradei | reverse complement strand
GCGTTCGGATCCGTCCGCGGTCTCCTACTCGCGCGTGCGTGACAATAGATATATACAATTTATGTGCCACATATGGTACATGTGTTGAACATGATGGCAAACAAGTTGAGACATTCATGTAAATCATCTTGAACATATGAAGTATGTTTTGTGACTAAATAGTTTCCGCCATTTAAATGTTAACATAATTTTGACTCATCCTGTATATAAAAACATTTTAAAGTCCCTTCCTTTCAAAGATCCCAGAGTACAGTGGGAAAAGGATCGCTTACTCAACATTTCAGAAAAGCAGTGGAAGGCAGCGATGCATAAAATTCATTTCAACTCCATATGTGCAAAGCATACAATTATTCAACTTAAAATCTTTTATCGAGCATATCTGTCTTGTGTAAATTTGTCCAAAATGTTTCCTGTGCAGGGTTCCAACCTATGAACAGTGCAATCAAGCTCCAGCCTTATTGTGCCATATGTTTTGGGCGTATAACAAATTAACATCATTCTGGACCAAAATCTTTAAATGTTTATCAGACAGCCTTGGTGTCTCAATCACTCTTAATTAGGGCTGGACAAGTTAACACGTAATTAAGTAATTATCATGTGTTAACGCAGTTTTTGTTATTATTATTATTATTTTGAAAGCCTCACTCTCGCTAGTGATCGAAAGAGATCAGCGATCTTCATGTTACAGTGTTTTTTGATAAGCTTTTGCTAGAAGGAAAGTTAGCTTTGTTAATCTGACTTTGATTCCCTGTGCGTGCATGAGTAGCGAAGAGCAAACAGCTTCTAAAATGGCATGTGGAGAGATACCAAAGTGAATGCTCAAAGCAAAACAATCCGTGGATGACTTTTTTCATATTATCACTGAATCAGACTCCGATTTTGATGCAAGTAATCTGTAAATGTAGATCGAAAACGAAAGTGAGGTACCGGCATCAGCTGATCAGTCCCCAGCTGATCGTGGTGCTGAACACGTTCGTGTAGCTGATGCACCTATGGCAACGTTCACCTGGGAGGACAAACACGATGACATTAGGTACAAACCATATTGCGTCTCACTGCACCCCCCATGCACCTGTCGCATAAAGACAGCTAGGTGTACTCCCACATGGGCTTAAAGTGGAGAAGGACAAACAAACTGTAATTGCCTTTACTTCACTACTAGCACGTAGACACTTGCTCAACTTGAAGAATCCTAGCCCACCTCTTTTAAGTCAGTGGGTAACTGATGTTATATTTGAAATTGGAAAAGATTAAATTCTCACTTACTGGGTCTGTTCAAAACTTTCCTAAAACTTGGCAGGATCTAATCAATAGCATTTTATAAGCTTTTACACTGCCTGCTAGAATTGCATAGAAATATGTGTAGAACTTATAAATCTCTTAATTTTTTTTGTATATGTATTTTCCTATTTTTTTGGCATCTATATATTTTCATGCTGGAATCCACAAAAAGTTTCATAAATTTATAAATCCTATTTAAGAGATCTACTGATTACTGATGATTTTTCATTTTACATTATAAATGAGATGATAAAGAGCTGGGGCTTCATTCACAACGCCGTATGTAGAATTCACACCTAAACAAGGAGTATGGACAAAAGTGGAAATGTGTATATGCACAGAAAAATGCAGATGCAAAAAAACGTACATAAGCCAACTTCCATGCATTTCCGCTCCATAAATCCTGTTCAGTGTGAAAAGTAACACACATGCACACGCCTGCCATCCCACCCCGACTCCTCCCATAATTGTGCATATTTTAATATGCAAATCAATATAAATATCACCTTCTGTTAAGTGTTTGATTAAAGGACAATAGCAAAAGCATGTGAAAAAGAGAATTTCAGCGAATGCGCAAGTGGAGGCAAGGAAAAATGTACTATTCGTTGGCTTAACACTAGAATCCCTGTAACCTATGAAAAAAGTTGTAATCCTGGGCTACCTTAAATTTCTTTGCACCTCCTCGTCCACATCTTTGTTTTGCAAATGTGTCGATTAGCAGCAAGCAGCCTGCTATCCCATCTACCACCGACGCAGCTCAAGTCAGGCAAAAAGTTCTCCCAGCTCGTCTGTTTATCTGGTTGTGAGGTGCCTGAAATTGTATAGGGTAAATACAATTTTGATGGTCTTTATATAAAAAAAATTATGTTACTTACATAAAAGCCACATCGAATGTTGTTTAGCTATATTTATGTACTTATCTTCCTAAAGCATAAAGTTACATGTAGGCTGCAGAGCTTTCAGTGTTTGATCGACATAGGCATGTTGACAAAGTACATGTGCAATGCCACTCCAAAAAACATAATCGCAAACAGAACTTTGCATGATTCCTTGGCAAGCTCAGCAGGCCCTGTTGTTTCGTATAAGGACATGTGCATGCAGATTCACTGGCAGGATGATGCCCAACCTCTTGCTGCATCCAAATGGGGCATATTTTGCCTTTATCCCTTCTGTTCTTATGTTTGTCTGGATGTGCTCGTGGGGAGAAGTGCTTCTGTTCTCTTTTTGTGATGTTGAACTGTCATCCTCATCTGAGTTCACTTCTGTTATAGCACATCTTTATTTGAAAACAGTGTCAGATTTGGGGGAGCGTGAACATGATGGAGAGAATAAAACTGAATAAAAAAAAAAAAAAAACACTAACTTTTACAAGTGCCATAAATTTGCACCAGCTATTACAGATGTAAATCAAATGTAAGTTTTTATTCTATAATAGTAACAATGAGAGTAGTTTACTACTCAAAACGGTAAATGCAGGAAGGACCCGAAATCAAGCCCACAATCTCTTGATTATGAGAGAGCAGTTCTTACCTCTGCACCAGCCAAGCAGTCATGTCAGCATCATACCTTAACCCGATTTCTTTTTCTTCGGTTATATTCTTGAAGAAAAGCTCACTTATTTTGTTTTACTTGTACCGTTTGTGAAAGTGTTTATTTGGTATTTGGATTTCAGTCTTCACACATTATACACTTTATGTCAAAATTTTGTCATTAGTACTATAACATGAAAAACGTTTCTGTTTTAGCTATGCGTTCAATAATTCTTGCCTCACATTTCCTGTCAGCCTACATTTATCCAGATCGTTGTAGACACGGAACACACATTAAATGCAGGTGTTCCAAATAAAGATATATTATATATCCTTTACAATTCCAGACCTACCTCACACTCAGATAAACAGACTTAAGCTGGAAGAACTTTTTGTCCAACTTGAGCGGGGGGGGGGGGGCTGTGGGAATGTGGTAGAATAGCAGGGTGCTTGTGCTGTTGTACACATTTGCAAAACTAAAATGCTGATGAGGAGGTGGAAAGGAATTTACGGTGGCCCAGGATTATAACTTTTTTCATAGGCTTCAGGGATTCTAGTGTTAAGCAGTGGTATAAAAAACAAAAGGAATTGATTGAGTGATACAGAGTCGTGGAGAAACTCGAAAGGTCAAGTTTAGAAAGTCGCACAATACCCGAAATAAGAAAGAAGTGGTCAGATATCAAAGTTGCCATGAAAAGGTGAGTTGTAGCCCACCGTCTGAGTGTCATACGAAAGCATATTAGGGGACAGAGAAAAGACAAAAAATAGGGACATAGTAAAAGAAAATGATTGAAATGTCCACTTTAATCTTGTGGTTTATTTTTTATTATAGTTCTTACCGCTGAACTACCAAAGCAGTCATGAAAACAAAGTACACTAATCCAATTTCCTTTTCTTTGGTTATAGTCTTGAATAAAATTGCACTTGTTCTGTTATACTTGCACCTTTTGTGAAAGTGCTTATTTGATATTTGGACTTCAGTCTTCACACATCATACACTTCATGTCAAAATTTTATCATTAGTACTAAAACATGGAAAAAGTCTGTCTTTTAGGTATGTGTTCAGCATTTCTTGCATTTCCTGTCATCCTACACTTACATAGATGTTTTGTAGACAAGGAACACACGTGAAATGCATGTGTTCCAAATAACAATATATTATTTAGCCTATACAGGTACCTCACTCCCAGATAAACAAGGCTTGAGCTGAGAGAGCTTTTTGCCCTTCATGTGGTAATGTGGGGATGGGATAGCAGGCTGCTTGCTGCTTGTTTTGATCGACACATTTACAAAACAAAAGACACTGACGGACGGATTTAAGGTGGGACAGGATTACGAGTTTTTTTGCAGGCTTTGGTAATTCTAGTGTTAATTCTTAACAGTACATTATTTAGATGAAGTTAAAAATGTGTATCTGTATAATCCAATATACATGTTTAAATGCTGTAAATCTTCTGTAGAGCTTTCCTATCAGCTGCTGTACAGCTGTGATTCCACACTCAGATACAGTGGGTTAAAATACTCAGAGTGGTTCACTGAGAGTAACAACGCTAAAGAAGCTAAGGTATTTGGAGTAGTTTGGGCATTTGGTGGATCATTATATTGTTACAGGTTGATTACAATCAGATACCTTAAACTTATAAATGATATGTGGTTAATTTTAGTGTATTTTATAAAGCCGCGTCAGGGATGTAAATCTAATAAAGAATGGGAAACCACACAAGCACTGCTTTAATGCTGGATACCGCCAGTTTGCAAATCCAAGCAGAAAAGTTGCATACACAAGGTGTTGTGCTGCTGTGAGAATGTGCGTGGCTTTACACCAAGTTTAGTTTTTATACATCACGATGTGAGAATGGAAACAGGTATATGTAACATTTTTTTGCATATGCACCGTTTATACAAGAGGCCACTGGGGTACTAGCTGGCAATCCCTGTATACTGTGGTAAAAAAATAAAACAAAAAGAAAAAGAAAAAAGAAACAGTTGCAATAATACATCAAGTTTTTACATATTTACATATTTTCAGACATGAGTCCATAAGTCAGGCTGCTGAATGGAGGTAGTGCTGACCTTTATGTGTGAGGCAGGGTTACATGAGGAACCGTGAAGTGATCGGCTTTTGGAGCTTCTGGTCTACAGATGAAAAAGAAGATGTGAATAACAGTGACTCACTCTCAACCCGGGTGGAATTACAATCACTATACCACCCCTAAGAATACCCCCCACTCTTGCGTGTGTGACAACATCATTTTGTTGGTATATAATCTAAAAAACTCACTCTTTGATTTTTTGGAGTGTACATTTTTTTTTATCCACATTACTCAAATTACCTCATAAATCTTATTTGAAGACTGGATGAAAATAAATTTACGCAATATTTATATATATATTGTCACACACGTGCGCATGGGAGGCAGCTAAAGGGCTTGAGTAAGGACATACCAGGATGTGGTAGAGTGCACTGACTCTTTTTCTCCCTTGCCTGCAGACCATTCACGGGAGATTCCACCTGGTCCTCTTGACGTCACTTCCGGGACCGAGCCAATGGAAGGAGACCTTGCCGGCTCCAGCCCCTGTGATGTCACGTCTGGGCTTGCACCAATGGCAGAAGACCTGCATGAGCCCGACCCCTTTGACTTCACTTCCTGTCTTCCCCTTTAAAAGCCTCCACCTTTTCCCTATTTCCTCAGTTCTGTATTGGACTCGGTTTTGTGCACAGCACTGCTATCATTAAAAGACGATTTGCAGCCAGGAAACCAAATGATACGGGTGGCTGCCCCAAACCTTACTATGTCTCATTGTGGGTTTTGTGACAAAATATAAACCTAGTTTTATTAACCTATTTAATTAAACTAGCCTGAGTTTTTTTTCAAAAAATTGAAACTCTAGAACTACCTACATTATTTGAGAAACTCTATACAGCTATTTAGGAGTTTTAGCAGCCAAATGTTATGAATATGTCAGTTATTGCATTTATAATAAATTGCTAATGTTTAATATTTTTAGCGCCTTGCTGTAATGCCATCATGTTTTTTTTTTTTTGGGCCCCAGTCCCGTCATCATGACACAGGCCCTGGTTGCCAGGGACATGGTTACAAGGGTCATGACGCCAGGAGTCAATTCAGTATTTTAAAGACGGAAAAAGTCACCACCGCGACTATTAACTCTCTGAGCTTGTGGATAGAAAAACAAGTCTTTTCTTTGTGATTTTTTAAAACTATTTTACTTATTAAATTCCTGGTAAAAATATGTTACTCTTGTTCCTGACATCTTATTTTCATTTCCTTTTTTGACTTCGAGGAAAGATTCGTTTGACTCATTGTTTTGACCTCTGTTTTGCTTTGACTAACACTTATCTTCTGGTGCCGTTCATTTTTCCTTATGGTCTCTCATTAGTCAGTATACTGTACATGATGACTTAAACCTAGCATTTCATACTGGCCTGCCCAAGCCGTAATGTGAAAAATATCTGATATTGTAACTTGTTAAATTAAACCAAAGGGCTTTAATCAGAGCTCTTCAGAGAAGGGTGGCTGCGTTGTCAGTGTACCACTTAATTTTACCATACCGTGATAAACATTTCACTTGTGAGTGATAGTTTGAAGGTTTGAAATGAAGCATTTACACAATATGTTACAATAATAAATAAATCCCAAGAATATGTGTAATGTTTTAAAATTCTGAAGTAGATATTATGAAGAAGCTCAATGCATCAATTTAAACATCATTGAATCAAGTTTTAACAGCAGTATTAAATACTATGTTTTACCTTTTCTTTGTTAGTTTTTTTCCAGTTTCTTGGCAAACACTTCATCATTATAAATCCTATATTAATATTTCAGTCCTTGTTTTGAACTGTAAACACTGTATTTTTACATACTTTAGTGTCACATAGGAAGTCACTTATCTCATTGGAACAGTTATGACTTCATATTTACTGGCTTTTGACCTTGGAAAATAATCTTTCATTAGCCAGATGCTTTACTATTAAGCCAAAAAAAAAAATATAGAGAGAATACTTTTAAAAGACTGAATTCACTGCATTTCGCTACATTTAAAATATATGATACTAGTAAAACACATGGACCTCAGGCTTTGATGCCCCATGCCAGCAGCCAATTACACCACCTTGAACTCTGGCCTCTGTGTAGATCATAAATGAGATTGACTAGAGACATAGACCAAAAATCATAAAAGTGAAATATGCTGGGAGCTACAGTGTTCAATTCTACAACAAAAAAGGAAAAACATTTACTAAAAGAAATATACAAATCTGATCCTTTCTTATTTTCTTCTAATAACCAAGACATAAGAAAAAAGAGAGAATAAAAATAAAAACCTATTTACAAAAATGTTGCAAGCTTACCATTCTCCAAATAATCCCACTTAAACAAAGCTCTACAGCTTTGAATTCTACCACATGTGAGATGAGCATGGGCTATGCAGAGCTTCATTAGCCTCCCCCTTTCAGGTTTCAGGTGCCCACACCTGAGCAACTGGACACACAATCTGCCCACTGAACCTCACCCTCCCTCCAACAATAAATGTGGTAAGTACCATTTTTTTCTACATGTGAAAATCATGACAAGACCCTTCACACTGTTTGCATACATTTCCCTGTCTTTGTCGTTCTTTGTCATGCTTGTATACCATATTCTGCACTTGACATTCCTCAGCCTAGCCTAGGGTTGGCAGATTAGAAAATTAGAAATACGGGACACTCTTAAAACCTCTCTCTATATTACTATATATATAAATTTATACATGCCCCCTACACACCCAGACCAATATATTATATAAAGTAGAGACATAAATTAAAAACATAAAGCAAGGATTTTAATGGATTATGAGGAAACAAAAGTAAAATCATTTGAAAATTATTTTATACAAGCTAAAACAAAATTCTGCAAAAGTGAAATAATTTAAAAAATATTTATTTAATACAGACCACAGAGAAATATTATTATTATTTAATACAACCAGTTGGGCTGTGGCAAGTAGTAACAACACACTGTATGTTGCAATGTTGATACAGAACTGCACAGCACCGCGGCTGGAGAGCAAAACGGTAACAGTGTTGGTGTCCTCAGCCAACCATGGCAACTAAACAAGTTGCAAACAGGCAGCAAGGACTAGTTTCCTTGTTACATTTGGGTTATTTTCATCAAGAGAATCTGAGAAAAGAAAGTGTAATTACTTATAAAATTACAAATAAGTATCGTAAGAAGGTAGTAAAAATATATTTTTATTACGAAATTTGAAAATGAACTAAATACGGGACATTTGGGAGTCCTTGAAAGGTCAGTACAGGACAGGGGACAAAATGATCAAATATGGGACATGTCCCGTATATAAGGGACATCTGGCAACCCTAGCCTAGCCCCAGTAGTTACATGCAGACACTCGGTCGCATGCATTTACCAGTCTTTATTGTTTTTACATCCTGTATCCCGCACTTGATGGTGATCAGGTGGTGCTGCTTTCTTCTTCTTCCTGCTATAGTGTTCTTTGTTATGTCATCAACCTTTGCAGTTTCCTTGGTGCTCAGCAGATGTGATTGGTTTTCTTTTTCTTTCTGCCATGTCATGTTGTTTACCTATCAATTTTCCATAATAAATTCACAAGTCTTCTTTGGCTAGGGTTGTCTGAAAAGCATGTGTGGAAGTAGTAATAACCCCAAAGCTAATCAGGATAACATTCTGGTGAATTGTGCATGTGTGAGGCTAAGCATCTATTCAAGGAAGTGGTCACAAAAAATGCATCTTCCTTCTTCAGGAGTCTATAATGGTTTATTTATATATGTTTTTTTGTATGCATTTTATCTGTCTTTTCATTTACAGTTTCATACCCAAAGGGGACTGGAAATGGGAATGCATGACTTTAATTAAGAAGGTAGTCAATGTGTTCTCAAATATACTGCTGAGTTCTGATGTCATTAGTATACACTTTTCAAAATGGATCTTGTGTTTTGCGAGGAATGCTGAAGCTAAGATTATTATTCTTTGTTCCAAGAAATAACATGACATTGTATATAAACATTTTTCTTGGAATAATTAATAGTGCATAACCTAAGGTATTGGAGATTTATAAGGATAATGAAGGATGGCCTGTGTACGTTCTTTCCTTCTGTAAGCCATATAAAGGACACATTTTCTGCTAACCGGAGACCTGGAAACCTCCATTTATCCAGGTGAAGCAGGCAATAACTGCAGATTAAGACTGATATTAAAACTAATATTTAAAATGGTAAGATTCTTCCCTTTTTTCTTTTATTTGTAGTAGAGAAATTACCATTATTTGCTATTACGTCTTAACCCCTATCCCTTGGAAGCCAACTTGGACTGTGTGTTTGACACATTACAAATTAAAACAGAGACTACATTTGAACAATGTAGATACGTGTCATTTGAATGTTTTTTTTGTTTGTTCTGGTGCTAACACTGTTAACAGGCTTCAGTTGTGCCATGAATTAGGGTGAAGGAACGTGTGCATCTCTCTGGGAAGTTTTCATATATTAAGTAAATACAGCTAATTTTAATTTCTTGCCTTATATTATTGTTTATCACAGTGTTTTAGTGTGTTTTTGTTTAATAAAATGTTTTTAATTATCTTGTCCTTTATGGCTTTCTTTACAGTAAACATTTTAATCACCATTACATATTATATTCACTTGTGTTTTTTTTTTTTCTCAAATTCTTATAACTGTATACTGGAATGGCTAGTAACTGATTTAGGGTTTCAGTTCCTAACATCTCTCTGTGCATCTTTAACTATATTAATATTTTTAATCTCTTCAGACGATTGAGTGGATTTTTGTTTGCAATACACCCCCATTATTACAGAAGTGCAGGGTGCACTGCAAGGCAATCCCAAGGTATCTGATAATTGCAAAAGAGGTTTTAGAGGGTTTGAGTAGCCCAAAAAAAGCCACCTTAATGATTCTTGGAAAGAATTTTGGAAAACCACTGGGAACAATACACATAATTCAGGTTATAATATACAACAGGACAGGCTTGTAGAAACTTAAATCAAAAGTAAGTAACATAAGGTTAGTTAATACAGACAGATGGGATTGTGACAAAAATCTCTCTCTTATGTCAAAAATTAAATATGTTATGTGGTACAATATTTGTCAACCAATGTTAGGTTTATTTAAATTTAAGACTTAATGATGATGTGAAAATTGTCCTGATATATCAGACCATAAAATTAAAAAGAGGATACATTTTCTTTGTCATATCCTTATTTCCTAAACACATATTTCCTGAATTTTTACTCATAAAGACCAGAGTTTCGTATCTACATTTTTTCTACATTTTATAATACATATTCTGACTTGCCTTGAAATATATAAAGTCTACTGTAATTGTTATGTCACTGAGATTTTATTAAAAACAGAATAAAAAAGAAAACATGAACGTCATCAAAACATTCTCTTTGCTTAGCATTAACCATACAGAACTTCACTGTAATGTTAATTTCAAATCCTGGAGCCATTGTGAGACATGTGTTATTTATTTAAATTCCAAATAAAATTCTTAACTGTCAAGGCTCAAGAAACTTTGTACGGGAGATGTGTTGCTTGACAATACATAAATAATTCACAATAAATACAGCTCACCGTTAAAGATTACAACGTGTAGAATAATATGCTTTGTAACAGAGTTAAGAAAGCAATCTTTTAAAACAAAAGCAAGTGAGATTTATATCTTAAATTGAAATGGAGTAACAATAGCATCCTATACTAAATAAAAGCTTCTCTAGTTCAATAGGTTAAGTCTGTTTTACTGCACCTGTCATAACTTAGTTTCATATAAGAAATATAACTAAAGATAAAAAAAAATGTTTATGTCTCTAGGTCACTTTAATTAAATTTCCACAGAGAATCACAAAAAAATAGCACATGTTACAATGACTTTGGACTAGGAGATGAAAAGTGAACATCAGAAATGTGCTCAGACAGCAGGCAGAGGTCAAAACTGTATTGGACAAAGAGAAATCAAAACCAAATGGTAACACAAAGATCAAAATCATAGATCAAAAGGAGTTTAAAAAACTTACACAAGGGTTGAATTGAAACTATCAATCGCTAATGTTCTTATGAGATTTGTGAAGTGTATCCATATTAATAGCATCATATCCTGTGACTTCAATACCATGACTAAGCTGGTCACTTGACACTACATGAAGCATCACGTAAACACTGAAACCAAGACATTAAGAAAAAACTCTGTCAGTTCAAGTCAAAATAAAAAAATACAACAAATACCACCAAATCCTAACGTAAAAAAAAAACATCAATTGAATAAAATTATACTTATAAAATGTCTTAATAAGACTGCAGCATGTAATAAGAAGCTAAAAATTACTGTAACAATAACTTGAAATGGAAACCCTACAATAAGGTTGCAAAAGCTTGTTTCCCACAGTGAACCCTTCACAGTCAGTATTTGCATATGTTATTAAACGTTACTCCCACTGTTGAAGGAATTCTGTTAGCCTATAAGCGAGTACTATTAAAAACTGTCACTAATTGTTTTACTGTCTTATGCCCATATCCTCCTTAACATTTACACTTTTATTCAAGTTATTACCTTAGATATAGCAGACTTGCTTGAATGGTAACTTCGGATGCATAATTGTGAAGTAAACAAAAATTACAGAGTATTTCAAAAAGTAATGCTGATTCTACAAACAAAACCACACCGTTTCTTCCATGCATAAATTGCTAGATAAATGTGAATCCAAAACATCTTAGACTCAGATATGAGCTGAGAAATGGCAAATGACAAAACAATTGCCCCACCATCAGATTCAAGTAAATCACCCAAATGAAGGTGGCAAAATTTTAATTAACATTGTGATACTATCACTTAATTTTCTTTTTAGTGTTATACAAAAAAACTTCTTTGAATACAAAATGGCATAAAAGGTGCTTCTCTAAATTACTGTACACTGGTGAGTAAATCATGTTTATTAACATAAACTAGGAGACTTGCTTAACTTATGATAACAGTGATGTAAGTTTTCCACAATGTGTCCCTTCATATCTGAGTCATTATTTACTTAATGTAATAGTAAGCCTTAACATTCTGTTTATCATGAGTAGTTATTGCCAGTGTGTTACAGAAAGTTCAGGACGCCTCAGGATGAATAGCATGCATTCTACAGCCAACAGTTTGTAGGATGCGCTGTCATTGTAGTGTGTTTTATTTTATTATTAAAATACCACAATAAAACAATTTTGCAATTACTGTTTGAAGAATTCTACAATGAAATTTTGTTTATTTCAAACCACTGGAACATTTTTTTTAATATGACATTATTTTTTTATTAGAAAAAATCTTTAGAATATATTTGAATAAAGTACACCTTGTGATATAGTGGGTCCACGGCTAGAAAAGAATGGCCAGTTTTTAAATAAATAATTGTCGCACTTGCGGCTTAAAGAGGGGGTGTGGTAGTGTGGCCGAAACAGTTCCCAGGCGCAATGTGGGTATGGGCGTTTCCGCACTGAAGTACACAGGTGTGGGATTGCCCATGTCTGTAATTGATGCTGGGAGCTGCTAATTGCCGCACCTGTGCCACGTCCCCATTATAAACAGGAGAAGTGCAAGTGTGGAGGGAGAAAAAGAAAGAAATAAAAGAAACAGAAGAAAGGTTTGGAGAGTGACAGCAGCATGAAAGAGGACGAGCCAGTCAGCTGAAAAAAAGAGAGAAGTCCTATGTGGAGCGAAGGATCAGCGCTCGAGGGACGGATCGCGCCCAGTGATAATGTGAAAGAACAGGTTCGATCGTGGAGGAGTCTGCCCTAGGGATCCGAGGGATGACTGTGAGTGCGAGAAGGAAGATGGGAGGACAACAGACCCAGAGCAGTCTGGCGGATGCCGGCGGAGACACCCAAGATGGGGGTCAGTAGTGTAAGGACCGCGGCAGCTGAAGTCTCTGCATCTGAACAAGCCTTGGGTGAGCTGGGGAAACTGGGAAGGAGCTGTGCTTGGCTGTTGTGACCCCAATGACTGCTGTAGGATATTAGTCTTGTTTTAGCCTGGTTTTAAACACTTGAATTTTTTAATCTTTATGGATTATTAATTTATGGACATTTTGATGAACTCTTGCTTCGTGTGGTGTCCTTATTGTCTAGCTCATCAGGTTACAATACCGACGGTGTTGGGTTGAGAGGCTCTCAGAAGAGTGGTGAGAGCATGGAGCAGAACTTGCATTGTCACACACCTCACCTCTTTAACAAAGTTTTAAAATAAATAGTCCTGTATCACATACTGTATTGCAGCTAAGAAGCCTTTATGGAAAAGCAACAACCAAAGGATTTTGAGTGGTAACTAATGGCAGAAACTCTCATGATGAGGTTATTCTAAATTTGAAATTTCTGAATCACAGATATGCCATAATAATAGAAAAAGAGTGGCAAAAAGTACATTGACGCCAGTCTGAATGATTCTGTTATACCTTTTGACAACTTCTGCATGGTCTTTGCGTTAATTTCAGCCACTGATATAGAAGATGTGATCAAAATCAGCTGAATGATAACTGCTGAGAAATATAAACAAATTTTGATTAATTATACTGTAACTTAAAGAAAATTACTTACTGGCAATAACTTGATCTTTCAGCACATCAAATACTCCTTAATAAATTCCAAACTAAACTAGGATGTACTTTAAACAGTAGTCTACAAGATAAACATTAGAAGTATTGAATTGGTCATGTCAGAACACCAATGTCGGATCACTTTAATAGGGAAAAGAGCAAAATATGCCAGATCAAAGGCAGAGTTTTGTTAAATCCTGTATAAAGCTGGGAGAAATTTGCCAAAGGAGTACTTTAGGAAATAATGCTGCAATGTACAACACAAATAAAACTTGATGCTCAGATATTTAGCTTTAAAAATAATTTCTGTGGATGTATTAAGTTTCTATATTACAAGATATTAGTAATCAGAGTATAAAATGCTAGGCTCTAACGTGGTATTCTTTTTTAGAATACATTTTATTGAATTATTTGAAAGTATATAGTCTTATCTAAAGAATGTTTCGCATACTTGGAATGTGACTGAATTTGAACTGTTCTACAAGGAATAATAAGATTAGGTTGCAATATCCAGGTTTGCTTGTCAAGTTCATTGAGATCTATGTAAACAAACAACTGGGTTCAATGTGAAAGAGTTGTAGTGCCACTAATATGCCATAAGGGCAAAGAACAGGACCAGGGATAAATGTGAGTCAAAAACAAAGCAAAAGGTCCTTGCCAAGAAGTGAGTAAACAGCTGATACCAAAGGCAAAATGTAATCCTAATCTCATAGTCAAATGTCAGACCCTAAATGATGTCTATAAAACAATAACGCACTTGACTAGTGATGTCACATGGTTCATAGAACCGGATGTACCCTGTAACAGCAACATAGCAACTACTAAACAAACCAGCACAAAGTGGGACTGCTGAAGGATGCAAAATTATTGTTGTTCCATTTAAATGGAAGGATCTGTTAAAATCAACAACAGGATATGGTTCAGTGACCCAACAATTGTATAAACTAATGCCAATCATAACATAATCCCCTCTGAAGGCATGACCTCTGGGCGTACCAGTCAAGATTACGAACATGAAATTGGACTATCAAATGAGGAGCATATACATGGCCACCTGAATCTATAATAAGGTTTTAGGATGATACTACCACCAATGAACCAGATAATACACTTCTCTGGTTACCAATGACCTTGGCAGGTAGAGGAGGTAAAGATTGTTTATACAAAGGACAGGAATTAAACCAGTTTCAGGTAAAAAACATGAAACATGAAAATACAATGGGAAAGCAAGCTTAAAAGACACCATATCAACCTTATTGAAGGTATGTGATGTAATGCAGTTAAAATTTAAATTAACCTCATTTATTTGAAATTTGAAACATAGACACGTCCAAAGGGCTACTCTACAACAAACTAAAGCAGAAGGGGGCAAGGTACTACCCAACTTTCAATTTTATTACTGGGCAGCAAATTTACAGGCCGTAAAGACCTGGGGCCTCAGGTATAAAGCCATGCTTAGAAATCACACTAAAACATGGGGTACGGACAAATGTGGAAATGTGTGCACGCACGAAAAAATTCAGATGCACAAAACTGTGTGTAAGCCAACTTCCACGCACTTCTGTTCCATATATCCAGGTCAGTTTGGAATGTAACACATGTGCATGCACCTGTCGTCCCACCCC
The DNA here is from genome assembly GCA_026402145.1 of Polypterus bichir lapradei. Lineage (NCBI taxonomy): Eukaryota > Metazoa > Chordata > Cladistia > Polypteriformes > Polypteridae > Polypterus > Polypterus bichir. The sequence goes on along the minus strand of JANRMT010062804.1, from coordinate 9,908,819 downwards.
GACTCCTCCCCAGAATTACGCCCCTTTGAATATGTAAATCAATATACATAACCCCTTATGTTTAGTGTTCATTGAAAAGACAATGGCAAAAGCACAAGGAAAAAAAAACTTTAACGAATGCAAAGTGGAGGTCCTATTCAGTGAAGTGGAGGCAAGAAAAAGCATACTTTTTGGTGGCTTTTGCAGTGGTATGAACAACAGAAGGAAATTGATAGAGTAGCAATCAAAAGTTCAAGTTCAGAAAGTCACACAGTTCCTGAAATAAAAAAGAAGTGGTCAGAAATCAAAAGGTGAAAAGGCGAGTCGTAGCCCACCGTCAGAGTGTCATAAGGAAGTATATTAGGACGCAGAGAAAAAAAAAATTACAGACACAGTGAAGAAAAAAACCTCGAAATGTAGACTTTAATCTCAAATTTTCCACTTTAGTCTCATAGTTTATTTCATCATTAAAGCAAAACGTCGTAAACTTCATATTAAACTTGCTAGAGTTTCTCAAACCTTATCGGAACAAAAATAGCATGTTAAATGCTTCGTGTTCCCCAACCCAGTCATTAATCACTGTGTGCTTCTTAAAGGGGCTTTCTCTTTCGTAGACAGGAGCGTGGAGGCAGTTATTGCCACACAGAGTACATTACATTCATGACATTACAGCTCTCTGAACATTTTAGAATAGTAAGATGTATACTTGATATCATTTTCATGATGAACGGGATTAAAGCATGTATTAAACATTTGGGGGCAAGGTGGCACAGTGGTAGCGATTAGCCAGCGCCCTGTCCAGTGATTGTTTATGCCTCCCTGGTCCAGGGATTGTTCCTGCCCCCTGCAAGATGCTTGGTGGGACACGTGTGACCCTGAATGGAGTAATTTAATGCAGCAGTACTGTCTCTGTCAAACATACCAACCCCTAATTCCTGTTCTTCCGTTTTCTTTCTCCATGTAACCAATTGCCACACAATGAGCTCTGTAATAAATGTAAAACCAGCTGTAAGCTTAAAATGCAGATTCTTAAAAACTTTTATGGAACATTGAAAACTCTTCTTATACATGTTTAAATTATTTAATTCCACCCAGAGTCGTGCCAGCCCCAGCAAGCATCAAGCACAAGGCAGAAACATTAAAAAACCTGCAATAGACTGTGTTACTGTACTTATATAGTGAGAATCCTTTTAAAATCAGGAACATTGGTATTTCATAAATCTGTTACCATCTAGTCATGGTTAATTACTGTATGGAACCTGTTACAGATCTAAATAAATAAAGGTTGGTTTTAGAACCTTTATGTGGATGGTTGTTTTTCGAACCAAAAATGGTTCCCCTATGGCATTGCTCTGAAGAACCACTCTGACACCTTTATTTTAAAGAGCGTAAGCACTCAAGAATGATGTTCTTGGCTATAGCCCTTCCAAGATATTTTACCAATAAGTGCCTTTTATAAGAGTTAAAGATTGGCTGAACTTCAAACTCAGTTTTTTCATCTACCTGCACAGAAGCAAGAGGCGAGACTATCTGAGAGTATGGACTAGTGTATGCTGGTTTCATACATGAAACATGAAAGACTTTATGTATTTTAAAATAATCTGCTTAAGTCAACTTTCTTATAATTTTTACAATAGCATAATGGCTGATAAAACACAATGCAAACTTCCATGAAGGAACCTTGAGCCGATTGTTTTTAGTGGAGAGACACACTTTGCTCCTCAAACAGAAAGGAGCTTTTTGCCATTTGTGATTTGGATGAGACTTACATCACTCAAATTTGCTTTAACCGGAACCTTCATTGGAGGAAGCCAAGCAAGATATTCTTTCAAACTGTAACATTTTATTTACCAATTGATACAACAAATTCAACCAATGGCAGGGCCTTACTCCAGTGCTCCTTTAATGAGTCAGTTGCACATCTGATGAGTTTGCCTAGGTCACATAATACTCATTCAGCCTGACTATTCCTCTATACGTGATAAATGTAAATATACAGCCTACCTTGTCACAAAAGGACTGCCAAAAGAAAGAAACAAACTTAGGGCCTCTATCCAAAATTATTGATGTGGGAAGATCAGAGTAGTGAGAAAATGTTGGTCCCATCTGGCAGCTCTTTAGCTAATGGAAGTTTCTTTAGTAGGATGAACTGAGTACTTTAGTAAAGCAACTACTAAAATGAATGTTTTGTTATGTGAGGGTGACAAATTGATCATAAAATCTAAAACTGTTTGACTCTTACCATCTAGTAGCAACCGTCAGAGATGATCACAAACAAACTGAATAACCTGAAGTATTTTTTACCTTGTGTAAAACTAGTGGAGTATGACATAGGTCTTATATCTTTGCTCAAATTATTCCAAGTGAAAAATTGTTGTATTTCGTCTTTATACTGGGTGCTCAATTACTTATTTAAATAGATCTTTTGAGCCCCAGGCATTCAGAAAAACTCATTTTGAGTCTAGTATGTAAGTGCTGTGATAGGAGAATTAATAAAACTGAATGTTTGTTAGCAAAGCTTACAAATATTGGTACCTGTTTCACACTCAAGTGGCTCCCAGTCTGACATTTGTGTTATCTATTTCCAAACCCATTCAGGATATATCACAATACAAAAATAAACAGAGTCCCTATGAAACTCTGAGTAATACAGTATGTTTCTCCAAATTATTAGAAACTTCTAAAATCTCATCAATATAAAATAAAGTGCCATTAAATGTAGTCTTCCACTTGTCCCCTTCAATTATTATGACTAGAATGTAAGCACTACAAAAGTTTTGTGAGCTTGTTACCTATTGTTGATACACAGATGCAACCCTACATCCCCCAGTGGACTTTAAGATGACCGAACAATAATATACTATGGCTGACTCAAAAATGACTGTACAACAGGTGTGAGGCTTACAACACAGTATTTCATACATTCTTCGTTTTGTTATTTCTCTGCATCAAAAAAATCTGCAGAAAGAACAGAATGGCACTATTTCTTGATCTTCATCAGCACTGATAAATATCTTGGCAAGACCCGAGTCTTAAAGGGGTTATGTGTTGGAACCCTACAAATAGAATGAGTGAACTCTTGGACAGATTTGTTAAGATTCTTTTACACCTATAGCAAAAACACAAAATGGGTCAAAATATTTAGAAATTGCACACCAATCACCCATACTTTTCCCAAATTGACCTCCCCAGGTAGATTACTGGTAATGTGTTAGACAGCACTGCTCAGATGATAAAAGCAGGCAACCAGGAAATGTTTCCTTCAGAAATAAAATAAAAATATTTATTTATTGAAAACTAGGAACAAAATCAAAAACCAAATGTATTTTTTCCTTAATCATACCCATTTTTTGGAAGAAACTGTAAGGAGTTGTTCACCAAGATTCTACAATACTACCAGAGCTGAAACACCAAGACAAAGTCAAAGTCAAAACTAAAGAGCAAGGGCCATTGCCAGAATGCCGAAAAGCAGACTTTCTAAGAGCACTTGATTACAGATTAAATCCATATCTCACACTGAAGTTTATTAGCATGCATCAGGAAGGTAGGCCCTAGGAACAGGCCTGATATATATCAAAATGGTGGAACACAGCTAACATTGAAATGATAAAAAAGAAAAAAACTTTCTTGAGCAAAGAAATTAAAGTTAAACTTATACATGTAAATGATCCACAATTAAACTGTCAAAATATAAAATTCTCACAAATTAAATAAAATATTGAATGCATAAACATTTCCTAAGTAGAAAAAAGGGTTCCCAATTCTTAACAACCCGATTTTTACCTCTGATATGACTATAGTAACTAGGGCTACGATTATCTGGTCAGATAGAGGCAAAATAGAGATAGCATCACCTTTTTAATGAGAATCAAATTATTCACAAACTTTTTGGAAAGTTTCTAAAGGAAAAATGGGTACAGATGTCAGAAATATGTATTTAAATAGCTAATAATAAAGAAAGGCTTAAATAAACTTAACTATAAAAGACATTAAACAAAATAGTGAAGCAAGAAATGCCACAGTATGCTCATGCTGACTCAATATACCATCAGATTAAAGTAAAGGGTATAACAATACTATTATATTATATATAATAAAGAAAAAGTCTGAAGAATATTCTTTTGAAATTTGAACAATATACTGTAGATGTTTTTTCATGCAACTTGTCATTGTGAGAATTATAATCTTTGATGCACGCCTGAAGGATGCTTGCTTTTCATAATCTAATTTTTGTCTATAAAATAGATGTAAAACCAGGGAAAAACTCGAGTCATTCCTGGCATCTTTTGCATTTCACGCAACATCATAGCATGGCTTACACTCTTGGAAAGGGTGGCATACCTGGTTATTACAGTAAACGCACGTTCCAATAAACTAGAGAGTAGACATTTATTGAAATAATGAATGCTTCTTTACTTTCACATTCAGCCTATTAATTAATGTCATCTGAATTATAATAGAGCCTTTGTGCTTTTTTTTATGGAACAAAGACTAAACAAGCAATACGTTCTTTGTCTCTGGCTGGCTGGTGCAGATTTTTTTTTTTGTCTGAGCTTATTTTACTAGACATGAAGGGTTTTCGTTGTAACCAAAGCAGTCTCAGGTCTAGACTACATTAATTTTGTATACCTCTTTAAGGTGAGGTTTATACTATTTGAAAATAATGCACATTATAACAGTGTAAACTATGTTTTTTTAATGCCAGCTTAACCAAGGTGACTAATTTTTTTGTTTGGTGTATAAACATAACATACACCTGATGTACTCTGTCAATTGGAAGAATGCTATGGAAAAAGAAAGTTGTAATTCTGAATACATATTTTTACAAACAGTGATGACTATTGCATATTGATTCTGCATAGAGAGCAAGATATAGAGAAGGAAATTACCTTAATTTAAAGAACATTCCCACATGTTTTATAATAATCTCATTTTACACAGTTTCAAAAAATGTTGACACGGTGCACAATCTAAACAAGTATTGAAAAAGATGCTTTCTGTGATAATCTTTTTAGGACTGTAGGCCAAAGATGCTCTGCTCTGGCAACATAATTTGGATTAGGTGGGTTTGAAAATGTTGTGTTAAGTTGTTTGGGCCTGAGAATGGTATAGTGTGTTACAGTAATAACTGACTAAGTAGAGTGGCGTAGAGCAGAACCTTAGGGGCCTTCAAATCCCAACTTGATGTTATTTTCTAGAATCAAGGTGAACAGAATAGAAAGGCTTATTGGACTAAACAGGCTGTTTTTGTTGCAATGGTTCTAATGTTCTAATAGTTTTGTCATTTGAACTTGGAGTCTCGGAAAACCAAACTGATGCTGGTGCCAATTTTTATTGATTGTGTTTCATTATACTAATTAAGCACAAATATTCACTTCTCCTTCACGATTCCTTCATTAGAGTATGGATTTTTTGCTTCTTTCATAAAAGGTTTATACATGTATACATTTCCATCTGTTTTGATGTACAGTAGCTATCCTATGTTGATACATACTACTCTTGTCTTTTTGACTATTTAAATACTTCACACACAGTCTATCTTAATTAGATGAACAAGTAATACTATGTACAGCACATAACTGTTAAGGGGTGTATCAATTTTACTAAATCATTTATTACTTTTCTAAACTTTTCATTCCAATACAAGCATCTATGTGCAGGACTGCAGTCCTTTCTAGGTGTCACTTATATACCTACACATTAGCCTTACAAGGAATGTGCACATTGGCCAATCAATCAGAGCATCTAGGAAAAAAGTGAACTTTGTTAGCTCCACTCTGACAGTGCCCAGGCTGGAATCTGGATTCAGAAATTTGGACTTAATATAACAACACAGCGATGCTAACAACTGCACCACCATGTCTGCCCGACATTATACTTGAAACTGCAAAATTCATTTTGTGGACATTATTAACACTGTAGCTAGAAATGAATATGATACCAAAATGCTAAAATAACAAGTGTATCAAAACTTATTGTACATTTCTAAACCTTTGCATGCCATTATAAATAGGAACAAAATGGCTGAATATCACCTAAAATGACTATATACGAGGGGGAGTCAAGCTAAAGTTAGAAAACGGGATTTATTAGAAAATGGAATGAACAAAACCGATAATGCCATTTCTCAATGTAGTCTCCATCCTTCTCCATGCACTTGTGCCACCTGCCTGGAAGTGCCTGGATTCCAGCAGAATAAAAAATTATGCCTCGTCCTCGCAACCACTTGTGTACCCAAGTTATTGTTGAACACTGCATGCCGAGAGGTACTACAGTCACTAGTGCAAGTTACTGTGACTTGCCGGAGACCAATGTGAAACCTGCTATTCAATCCAAGCGGTGGGGACTGCTGTCTCAAAGAGTCCTTTTGCTGCAAGAAAATGCCCGTCGCCCATACACTGCTAAGAACACCAAGGTTTGTCTGGAGAAACTGAAGTTTGAGGTATTGCCACATCCTCCTTATTCGCCAGATTTAGCACCGTGTGATTTCCAGCTTTTTGGACCGCTAAAAAACATCTGGGTGGTCGTCGATTTAGGACAGATGATGAAGAAAGTGGTGCACTAGTGGTTGCGAGGACAAGACAAAACCTTTTTTTTTGCTGGAATCCAGGCACTTCCAGGCAGGTGGCACAAGTGCATTGAGAAGGGTGCAGACTACATTGAGAAATAGCATTATCAGGTTTGTTAAGGTTCGTCCCATTTTCTAATAAATCCCATTTTCTAACTTTCGCTTGACTCCACGACGTATTTATTATTATAAAAAACACACAAATGAAAGGAAAGTCAACACAAAGAACACAGACATAGAAAATAAGCGACAATATTAATGCTATTACCAAAAGTTTCAATGTAAATCAAAAAGGATTTTTTTTATATTTATGCATGAGCTTTGCAAAATATGGCATGGTGGTTGCCATGATCACCCAGCTGGTCAAAGATCAATTGCCCATGATTAGTTATAAATCCCATACAATGCTGTATGTAGTTATATGTACTTAATTTTTATTAACAATAGTTACTTTGACTTTTGTAGAACATACAAGGAAGGATTATTATTACTGTTGTTCTTCTTGTTGTTGATTCTGTTTAGGTCTAAAAGCTTTAATGAACAGTGGTGCATTTCCCAAAAACAATTAACCTTAGTGAATAACGAAAAAGATAGCAAATGACATAGGTAAAGAATGAAGGAGTTTATCTGACATTGAACAAATAAGTTTAAAGTCCTTTTTGTTGGCTTCACATCAGAAAAGCACAGACTATTGGTAATGAGAACATCGATGCCATGTATTTCAGTTTTCAGATATGTATATTGCTATAATAATATATTGCCATATCAAACATTTGTAAATATTAAAAGAAAAGTAATAAAGAATCAATTAAAACACAGGGTATTCCATTAAAACAAAGGGTTCTTCCAAAAATAGAACAATGGCATGCACCGATAGGAAAAGGAAGCAACACTTCACAAAAGAGGAGTTAAAAAACTTATGGACAAGGTGGCAAAAAATAACAAAGTGCTGTTTTCCAAGGCTCATTGAAGCCCCTTCAAAATTGTGCCAACACTGGAATCAAATCTACCCTATGAATAGAGAGCACTCTACAACAATGAGTGTGCTTTATTGTGGAGTGTTATACATTTCCTCAGCCATTGTTTGGTGATTCTACACTGGAGTTAGCAGGTATTCGTAAAGAGGATGCCCACTCTCTCAGTAACCAGCCAAAAGCAAACTCACCATCCCTTGCCATGTAATACACTTCAGAGTAGGACTAGATAAAAGCATTACATGTACTCTCAAGTTACATTGCTGCATTTAGTGCCAAGAATCCTTTTCAACAAGAGTAGATTGGATTCAAGAGGCTAGGAGTATGAATAAAGACGAACATTCCATCTACTGCACCTGCAATGCCAGGTATGCCAACAATTGCATGAGAAACAGTTTTAGTGTCATGCAAAGCATCCCCTCAGCATGCATAGTGTAATAGTAATCTGGTCACTGCAGGCAGAGATTTCGACACAACAGCCTTGTTGAGGCGAGGTGGATCACTGATGGTCTGCAGGAATTAACCAGTGGCACAGAAACGGGAGAGCTGTCAGAAGCTGCACATTGGGGATAAGCACCAAATTCTGTTGTGTTCCTTTTTCCAATTTGTCCTGCATCAGACCAAAAGAGGGTCATTATTTCACCCTGGTCGGCCTGTATTTCTCTATTAAATGTTGGTTACTGAGATGGTCCATCAAGTTCATACCCGCCCATAAAACAGCATTGAGGCCAGCGACTTGGTTCCTTAGACAGTGCTGTCTCAAATGGCATCTCTACAATTCTCTAGATAGCTGCCATTGTCGTTGCTGGTACTAAGGGGTGATTTACTTTCCCACTTTAAAGGATGTCGAGCTTGATTAGTTAACTCATTATGCACTCCAATTGTCTACAGGTATTAAATCTACAAAGATTCCATTTGTGCTAACTTAAAGCCTAAATTATAACTTTACAACAACATTGACCTACTCTTCTTTTTCTTAATTTTTTAATTCTTCTTCTTAGTCTTCTTCAGCATATTTTTTGTGGTCTGCTTAGGGCGAATTCCATCTTTCTGTAATGGAATTGCAGGCAAACGTCCACTAAAGAATTATATTGAACACAATGAGTGGGCTCATTAATTTCCAGTTACTTTAGTTATAGAGAGTTTTGGGAAACACTCGCTAATTAACGATCTTAAGAATGAGATAACAAAGTACTTAGCATCACAAAGCTTTTGAGAGGTGCATTCTAGATGCAGTATACTAGATAAAAATGTCTATTCATGTCTTGTTAGCTACACTGCAAAACATGCTATTCAGATCTTTCATTTCTTTTAAGAAATGTAACCATGTGGCATTGGTTGCTCCCTTAGTATTGCAGTATGTTTGTATTGCATAAACAGAATAGAGTCTGATCATAACAACAGTACGCATTAGCACTAACTTCTCCAGAAGCCTCTGGTATTCATTTTTGTACATTTACAAACACATTTTTTTTTTGTCATGAAGAAGATATATAAAACCAGATGGCTTTCTGAAGAAATAGTTCCAGAACATATACTGAATTCCAGGTTTTGAAGCTGAAGTTGGTTTTTTTCCCTAAATAATGTCCTGAAATAACCTCATACTTTCAGTTTCTTTATGTAACCTGCACCCACTGTACCTATTCCCTTCTTTCTTTCTTTCTTTCTTTCTTTCTTTCTTTCAAAAAATATGTGGGGTATTATGCAAAGACCTCAACACTTATTTTTAAAGTTGGAGTATTAACACATAAAGTAATCTGTTACCTAAAAACTCCTTCGATTGAACATTCTGTTCAGAAATGCTTGTGGGACCTTGTTTTCATTCATGCCAGTAAATTTTTTTTAGTCTTTCTAGATGCATTTGAGGCTTTAAAACCCCATTTAAAAATTAAATTCACCAAAGCACCATAATTTAAGTTTTTATCACTTTATATTTTTACCAGTGCTGATATATTTAACACATTTTTGCACAAATGAGGTGGCGCAGTGGTAGCGTTGCTGCCTCGCAGTAAGGAGACCTGGGTTTGCTTCCTGGGTCCTCCCTGTGTGTAGTTTGCATGTTCTCCCCGTGTCTGTGTGGGTTTCCTCTGGGTGCTCCAGTTTCCTCCCACAGTCCAGAGACATGCAGGTTAGGTGCATTGGCGATCCTAAATTGTGCTTGGTGTGTGTCTGTTTGCCATGCGGTGGACTGATGCCCTGCCCAGGATTTGTTCCTGCCTTGCGGCCTGTGTTGGCTGGGATTGGCTCCAGCAGACTCCTGTGACCCTGTGTTAGGATATAGCGGGTTGGATAATGAATGGATGGATGGATTTGTACACAAATGCATTAGAAGATATCATGGTTTATTAACTGGCCAGTGACAATGTTATTTTACTGTTTTGTTTGTTTATTAATTTCAAACAGTTAAGAATCATTTACAATTTTTATATGTTCTGTTCTGTTCTGGTCTAAAATAAAAAGAACACATACTGTATGAGCATACAAATGTGAAAAGAATAAAGAACTATAGGGGTGCATTACATCCCTGTGCCTCAGCCAGTGAAAACAAAGGAAACTTTTTATGTTAAAGTATATAATTTAAACATAGTAACATAACACACTAACACTAAGGAGTTCGGAGAAAATTAAATTGTACTCATATCATTACTTGCTCAAACAAAACACCAAAACTTTATAACTCATTTCAAATTAACCGAAAGCCAGGAAAGATTTCTGCACTGGAGAAATACATTCATCAAAGATTAGACTAATCATTTTGTGGCCAGAAGATTATATGTGCTGGGTTGTGCCTGTGTCTTTGTCAAAGAAAAATGTCACTCTGTGCAGTAAATTAAACACCTACTTAAATTACAGTCCAATTACGCAAATCCTTGGAGACTGATGGAAGAATGATATAAACAACACATAGACATTGCTGCACAAGACCTCTTCTTTTTTGTTATACATGAACAAAACACAGTTTTGACTTCTTCAATACTTTATGAATTTGTATCTGAATGAAAAAAGTTATAGGTTATGGAAAAGACGTAAAGTCTTGCATTGATATGATAATTATTTGCATTTCAAATGCTGTTTTTTACAAAGTGTACATGTAGTAAAACATACTTTAATAATTTAGAAAGTTTGCTAATTAATTGCTCTTTGAAAAAATCATCTTTTGATGATTTTGATAGTAATGTTATCTCTGATCTTTGTTTTCTTGGTAAAATAACAGTCCAATAATATAGAGATCTTCACTGTAGTTAGGTGGTTTAGAAGGTTTGGGAGGTGAAAAAGACAACCTTCAACTCTCCCATCAGCTCTGCCATACAAAACTCCAATCGACTGGACATGCCCACTTCCTCCATAAAGCCAACCCTGAATGAAAGCCTGATTTTATCTTCTTACTTTGCTACCTGCTTTTGATTTTGTAAGGCATTTAGTTAATCTGAATCCTATTCAAGAATTTTAGGTCAAATGAAGGCATTACATCAGTTTGAGGTACTTGTAACTGACTGGTTTTATAAAAGTATATTAGGGAATTGCTGAATTTTTAAAAATGCATTACATTAGAAGTAAGAAAAACAGGGTTAGAATTCTGGTCACGTACTTTTTAATTTTTATGTATTGATTTATGTCTTGCTAGCATAATCCAACCAACCAACCAACCATTATCCAACCCGCTACATCCTAACTACAGTGTCACGGGGGTCTGCTGGAGCCAATCCCAGCCAACACAGGGCACAAGGCAGGAAACAAACCCCAGGCAGGGTGCCAGCCCACCGCAGAGCATGCACACACACACCCACACACACCAAGCACACACTAGGGACAATTTAGAATCACCAGTGCACCTAACCTGCATGTCTTTGGACTGTGGGAGGAAACCGGAGTACCCAGAGGAAACCCATGCAGACACGGGGAGAACATGCAAACTCCATGCAGGGAGCGCTACCCATTGCACCACCGTGCCGCCGCTATCATAATCTTTCCATTTCAACTTTTAGATGACATTAGTTTTAAAAAGCAAATCAGCACCAGTATATGCTGTACACTACAGCTTTATTTTGAATATATGCTTTTTCACTAGGTCACAATGTTTAATTCCAATTGTGAAGTTTTGACATTTCATGAAGAAGCATATCATCTACTCACATGCATGAATCCAAGAGTTCTTTAGGTATGTTCCTAAGTCAGTACACTAGATACTGAAATTTACATTATTCAATCTTTTTCTGGATCTTATATTTATAAAAATTGGAGAAGTGTCTGTAAGTGTGAGAAACATTGAGTTACAATTTTAACAAGGGAAACTGTAAAAGAAAACATGGCAATGAACCATGCAGCATTAAATAGTGCAAAACAAGAGTATTCTGATGAGCAGCAATGTAGCTTCCAGTAAATGTAAATCTCAGTTTCCTGCAGGAAACATTTGATACGAATTATTGAAAAATCTTTTTGACTATTCCAAAATGAAGAAGTTTGTATCAACAAATCTATTATTAAGAAACTGAGCTTTTTAAATTAGATCAGACTTGAATACAAATACCTTTAAAATGAGGGAGTGAATTCTTTACACTTAAAACATCAGACACAGATGAAGAAATCTGAAACAGAAAACTTAAACTCATTTAAAAATGAATCAATAACATATTAATTAGCAATACTAGGCTTATTCAGTTATGCATTAGGTAAAATTTCCACCCATGGAAATAACTCAGATCAGAGCCAATAAATATTTCAAGAAATCAAAGTCTAATCTAATCAAACTCAGAAACAATGGAATCCTTTGGTCAAAAACCAAAATGCTAAAAAACAATCTGTTTTTTTCTCTCTATATATATTGTTTCTCTTGCCCTTAAAATGAAGGTGCTCTTTTAGTTTTTCCCCTAATTATATTTGACCAAGGATACTGAAAAAACTGAAAACAAATTGTAATATTTTCACAATCTTTTCTTTAAATCACTTATTTGATTGTCTTTTAACTGGGAGAATTAGGATATCCTATCTGTTGAATAAATTCATGGTCAAAGAACAAAAATGGGTCAAAAGCCAAAAAATCTATTATAATGTTTGTAATAAAATGGAAGCAGAAAAAGAAATAAGTGTTATAAAATGTGCAAAAATCCTATTCAAGTGCACATACAGTATGTTCAGACAATTCACAAATGTTTGCTCCTTGTGTGAAAGTGCAACTGCTTAACCACCTTTTAGGTACTTCATAAGCTCATTCATTCTCATCTCCTGTTCTCTTTCCCCTAACAGTGAGATGTCTTCTCAGGCTCTCCTCCTGACTCAAGATCTTTGCGACAAGTCCAAGAGTGATAATTATAATCAGGAGAGCATAGGAAAAAGTACTTTGAGAGGCTGATGAATGAAGAGAATGAGAGAAAGAAGGTGGGTGATGTGGAGATAGAGAACCAGGAAGTGCAATGGATTAGCAAGGAGAAAGTAAGGACAGCTATGAAGGGGGTGAAGAATGGGAAGTCTGCTGGTCCAGATTGCATATGTACCTGTGGATGCATGAAGGTGATTAGGATAGATGGTAGTGGAGTGACAGACTTCTGTCACTGTCCTGCTCCACTGACAGAATGAGGAGATCGTTCCTCCCCAACACTATGCAACTCTTCAATTCCACCCGGGGGAGTAAATGCTAACATTACTCAAAGTTATTGTCTGCTTTTACATACATTTTTATTACTATTTAATTTAATATTGTTTTTGTTGTTTTTTATCAGTATACTGCTGCTGGATTATGTGAATCTCCCCTTGGGATTACTAAAGTATCTATCTATCTATCTATCTATCTATCTATCTATCTATCTATCTATCTATCTATCTATCTATCTATCTATCTATCTATCTAGATTTAAACCAGTTTGTTTAATGAAGTCTTGGAAAGTGAGAGAATGTCTGAGGAGTGGAGAAGAAGTGTACTGGTACTGTTTTTTAAGAATACGTAATTACAGAGAGCTAAAATTGATCAGCTATAGCATGAGGCTATTGGAAAGACTAGTGGAAGCTAGGTTAAGAAGGGAGGTGATGATTAGTGAGCACAAAAGAGTACTACAGAGGCAATGTTTGCTCTGAGGGAGTTGATGGAGAAGTTTAGAGAAGGCCAAAAGGAGTTGCATTGTGTCTTTGTGGACCTACAGAAAGCATATGGCAGGGTGTCTAGAGGGGAGTTGTGGTGTTGTATGAGGAAGTCGGGGTTTGAAGAGAAGTAAGAGTGGTACAGGATATGTACAAGGGAAGTGTGATATGATGTTTGCAGATGACATTGTGACCTGCAACTAGAGTAGGGAGCCTATTGAAGAGACCCTGGAGAGGTGGAGATATGCTGTAGAGAGGAGAGGGGTGAAGGTCAGTAGGACCAAGACAGAACACGTGTGTGAATGAAATGGAGGTCAGAGGAATGGTGAGGATGCAGGGAGTAGAGTTGGTGAAGGTGGATGAGTTTAAATACTTGGGACCAACAGTACAGAGTAAACGGGGAATGTGGAATGAGGTGAAGAAGAGAGTGCAGGCAGGGTGGAGTGGGTGAAAAATGGTGTCAGGAGTGATTTGTGACAGACAGGTATCAGCAAGAGTGAAAGGGAAGGTCTACAAGATGGTAGTGAAACCAGCTATGTTATATGGGTTGTAGACAGTGACACTAACCAAAAGACAGGAGACAGTCCTGGAGGTGGTACAGTTAAAGATGTTAAGATTTGCATTGGGTGGGACAAGGATGGACAGGATTAAAAATGAGTACATTACAGGATCAGCTTAGGTTGGACTGTTTGGAGACAGAACCAGAGAGGTGTGGTAGAATTGGTTTGGATATGTGCAGAGGACAGAGGCTGGGTATTTTGGGAGAAAGATGCTAGGGATGGGGCTGACAAGAAACAGGAAAAGTGGAAGGCCTAAGAGGAGGTTTATAGACATGGTGAGAGAGGACATGGAAGTGGTGGATGTGACAGAGCAACAAGAAGAGGACAGGAACATATGTAAAAAGATGATCCATTGTGGTGACCTCTAATGGGAACAGCTGAAAGAAAAAGAAGAATATACTTAATTGCCTTGTATATGTGCATATGGTAATTATTGCCATAACTGTTTTATATTTGTTTTATCTTCTCTATTCATCCAAACCCCTTTTTTTCCCTTTAATCTTCTGTCTTCTCCTTTTAAGGAACATCCCTGATGAAAGTTCAGAAAACTAAATTATTATGTTTCTAGCATTTTTTCTTTTTTCATTTTTAATGTAGAGGTTTTTTGAATGTCCTATATACAGTGTAATCACATACATAAATGTTATCTGTAATTATCTTAATTATACCCTTCCAGGCTGTCTTATTAGTTGTATCTGATTCATCTCTAGGAAGTTGTAAATCATAAGATGGCATTTTAGCACTTGATAACTTAATTCAGCTACAATTCTTCTAAAAAAATCTTTGTCACCCTCTCAGATGTATTGTCAATTGAAATTTTCAGTAACACTTTAGTTTAAGTACTGCAAACATGTATCAGTTGTCATTTACTTTACTGTTATGCATCAAGGATTCTTTTGTTCGTACAAGTATCAATAAAGTGGTTATTCATTTCTGTGCAATGTGGCATATTAAGCGTCTTTGATATGCAAGTACAATCACTTGTGAATATGAAAGATTCACAGGTCTATACTGAAGCATGCATTATCAAGAAAACATGTGTCCCACTTAAACTTCCTCTAACCATTTCACATTGAAATTTCTTGGTTGGTCACATTTTATAACTATTTAATTGATGATGTGTAAAAAGATGCTATTGTTAAAATCTTGTTATAACAGTTAACAAGTTACAGTTGCATTTTTGCAGTACCTAAAGTGTTACCAAATTTTCTTCATTTCATGAATTTTGACAATGCACAGTAAAACTCTTGTAATTCATAGAAAGTAATGAGGTAGTGCACCTTTTATCTTTAACAAATAAGACTGATTCATGCATTTTGTATGATATGTACTATAAATAAACCAGTAGAAAGGAGGAATTCAATGATGTTTTTTTTATTATGGATTGTAAAGAGGAGACAAAACAACATCATATAACCCCTTTTTTTCCCTTTAATCTTCTGTCTTCTCCTTTTAAGGAACATCCCTGATGAAATTGATAGTTGTGGCACCACCCTGGTGACTCTGTATAATTACAAAAGTTGTGACACAAAATACATGCAATAAACTGCAGATGCATCTTTTCAGACGAGAGTTCAAAATAGAACTAATTCAAAATGGCCATACTTCAGGTCATAAGGTTCCCAGACAGGAAAGGGTGGGTCCAAGGGGGTAGACGATGGAAAAATGTGATGACAGCACTTTTTTGGTAGTAACTAATGCAAATCTGCCATATAATGTTTGTTCATGTCTGCTATTTCAACAGGAAAGTAACTCAGAGGCAGATATACACAATGTCCTTTGCACCTTCTCTTCCTAGGTTGTGTGTTAAACCCATCAGCAGATTTTTTGGCAAATTGGCAAGCTGTCCAAGGATAGGGTTGCCAGATGTCTGGCAAAAAAAGGATATGTCCTCCTTTTTGACTTCATGTCTTCCATTTGGCAGGGGAAGTTAAAAACCTGGAAACTGTCTGGCTTTTGCGTTGCGTACTGGCCCCATTCTGTTGTAAGGGGCTTGAGCCCTGTCAATCTCCAAGGAGGACCCAACTCTTTGATTTCATTTACAAATACAATCGCACTCTGATCTCTCTTAGTGAAACTTTCAAAACAACCTGATTTGTCTGCCTTTATTGCCTTCTGTGACCTCTTTAGGCTACTCAGGTATCTGGCAACCCTATTCAAGCATCAATCTTACATATGGTGAATATGTCTGAGTGAGTTTTAATCTGACAAAGATGTGAAAATGACAGCTGGACATCCAGTTGTCTAGTAATGTGCCATGTTATAACACTTGTTGTAGAAAAGTTTCTAACTTAATCTGTTATCTTTTCCACCCACAGTATTTGTGGTAATCAATGTTGATAAAATTCATATTAAAGTACCAGACTTACAACATATATATTTACACAATAATTATATCACTTTTACTTGAGATATTATTCTAAAGAATTATATTTCAGACGGCAGCTTGAACCATTAACTGCAAGCATTATATCACAGTGTTCAATGAAGGACATGAAGTAACTAAGTAATAAAACAAAGTTGCTGTGATTGACTAAGTAAAACAAATTATTATTCGTTGTCTCTTTAAAGAGAAATAACTATTAAGCAAAAATGCTGTTTGTTGCCCACTGTAAAACAGCAACTCTATAAGTAAACCTTACATCTCTGTGCTTTAAATATCCCAGTTACTGTAATGCCAGTCATGAAAATTGTTTCTAAGGCTGACATGTAAATTAAATACTGGTGTTTTACCACAATTAGAAAACATGAGTTGTATTTTCACAGAAACTTAACTGTATCACTGTATTAAAAAAAAAAAAAACTAATATTAGAAAGAAGGTCTAAACAGCTCTCAATTTTGTGTGTGTTTCTACTACACATAGACTTTGATTTCAGGACTGATTTCCCCACAGCATATATGGAACATTTTCAGTGTGGAAAATATATTTTTTTTATTATTATTTGTTCAGAGTGCATCTGGAAAATATTTGCCAGGGAATTAGTATATTTATTGCAGTCTGGAACAAGAGATCTTGACTACCAGTTGAGCTATGCTATGATGTAACAGTCTTTGACACACATAGTTATTTATGACATACCGTATATGTAGACATTCAGATATTTGTAAGATCTTGAGGATATTCTGTCCTTTGTTTGAGACTGCTTTCTACAGTTAAGCAAGCATCTATTTCCATAGCCATGAAAGCCTGAGAATTTTATTTTCCTTGAATGTATAATTGCATTTAGATTATGTAGTGATGGTCTTCCCAAAAATAATTTAATATTAATTATCATCAGTCACAGAGTTGGATGTGTCTAATTACTGTAACTACAACTATACGGTAACTGTAGGGTGCTAGGCATGGATGAGGAACTCCAGCAGCTCAACTAAAGAGCAGTCCTCAGAAAGACAAAGGAGTGATAATCAGGAACTCTGTTATTAAAAGGATTGAATCTCAGGATTGCTCCTGGGGCAGAGAGACTTTACCATGTGTTGCTTTCCTAGTGCACCAGTGGGAGACCTCCATCAATACAGTAGATGGACATGATTCTGGGCAGAACAGGGGTGCATCCAGTTGTGATTGTCCACTTTGGAAACAGAAGACACAGGTGAGGTGTGCTGTTTCTGCACACTTAAATTTATGGAATTTGGTGCTAAGGTATGGAGTAGATCAGATTCAGAAAGAAGAACTTCAGTATTTTAGTAAAAGAACAGCCAAGAAGGAGGTGAAGAGTATTAGGAACAGTAAAAGGAAACTAAAATGTACTTACAGCTCTACATACTAGTTTTTTTTCAGAGGATTTCACATGTGAAGTATTTGTAACCTTTCAGCAGATGCAGTAAGTATTAAGGATGTGCTTGGATTTAGTGAATACATACAAGAGCATGGGGCGGCACGGTGGTGCAGTGGGTAGCGCTGCTGCCTCACAGTTAGGAGACCCAGGTTCGCTTCCCGGGTCCTCCCTGCGTGGAGTTTGCATGTTCTCCCCATGTCTGTGTGGGTTTCCTCCCACAGTCCAAAGACATGCAGGTTAGGTGCATTGGCGATTCTAAATTGTGCTTGGTGTGTGCGTGTGGGCTGGCGCCCTGCCTGGGGTTTGTTTCCTGCTTTGCGCCCTGTGTTGGCTGGGATTGGCTCCGGCAGACCCCCATGACCCTGTAGTTAGGATATAGTGGGTTGAATAATTGATGGATGGATACATAAACATTTATCACATATTTTCAAAAATCACTGCACATCAGGAAAATTCCTAAAAATCAAGTAATTTTTTTCCTTTCATATAAAACAGATGATCAAGCCAATCCAAGTAACTTTAAGCCACTAAATTTATTACACATCACAGGTAAATTAATTTAGGCAATGAATAAGGAAAAGACTGAGCATCACAGGCCAAGAACGGGCGTATTAACGAACAATCAACATGGGTTTAGACAGATGAGATTATGTTTTACTAATACAGTATGATGGAACTTTAGAAGGATGCAATAGACGTATATGGTCACGGAGGTGCAAAAAATATTATTTATTAGGATTTTCACATGGCTTTTGCTTAGTTCCCAAACGAGAGGCTAAAAGAACTAGGAGTTCAAGGAACAGTATTTATATGCATGTAAAATTGCCTTAAATATAATAATGAAAGATTTATAGTAGGAAGTCAGGTCAGGCTGGGGAGCATGCACTGGTACAGTGTGTTGCCGCACCCACCACATGAAGAAACAGCTCGAGATCTTGGCTGGCAACCCCCCAGGCAGACACGAGGTCCAGTCCCACCCTCCAGAAATGACCCTCTGTCTGCTGCAGCCAGGTGTTACAGGGGCGTCCCCTTGGCCTGGCCCAGCAACTCGGGTCCTCAACAATGAAGATGCTGTGAGCCGGATCACCCTCAGGGAATCGTGCCACATGGCTGTAGTGTCATAACTGATGCTCCTTCACAATGCAGATAATGTGCCTCATTCAGGACTCCATGAGCAACCACTCATTCGACACAAAGTCAAACCAACAGTACCCAAGGATTCTCTGAAGAGACACAGTACCAAAGGAATCCAGTCTTCATCTCAGGTCACTGGAAAGTGTCCATGTCTTGCAACCATATAGCAAGACAGGAAGAACCAGAACTCTAAAGACATGGACATTCATCCTTTTGCATAGATATCGGGAGCATCAAACACCCCCTTCCAGCGACCTCATGACCCCCATGTTCTTTGAATCCATCTACTGACTTCATAGGAAGAGTCACCAGAGACATGAATGTCACAGGTAAATAAACCTTTCGACAAGGTCAACACTCTCTCTGCAGACAGACACCCTGCTGATGGCTGTGCCTAAGAAGTCATTAAAGGCCTGGATCTTAGTTTGTATCCAGGACACTCACAAACCCAAACACTCAGACTCCTCGAGTTTCTCGAGAGCCCCAATCAGAGCCTCCATTGACTCAGAGAAGATCAAAACATTGTCAACAAGGTCAAGATCAGTGAATTTTTCTTCGTAAACAGATGCCCCATAGTCACTGGAAACCACGACCTTGCCCAGCACCCAGCGCACACAAGCATTGAACAGAGCAGGAGCAAGAACACTTTTTCTAAATGAGGTGATGTTGAAAGATGTATATTTGTTTGTTTTGGATCATGTACACTGCCATTTTGGGTTTTGCCCTGCCAACTCAGGCATTTTGTTGGTAATTATGTCTGATTGCTACAGTGTAACTGCCAGATGGTAAACAAATTAGGTCATTACTGCACCATTTTTAAGATGGGGTCACTGTAGCTTCTGTATCCAAGTTTTACCATATCAAAACATTTTTTTAGGTGGTTGTAGTTATGTCAAAAATGTTTAAGGAGTTTTGTCATCTTTGTCACCATGGTTACTCTTCAGCATTTTGGTTTTAATAATCTCGATTTTGTTTTGACTTTTGGCTTTGCATGTGCATTGCCCTAATTTCTTTCTTTGCTTTTTTCTTGCTGTCTGCCAATTAACTTCATACAGAACAGATAAACGGTGTGAGTTTTAAAACTTGAAAGCACACCTTATGGGAACCTTAAAAGAGCTGTAGTGGATTGCTCACCTTTTTCATCACAACTGTTTTGATACAATGTCATAATGTCAGGCAGATATTTCCAAGAACCTAGAGATGAAAAATGTTGGTAAAGGGCAGGTAAAAATTTTGAACTATGAGAACAAAAGGCTCATTCACCAAGACCAAAACACCAAATACACAATGTAAGCTTGTAGCTTGAAGTTAATCCATCTACTATTAAAAAAGTCTTACTAACACACAAAAGATTGCTTTTGAAGAAATCCTTATTCTTGGATGACCATTAAGTGCATAATATTAGCCCTGATACTGTTGCAATGATGATATCATGTGCCATACACTGCTGATTGTCACATCATAGTTAATAACCATAAGGAAATGACTACAGATTGGCTGTGCCCATGGTGTTGTGCAACAAAAACATGTGAAAAAACAAAAATCTTGTCAAAGCAAAAACAATTGATCACCAAACAATTGAATTCACTATTAAATAAAAACCCCAATAGAAATGACAACACAGAAAAATAACCAAAGTAAAGTGCAAATAAATACAAAATATGTTGATGCCCTCACTGCTAGAGTGCTAAAGAAGCCAGAAACTCCAATAGACTTATACTGGACAAAGGTGAGTATTCTCTACTGAAACTTAACTCTTTGGTTAGTGGTTTCAGACAATTTGCCTCAGCTGGGTAATGGCCTGCCTGATTCGTCAGCCCCGTTGGGTCCATCAGTAGCAGAACCTGCTGAGTTGCTGCCTGTGGTCTTCTTGCCTCATTTACCTTGCTGGGCCAAAGTCCTCCTGCTATAGTTGACCCCTTACGTACTTTTAAGAATGAGATGGGGCATCTGGAAGTTATCCCTTGAGGGAGAGGCACATACGAGTTGCTACCTGTGACCTCAGGAGGTGGTCTACTTTTCTCTTTTGTCCTGTGGGGACCAAATAGAGGTGGTCAGCCTTTCTTGTCTGCTCTCTGGGGACAATCTGCAGTCTGTTGTGGTTCATTTGTACAGTATGTGCTTGAAAGCTGGTGAGTGTTGTGATTATTTCTATCCTAGTGCTTTGTAAAAAACTGAATTTATGACCTGTTTGCCCTGTTTTTATCCCAGATTATGTATTGGGACTTCGCTCTGGGATTGCCTTATGACTTGGGAAATTCTTTTGTCTTCTGTGTTCCATGGAGATTTTTGTGCCTATAGCTGATCCTGAGATCCTGAGATCCTGAGTTTGCCCTCATTACTAGCCAGGTTTGATGATTTCCCATTCTAGTGGGTATTTTTGGAATAATTTCGAACTGTGTGCTTGGGAACACTCAAGAATCATAACAGCAAGTAAAATGTTATGTCATGTAGGCCAGTACAACTTGAGGGAGGTTATGCTTAAGGTTGTCGAAGTACAACTTGAGGGAGGTTATGCTTAAGCTATGTAACACACTAGGTAGGACAGTTTTAGAGTACTGTGTACAGTTTTTGGTCTTCATATTGCCAAAAAGTCAAAGCAACGCTAGAGAAAGTACGGAGAAGATCAAGTAGGCTGATTTCAGCATTGCACTGATATAAGTAATGATTAAAAGATTTTAAAAACTGTCAGTTCAAGTTAACAGGTGACATGATTAATGCATTCAACATATGAAAAGATTTAGTACAGTGGATCAAAGTTGTTATTTAAAAATGATTTCTTTACCAAGTATACAGGGCACAGATGGATACTTGTAAGGGGTAAAATTTGTTTAAAACTTGTACAATCCAATGTACTTACCTATTTGAAATTCACTTATCACTCATTCTTCATCACATGCTGCAAAGGTAGGTTCAATATCTCAGTGAAAGCTGAGGCTGCCTACCTCAACATAAATACCTTAGCAAGGGCCAGAAGTCATCTTACTCACGAATTGCTCTCATGTTGGGACACCTGAATCACTACCCCTGAAAGGACTACATTTTTAAATTACCTTAGCAAACGCTAAGAGCCACTCCTAGAGCTTCATGGCTGCTGAGACTTCCCAGATTATGACGAAAGGGCTGCACAAACCTAACAGAACGAGCACAACTCTCACCTGAAAAAACATGCAAGATGTACTCCAACAAGGCCAGGAGGTTCCTCTGTCGAATTACCATTACTTTTCCATTTTCTGGTCTCTACCTTTGAAAGAGCTGAACAAATAACAAATCACATTCATCACTTGACTAAGATGGTGACAATAAACAAGCATGTTTTATTGAGATAATACTCAAACTTTAACTTATTACTTATGTTTATTTGCAGAGAAACCAGGTATCAAATACTAAAAGTCAAAAGTAGAAGACAACCTACAATAAATACATGTCTACAAAAGCAAGCTTCCTTCAGTATAAGTGAAAGAGTGTCACAAAAGGCAAAACAAAGAATAACAATCAAATTCCAAGCAATCCTGTAGTCCTTCAGTGCCTACCAATAGGGGGAATTTTGCTTTCCTTGGTTGAACAAAGTTCTGTTAAAACAGGCATAAACCTCTTTCTGGTTCCCCCAGTGCAACCCTTAAATCTCTTTCTTTCTTCTGGATCCAGGGGTTATTTCTGGTGCTACATAACATTGCACTGAGGAAACATTTCCAGTTAAGAGGGAAACTCATTAAAACAGGAAGTCCTCTAAAAGCAACCTGAACCTAGCAGAGCATCTAGATGACTACAGTGGAACCTCGGTTCACGACCATAATTCGTTCCAAAACTCTGGTCGTATACTGATTTGGTCGTGAACCGAAGCAATGTCCACCATAGGATGGTATGTAACTGTATGTAAATATATATTTTTTTAGTTTTTAAGCACAAATATAGTTAATTATACCATAAAATGCACAGCATAATAGTAAACTAAATGTAAAAACATTAAATAACACTGAGAAAACCTTGAACAACAGAGAAAACTAACACTGCAATAGTTCGCGCTATAGTGCTAGGAACAGCTAGCTAAAAACACTTTTTTTTTAATGAGTTTTAAGCACAGGGAAAAAAAATGAACATTTGAAAAATCCGTAATTTAATAAACCACCAAGAAAAGTAACATTGCCACAATGCACGCTACGAACCGATCATTGTAAACAGAACTGAAAACAAAAACAAGCCTTTTCTACCTTATGCATCCAGCCTTCCCTCTCTCGCTTGCTCGCTCTCTCTCTCTCTTTTGTGTGTGCGTGTGTCACTTTCGCGAGCCTGGAGCGCCTGTGTGTGTGCCTCTGTCTAGCGCGCCTGTGTATGTGTGTGTGCCTCTGTCCCGTGAGTGTGTGTGTGTGAGCCTCTGTCTCGCACGCCTGTGTGTGTGTCGTCTGTGTGTGTGTGTGTCTCTCTCATGCGCGCCTGTGTGTGTGTCTCTCTCGCGCACGTGCCTGTGTATGTGTGTGTGTCACTCTCTTTTTCTCTTGCTCGCTGCACAGGAAATGCACAGGGAGAGACTGAACATGTACAAACCGAAAGGGAAACTGGCTTGTTCGTATACCAAGTGTGTGGTCGTGAACCAAGGCAAAAGTTTGGCGAACTTTTTGGTCGTAAACCGAGGTGTACATGTACCGAGATGTTCATGAACCGAGGTTCCACTGTATATGATTTCTATCTATTAATTTTTTAAACCTACTGTTGATTGAATTGTTACAGTTTCTTCTGACTGCATGGAGTGCATCGATATACATGGCACTAAATTGGAATGTACAGTGTGTAAAGGGTATCCGCACATACACACACACATTTAACCATATTACCATCACCATTAAACCAATCGGTGGGTTTGCAGTGTACAAGAAAATTGAAGTGCTAGAACAAAATTTACTCCAATAAAACAGAATCTACATAAAGTGAGTTTTCTTGTTTCCATGTTCTTCAAAGCTATGATGCTGTCCACCAGTGATGTCACCTTACTCTCTACCATTCTCTGCAAAAATTTAATTTCAGTTGAAATTACAGTACAACAGAGGTTCTGTTTTGTGTCATATTTTAATTGCTGTGTAACATCATCTTATAAACACTTCTTTATGGGATTATTTTCTGTCTTATTAAAATACATAGATGAAAACTACAAAAACAAATATGCAATTTAGCGTGCTTAAGTGAAATATACACTCTTTTGTTCTGATTATTATGCATTTACATAAATCTACTTTGATACAGTTAAATATAAAACAGACTGTTTATTTCTTTGAGTTCATTGGGTTTAGTTTATCCAAAGTGTAACCACATGTTATTAATAGATTACTTTAATTCCACACATTTATAAAAGCAAGATAAATGACTCATAAATCTGTCAGAGACAAACATTTATTGTTTATTGTCTTTGTGCATAATCTCTTTAGTTTGTTAGAACACTGTACATATTATAGATCTCTTTAATGTTACAGGGTCAAATGCAGTGCCCTATTCAGTTGAATGCAAAGCTATATCAAATTTGAAATAAATAGTTGTGTTTGACCACTAGGTGTCTCTGTTTCACCTGTGAAAATATTACTGTTTTTTATTGCCATAGCATTCAGTACCATATTAGGAAAGGACCTTGTAAAACCTTCCAGAAAACATGTTCAAAAGAGCTTCCTTTGCATTCTTTATCAGGTCTGCAAGCCAGTTATGCATTACGTTATCTCTAAGTCAAAAAGGAAAAAAAGGAATAAGAAAAAAAAAACAAACATATTTTCAAAATTAAATCATTCATCCTCAAGTTGTAGAAAAGTTCTCAGAGTAGCAAAATTACCTAATTCATAATGTAACCAATAGGCCCAAATGATGAATGACTAGCAAACAATGAATGCATTTAAAAATTACATTTTCATTTGAAGTTGGCATAAACTTTATCAGCTACTAAAGGTTTGACAGCAGACAAATTGGTAGTGTCATTAAGCGATATACTGTATGGGCTCCAGGACAGGCATATTGTATTTAAATATAGTTTAGCTGACCATATGAAAATACTAAAGCCTTTAAATAAGACATATATTTCACTGTAAAGACATGTTATATTAGGTGATTTACATATGGCAGATGTTTTTCCCTATACTTGCATGGACCCGGTGCAGTCCTTTGTCATAAGTAATTTATAAATTCTTTTCCATTTTCAGGGCTAAATACTGAGGGGTAGCCCAAAAAAACAGGTAGAGGTGGACACATAAACCCATTTCTCAGTCAGATTAAATGGAAATCATCAGTTGACAGCTATTATCAGTACTCTCCAGAGATGTTTAATTGGGTTCAAGTCTGTGCTTTGGCTGGGCCACTCAGGAGTATTCACAGAGTTGACCCTAAACCAGCACTGTGTTGTGTCTGCTCTGTGTTTAGGGGTCTTCACCATATTAAAAAGTGAACTTTTGGCCCAGAGCATTCTCAAACAGATTTTCATTAGGGACATCTCTACACTTTGTTCCATTCAGCTCTTCCTCAAACCTGTGTAGTCTCTCAGTCCCGGCTTCTGAAAAACAACCCCAAAGCATGATGCTGCCAACACCATACATAAGGTTGCAAACTAACAAAATGTGAAAAAGTGAAGGGGTCTGAATAACTTTTACTTGGTAAAGAAAACTAGAAGTAAGGGTGATATAAAGTTATATGAAAGCTATAAAGGATGTAAAGCCATTAGCTATCTTTCTCTTTTAGACGTGAGTGCGGCATTTCTCAACACAGACCACGATATTCTTATAAATCAGGTGGGCCTCTCTGGCAATGTGTCTTAAAAAGCAAAACATTTTGATTAGAAGTCTTAAGAGTGTTAAATGTAAACACTTTGATTAAACATTTTCATGTGCATTATTAAAAACATTTAACATTTTGCAAGTCTCCCAAAACAGATAATAGCTTCATTAATATATATTATTTATACAATAACAGTCCAACTTGCACACTTTTGGTTAAAAGTAAGTTTCCTTCACAGATGTGGTAATTTATTCATTGGTTTACATTTCTCCTATATTATTAGCTACTCCTTGAAAACTCTTTGTATTTTTAAAGGAAAATAAAGGGATGGTAGAGAAGCATCAGCCTCTGGCCTTTCTTCAGCAATGACTTGAGGAGAGGTTCACACCTTGTGAAAATGGACATGAAGTCTGCCTTGAAGAACATCAGAGATGAGGCTGACATCCAAAAAGTAGTGTACTTTAAAAACTGTTGTGGTTACAAGCATCAGACAATCACATGATTAAACCACATGAATGGACACTACAGTACATTGAACTGTAGGCTTATGTAGGATTCCCAGTCAGGGTGAGCAAACACCGTTAAGGTAGGGTTTTAGCTTTCCCTATCTCTGATGCCTTTAAGGATCTTATCCACTTTAGATATTTAAGACATTTTAGTCTCTAGGATATTATGCTGTACTTTTCACTTTAATTATTTTTTACCTTCAAATTGTATTCCTGAAGGAAATAAATGCTTTTTTGGACCTTGTATAGTTCTATAAACAAAATCAAGTGGCTGGCAGCAAATGCACTTACCAGGCTTCTGTATACCAATTAGGGTATGTAAAACAGCCATTACAATGAGAAACGGTTTTCATTTTTTTTATTTTACTTTAAGTGATAAAAGTTGAATGCGGTTCCAGTATGTTTTATGGTCTTCAGTTTATCCCTCCGATATTACTGTATGATTTTAATTAATGTTCATAGAATTAGGTTAATTTTATAATAAGTATTGAGATTGAATTTATAAATTCTGAAATGTAAATGTAACTTATAAAAACACCTATGAAAATTTTATTAAGTCACTAAGTACATATAGCACACATACCTATAGCTGTACAAAGATTTCTTTCATTTCAGTTCCATTTATTCTTATATTGCACTATTCTATAAAGAAAATCTGTAATTTTATAAAAACCAAAAAGGCATTTGAAAACACACACATACATTCCTCTACCATTATGAATTTGGATGATGGAAAGAAACTGGAGAATACGTGAAGAATCTGCAAATACCTCACAAACGTTATATCATCCAGGAACAGAAATGGAATCCATGCACTGTGAAGCAACAACATTTCCTACTCATGAACCAGGTATGCCTAAGTAGAACAAATGTATTTTGGAAGTATGTATATTAGTATTTCAGAAATTAAACTATTCTCACAAATAATACTTTTATTCAGTGTCCCACTGTTAAACAAAATTCCAACTTCCACTGCATAATAAAATAAATAAAAAGATTGGCCAGTGTTTGTCAGATTGCCAGCACACCTTCATTGCTGAATGTGTTGTATTCTGTATCCATAACACCTTATAAACATTGAGGTCAGTTTGCCTCCAGTGCTTCACAATTCTTAGACAGTGTGTATACTGTATTACATAGCTTGTTCCTCCTCAGATTCTGTTCCTGCCAAGACTTTATAAATGAGTCATTTAGATAACAAAGATGAAAACCAGGATTGTTCCTACAAATTTTTTTTCTTATTTTTTTGTTTTTTTTTAATAAGAATTCTGTTACCATCTTTTTGTTTAGAGTATTATCATTTCTTCAGACCTGTTTCACTTATTAAAGGCTTTAACAGTATTGTATCTTAATTGTGTTCATAAAAATTACTTGTTATTATTATATATTTTTATATTTAATACTTTTAAATCAAACCAGGTTTTTTTTGTTTTGTCCAGGGCCTCCTAATTCACTGGTAATTCACATTTTTGGTCTTGTAGACCTGAAACAAACTCTTAATTTTTAGCCTGTTTTTTGACCATAGTTTGTGCAGGAAATTAAACCTTTATAACAAAGAGTAAACTAATAGGTGATCGGGACATAAAGTTGTGCATGCCACATCAATTGAAACTAAGGGTTAACCCCCAAATATGAATATGAGGGATCAAAATTACTCCATTTCACAAAACTTCAAAAACATTAGGATATGTAATATAGACATATTTCAAGATTGCAGATCATAAATTCATTTTTTATATTTGATTTTTTACCGGTGGCACTAGCCCCCTAAGTGTCACTCCCAGAAGGTTAAAATGACAAATTTCAAACATAAGCATGTTAGGTATCAGTATTACGAGTATGATGTTATTTTGTTCCCTTGTGGTACATTGTATGCACAGGGTTTTGATGAGTTCTATTTGATCATTGCTGTGTTTTTGAATGTATTACAAGATTTTGATCTCTATGTTCTGTTTTTGACCCCTCTCTTTGGATTTCTGTTTTTGGGACTTGTTTGCTTTTGTGTTTTTTGTTTTTGAGTTTCCTTGTTTGCCATTGTCTATTTTGTAAAGGCAGGTCCTTCTCTGCCTTTTGTGCTCCTTGAAGCTTTTTTTTTTTTACTACTGAGCATTTTTTGTGAAATAAATCTTTAAATTTATAAAGATTCTTTGTTTGCCTTTCATTTCCACATGTTTGGAGAATGTTAACTAGGAAAGAAACACAGCATCAGCAACAGCAAAGTACACCTACTTTGATTTTGATAGCTATTAATTGTAACTTAATAATTAGGATAATGCCAACTAATGTATTACAGTATTGGTATGACTGTAAATAAAATGTAATAATGTTTGTGAAGGAAAATGCTTTACCGTTATACGTTTCTTTCTAAATCCAGATGGAAAATTAATAGCATCATCTCACACACAACCATTTACTGTATATACAGAAACCTAGGAAGTAATCCAGTGCAGACTAGCTGTGAGCAAATCAACAAAACAACCTAAGAACTTACCCATTTTGAGCACGTGACTTTAATGATCAGAATTCATAAGTCAAGTCCCTTTATTAATAGGAGAGAAAAAGTTCAATTGCATATTTTGTTTTGTTGGTTACCATCCTTCATCTGTATATCTACTGTATATATTCAGTATACTTGCAATAATATCCATGTTCTATTTTCCTTATGTTATAAATTGTTTAATTTATTGCAACAATCAAATTTGGGCTATTCATCTAAAATAAGTCTATCACCACATCTGATCTACAACAGACAAAGTCAAAGTATTAAATTTAGACTTTCTCCAATTTATGAACCTCATTCACAAATTATAAAGATCTCTTCATATTTCTAGTCTCCCTGCTGGAAGGTGAAACAGAAATCTCTTACATCTCCTACACCTTTTTGTTATATCAGGTGAGGTTTGATGGTAACCTTTCCTCTTGTGGGTTTTTTTTGCAACAGTTTTTGGGAATTAATAGTACAGGCAGTCCCCGGGTTATGTACGAGATAGGGACGGTGGGTTTTGCTTAAGTTGAATTTGTATGTAAGTCAGTACAGGTACATAAATTTAATAAATGCTATTGTTGACCAACTGTAACCAAGTGCTCTGCCAATGAATGATGGAGTTTCACCTCTCTCTGACCTTTTTATTATTTTTACTTTATTTTTAATGGTGATGGTTTTTCTTTTCTTTTCTGTATCACCAGCACTTGCATCAGATTTGTGTTTCAGAGACATTGTTGAAGGGTGAAGACAAAATATTAAGATGAGCTCTTCTGCACAGCACTGTACACGCTATCACAGCAGGAAGGCACCAGTCGTCACCACGTCTGATGTACTGACAAGAGACAACTTCCTGCTATGTGCGTAACAGTAGAAGCAGGCTTGCTATTGAGAATGAATGGGGGCATCGACGGGTGGTTCATCACCAGCCCACCTCACAGTTACCTCCACTATAGTATGCTGCCTGCAGCATCTGACCACCAAGAACGAACACGGTGTGGCCAAAGGTGAGTACTGAATCGCCCCCATTCAATAGGCAGCCATCCGATACACACTACAATGCTACCCCCTGCTGCCCCGTTCACCCTCAATGGCCTCCGTTCAGCCACAACCGGGTCACCGCTTGCAGCATTACCAGCTGCCCAACAAGAACAAACGGGCAGGCAGTGAAACTGATTGCTGCTGGGAGCTCCCGAGGGACACTACACTGCACGAGCAGTGAAATCACCTCCCTCCAGCCTCCGTTCAGCTACCGCTTGCAGCATTACCAGCCACCCACTGAGAACGAATGGGACAGCCGTGTGTGGTGGGCGCGCAGTGAAACCGCTTGCCGCCGGGAGCCACCCAAGGGACATTACACTGTGAGGGGAGCGAAATCTCCCCCCTCCAGCCTCTGTCCAGCCACCGCTTACAGCGTTCCCAGGCCGAAGATGATGGAGCAGCAGTTACTGAGGCGCATGCATCACAGCTGTGGCCCCATTCGTATGTCATAGGTTGGATGTCTGTAACCTGGGGACTACCTGTATATTAGCCAGTTACCAAGTTTGAGGGCCTGCTGCCCAGCTATTTAGTATGCCTCATTTTCAAATTTTGTTTAGAGGAACTCCTCAGATCACGACACAATTGCCTAATTGGCAAGAAAACTGCAATTGAAAACCAACTTGGCCTGCTATGCATATGATTAGATTTGCATGTCGTAAAAGGTGATAACTGGATCATGATGGCTTTGCAACACATTGATTATGCACTCATCTGTCATAAACGAATTGATGGCAACTATTAAGACAGCCCTGTTAGCCTCTTTGAAGCAAAATGGTCAGCATGAAATATTGAAACTCATACTGACTTTTTGAATGTGATTGATGAAAGGAGTGCCTTATGCCTCATCTACGAGGACCAGGGGAATAACAACAGAAAGCCCATCTAGCCATGCTTTCAGAATGAATACATCAGTGCATTTCATGTAACACCTCTGTGAATATCTTAGTAAAACCTAACAATGTTGCATCATCTACCATCAAATGTTCTCCATTTCTGACTGCTTTTTGATTGGGTACTAAATTTGAGGAGTCTGGACTGCCATGGACTGACCTTAGGACAACTTCATTATTGTGTTTAGCTGATCACCTGCGGCTGCTGACCACCATATTTTCATATGGATATAACCCAGATCACATTGCAATCAAGACAACACTTCTGAATGGCATATTGTCTTAACAATAGGCAACAGAAAGAGGGGTGAAATGCATATATTACTCAGTCACCTCAGCTGCTTTTTATTAACAACTTGACTATATAGCACATAATGAAAACCTGTCTTCTATCTTATTAACTTTGTGTGCTTAATGCAGTTTTTCAACAGGTAAATTACCTACATGGCTGCCAATTTGTAGGTATGCCTACATGATATCAGTACCCGTTCCTGGACCATCACATTCCTAGGCCAGTGCCTCTCCAAGATCTACAGCCTTCCTGGAGAAGTATTTGTAAAAGGCTTTTTTAGGTGTGCCACAGCACACCACTGACTACCTGTATGGCTACCTGACCTTGCAGCACAGTTGTTTGTATCAACACTCAAACGACTTTTACCCATCACTAATGACTATTTTGTGCTACTCCTTTTCTGTAACAATACATTTTTTCTGTCCTCTCTGACTAAACAAGTAGTTCTTGATGCATTTTGTTTGTTTCAGGGGCATACATAGCATAATGAGAGCACAACATAATAATGAATACATGGCAGTATTATTTGTAATACTTACAATTTGTTAAAAGAAATTCAACTGTAAGTATCATTTTACAGTTACAAATACTAATATCTGACATATACATCAGTAATGAATCAAAGGCATAGGAGCAGCAGGTATTTCCTGTGATCATTTAAGGTAATCACCTTGGCTATATGGATGAACAGAGCAAATAATATCTCCCTACATATTTGCCAGACAAGTTCATTTTAAAGTCTTAACAAAAACTGAATTGCAAAAAATTGTGAAAAGATCCCAGTAAATGGAATACATTTCTCGGAAACAATAAAACAGCAAGAGAACCTGAAATAAAAGTGATATGAGGCAGTTAGCAAAGCCACTATATTGTACATATCCCTTATGGTGTCCAGATGTGTTGTTGAGATACCACAAATAACCATCTTGGAAACGATTTTGGAAATTCAGTTTGATTAACATGTTTAAAACCTATCACATGAAGTATCTCGTAGATAGACTTAGAATATCTTTTTTTCTTTTAAAAACATTTTTTATTAATAGGTTCAAGCATAATACTTTATATTTTCTCTTTTCACATTCAGTTGTTTACCTCAAAAGAAAAATAATAATACATAACTATTACACTAGATTACTTAAATCTGGCCTTAGATGTTTACTCAATTGTTTTCTTGCATTTTAACAGTGATAATAATAAATGCACGCATATACTCTGTGATGGAAAGCACACATGGGTGGGCGCCCCTGTCAGGATGAGTTCTGATCCCTTACCTGGCCCAGAGGCTAGGGCAAGGAGTGCGCACAAATTAGGACAAGATGTTTCCTTCCCTTGCCAGAGGACTGATAAAGCATACTTGGCTTCTTAGCAGGGATGGACTGAAGACCCTTACTTGGCAGGGAGGCCAGTACGGAGCTACTGGGATTATTGGACCCTACTTTGTGGAGCTTCCATTTGACCCTGAAGTACTTCCAATGGGCTATGCTCTACCATGGGAAGTACTCTCGGGCCCAAAATAAAAGAAGCCGCTCAACCTCATCCAAGCGAGTTGGAGTCAGGTATAGAGGATGGACAAAGCTTGCCTGGGAGGAATGGAGGAGGAGAAAGCAAGAAAGGGAGAGAAAAGAATTTAGATTGGTGATTGTGTTTATTAAAGAAGGTCATTTTTCATAATAAGCCTTGCATTTCCATCTGGGACTTGTGTCTGTGTGGTTGTGTCTGATAGTTGGGGTGCTGCAGTGCCGCACAGTGGTCACAGTTGTATACAAACATGTGTACTGTATACTGTATACATAAAAAACATATTCAACCCTGTTTGCACCAATTAAAAATCAATGGAGGCCAGAATCCATCCCATTTGGGCACACACACATACACATAACTGTAGTCAGTCGCATTGGGGCCAATTTACAGTCAACAACTTATCTACTGGCATGGGGAAAACATACAAAATATACACAGATAGAGATTATTATTATTATTATTATTATTATTATTATTATTATTATTATTATTATTATTATTATTGCAAAGGAGTTTTCTTTCAGAGAACATTTCCAGGATTTTCAGATGAAAAATGGATTATGCAACCTGAAAAAAAAATCAAGCACACAAAATGAGCATGTTATGTTTATATGTAAATTTGATTATTCACAAATCCAGAATAAATGAGTCAGAGTGAAGTTACTGGTAGTTTTGGTCATTGGAAGTCTCTTCAAAATATCTAACCTACATAAAAGCATGAAGGAAAGGAAAAATATTATATAGAAATACTGTAAATTAATATTGCAGGAAAAGTTCTCTTTTTTCAGCAGAAGTCTGAATGTCATGACATTGAGCAAATTAACTGGATCAGGACTTTGATCTTGAGTTCTGATAGCAGGAAATCCACACATTGGCCACCAAACCTTTTGAGGAGTTTTAAGGAGTCTGTATGGAGCCTAGGTTTATTATGATAAACTGTAAGATTTCATCACAAACTATTTGTTTTAATTTAGTCTTTATTATACATTGTGTGTACTGCATTGTTCAGACTTGTCAAAAGGCCCCATGTTAAATCAAGGGAGTGTTTTTTTCCTGGTATACTGGTTTTCCTCCCAATTCTCCAACAATGTACATGTTAAATTAAATGACCTCATGTGAATGTGTGAGAATGCCCTGTGCTCAACTGGTACCTGTCTTAATGTTTCCAAGATAGGCTGTGCCATCCACTGAATTAGGTAGGTTTGAGGATGTTACATAATGTTAGAAATGATTTGTCCTTCTGCTATTTAAATACTTTCTAAGTTAATACTATAACAAAGTCTTTTTAAATACACAGAAATATAGTGTGATTGTTTACAAAAACAGTATATTTTACATTTCTTTGAAAACATGTTTTGTTCAGTAGCCAACAATTATTTTGTGAGTTCGTGATCCAAGCTTTCCAGATATGATCAAAACTGTTTATTCTCTGTGTTAATTTAAGTCACTCATTTCTTATTGTTGGTAGTATGTCTTTTTAAGTAACTAATTCACTTAATGTATTTACAGTCATCATTTTGCTACAACATTCCTTTCAATACTGGAACCTTTTTGGGTGCTGTCCCTGCCTTGTGCCCAGTGATTGCTGGGATAGGCTCCATCTGCCCCGTAACCCTGCACTGGATAAGTAGTTTCAGGAAATGGATGGATGGATTACCATCAGTAAGAATTTCAAAATATAATGTTGACATTTGGTTTACTACTGCGGTGGGCTGGCACCCTGCCCAGGGTTTATTTCCTGCCTTGCCCCCTGTGTTGGCTGGGATTGGCTCCAGCAGACCTCCATGACCCTGTAGTTAGGATATAGCGGATTGGATAATGGATGAATGGATTTGGTTTACTATTTTATTTATAATTTATTTTGTGCAGCATGATGGCATATTGCTTAGTGCTATTTCCTCCCATTTCCATATTCCTGGCTAAGAACTGTATGCATAGTTTGTTCTCGACATTTTTGTAATGGGGCCTTTTAGAAATATGCATGTTATATTAAATAAGAAGTCTGAATTAACCTTGTACGAGTTATCATAGGTATGAGCTTGAATGGCTACTACAGTACATACAGTGGTGTGAAAAACTATTTGCCCCCTTCCTGATTTCTTATTCTTTTGCATGTTTGTCACACAAAATGTTTCTGATCATCAAACACATGTAACCATTAGTCAAATATAACACAAGTAAACACAAAATGCAGTTTTTAAATGATGGTTTTTATTATTTAGGGAGGAAAAAAAATCCAAACCTACATGGCCCTGTGTGAAAAAGTAATTGCCCCCTTGTTAAAAAATAACCTAACTGTGGTGTATCACACCTGAATTCAATTTCCGTAGCCACCCCCAGGCCTGATTACTGCCACACCTGTTTCAATCAAGAAATCACTTAAATAGGAGTTGCCTGACACAGAGTAGTAGACCAAAAGCACCTCAAAAGCTAGACATCATGCCAAGATCCAAAGAAATTCAGGAACAAATGAGAACAGAAGTAATTGAGATCTATCAGTCTGGTAAAGGTTATAAAGCCATTTCTAAAGCTTTGGGACTCCAGCGAACCACAGTGAGAGCCATTATCCACAAATGGCAAAAACATGGAACAGTGGTGAACCTTCCCAGGAGTGGCCGGCCGACCAAAATTACCCCAAGAGCGCAGAGACGACTCATCCGAGAGGTCACAAAAGACCCCAGGACAACGTCTAAAGAACTGCAGGCCTCACTTGCCTCAATTAAGGTCAGTGTTCACGACTCCACCATAAGAAAGAGACTGGGCAAAAACGGCCTGCATGGCAGATTTCCAAGACGCAAACCACTGTTAAGCAAAAAGAACATTAGGGCTTGTCTCAATTTTGCTAAGAAACATCTCAATGATTGCCAAGACTTTTGGGAAAATACCTTGTGGACTGATGAGACAAAAGTTGAACTTTTTGGAAGGCAAATGTCCCGTTACATCTGGCGTAAAAGGAACACAGCATTTCAGAAAAAGAAGATCATACCAACAGTAAAATATGGTGGTGGTAGTGTGATGGTCTGGGGTTGTTTTGCTGCTTCAGGACCTGGAAGGCTTGCTGTGATAGATGGAACCATGAATTCTACTGTCTACCAAAAAATCCTGAAGGAGAATGTCTGGGCATCTGTTCGTCAACTCAAGCTGAAGCGATCTTGGGTGCTGCTAAAGGACAATGACCCAAAACACACCAGCAAATCCACCTCTGAATGGCTGAAGAAAAACAAAATGAAGACTTTGGAGTGGCCTAGTCAAAGTCCTGACCTGAATCCAATTGAGATGCTATGGCATGACCTTAAAAAGGCGGTTCATGCTAGAAAACCCTCAAATAAAGCTGAATTACAACAATTCTGCAAAGATGAGTGGGCCAAAATTCCTCCAGAGCGCTGTAAAAGACTCATTGCAAGTTATCGCAAACGCTTGATTGCAGTTATTGCTGCTAAGGGTTGCCCAACCAGTTATTAGGTTCAGGGGGCAATTACTTTTTCACACAGGGCCATGTAGGTTTGGATTTTTTTTTTCTCCCTAAATAATAAAACCATCATTTAAAAACTGCATTTTGTGTTTACTTGTGTTATATTTGACTAATGGTTACATGTGTTTGGTGATCAGAAACATTTTGTGTGACAAACATGCAAAAGAATAAGAAATCAGGAAGGGGGCAAATAGTTTTTCACACCACTGTATACCCAGTATCACTTACATACACCCTGGCTTCTCATAACACACAACATTTAGAAAAATGGATGGATTGTTTTTTTTCAGCCATTAATTTAATTTTGGATAGCACAGTGGTGAGTGCCACTGTCTCTCAACTTAAAATCTTTAGGGCTCTGTCATCCTCTGTGTTGTCCAGGTTCATTTGTTCTCACACAACAACGATTAGCATGTTAAGTTAATAGCAACTCTCAAACACACCTCTATGAGTGTCCATGGTAGTGTGAGTCAGTGCATCCTGATATAGGCTGATGCCTCATTCAGGGTTTCATCCTGTCTTGCACTTGTTACTGCCAGAAAAGACCTTGTTTATGTTCAAATAAATAGGTTCAAAGGATCAGGAAAAATAACGTTTAGAGAATGTTTTGATTGATAAATAGTTTCTCACCCTGTCTTATCTGAAAGACAGTTTTTTTTTTATTTGTTTATACTGATGAGTCCTTATTCTTTTTCCTTAATTTTCTATGTATTCCAAACCTCAGCATCTCCTATATCCCTTGTGCATGTTGTGTTATTGAACACTTTGCCTATTTAGCAGCTATGGGGTATTTTGGCCTTTGTCAACATGATCGTGGTTTCCCTTTTGCTTTCCCAGGCCTCTCCCCAACTTTGTCTTTGTTGTATTTTGTTGTTTCAGGTATGCCTTAACTTGTGCTTTAGTCAGTTTTTGCATTTTACCATGACAAGGTCAGGACTTCCAAAGACTCATGCTTTACTGCTAGCAGAGAGAGAATGCCATCTACTAGGTCTTCAATTCAAATGCTCAGAAAAAAAGATTGTCCACAAATGTTTTTTTTTTACAGTATTTTGATTATTTTATTTTTACAATATTTTCACAAAAGTAAATGATTTTGGGACGTTGTGTAGATACAACTGGACACTTGACATGGAAATTATGCAACATTAGATATCTGTGATTTTTCGCAGGGATATTTTGGTACTGTTTGCAGTTGTCCAGTTTGGGTCCCCACTGAAGCACATTGTTTTATGTTAGTAACCAGTAATGGTGCACTGCATGATAACGTGCAGTGAATACACTTGACTTGAGCATTCATAGTTTTCATGCTCTTTCTCTGTACGTTTAGCATTCGTTTGCTCAGATGTTGATGCTCTTGCTGTTTCCCCGAGCAGCTCTTCTTTTCTCCACCCTAGCGGCCTGCTTCTTCTTTTCTTTTGTTGGCATCATTTCTCGTTAAAACTGATTAAGTCAGTGTTTGTGTTGCAATTACTTAGTACGTTTTTCTTAATTTTCACTTAAGATGGCACTTAAGTCTTCAATCTGCATAATGAAAGATTTAAGATATGAAGAGTTAGGGGAAGTGTCGGTGAAGGTGGTAGGGATGAGAACAGCACCCATACGCATGCGCTACATGGCCGCACTGCTGGCCACTGCCGAGAGTTAATTCTAAAGTAAAATAAAATAAAAAGAGGAATAACCTTGGAGGTCAATCATCACCCCGAAAGCAGATAGTAGACGTCACGTAGTATGTGTGTACCAAATTTCAGGTCAATAGTTTAAACAGATTGCGAGCAACAGGTGATTTAAAATCCTGGACAGACAAACGGACAGCCACGGTAGCATATTACATAACAAGATTCTTTTCTCCATAAAAACATAACATTACATTTTTTTGGCCATTACTACACAAGGTAACAAATAAAATTATACATTTTAAGTGGAGTATTCCATTAAAGAAAACTTTTCAGCAACCTAATGTCCTATGTAAGAATAAATAAAAATAGGCATAAAAAGACAGGGGACACAACTAAGAATTTTTGAATATAATGCAGGAAAAATCATAAGCCCAAATGAAAAGATGAGGAAAGTAAGGAGGTTCGTTCCTCTTATGTAGAAATGGTGCAAGGTTAAACACAGAAGTCTTCATTATGGTGACTGTCGCTACCAATGACAAGCAGGACTTCCTGCTTTTTTCTTCTCTGTTTATCGTTATCACTGCAGAATGAGCAGATCCAGGAAGAAGCAGACATAACTTCAGCCTTTGTCAGGGGGACTTGCTTTTGCCTTGGAACAGAAACAGAGACTTTTATTTAGGATGGTGTAATCCCATCTCCATTCCCCTGTGTGACACTGACTCTGCCATAAAATCAAGCTACACCAGCCAGGTACAATGATACATTTTGCTACGTAGAATGACACTGTGACCCTATTATACTCCATCATTCAACATTAAAGTAGTAGTAGTAGTATAAAACCTAATATTTTTTAATGTCTTATGCTAAAGTTAATCTATGATTTTAAAGTTTATTAGTGCTCATCAGTTAGTTTTCTAAATTGTGTGTTTTTATTTATGAGGTATCTGACTTATTAATATCTGCCTGTTCCTTAAGTCCAAATACTTTGTTATTAGGTTGATTTAAGCATTTATGTTGGGAGCACATTTGTTCCCAATTCTCAATTCTGTTAAACTGTTTTTACCATGTCAGTTTTGCTGCTCATTTTAAATTGATTTGCTGGACTGTGTGTGTATGTGTGCATTTTTATACTGTTTATTGTAGCTATTCCTATGCCATCTCCAATTTCTACAAACTTTAAGTAACCAGAGATTTGTCCATGAGTCTGCCACAGTATTTTTGTCCAAGATAGTTTCTCACAACATTACTGTATGATACTTACAAAAGCACTAAATAGTATGGCACCTGTTCATGCCAATGCAGTCTTAACTGGCCATATTGCACCCTGGTTTACAATAAAAATTTGCATGGAAGTATAAAGACCAACTTGGCATCTACAAAGAAGCTTAAAGCTACAATCCATTTATAATATTGTTAACTAAAACACCTTTTTCTGACTTTTGCTCCTATTAATGTAATGTTAGAATGTAAGCTTGTTTGTAAAAGCAAAGTGCTACTGTACTACTTTTAGGATGCGCATTGATTGCATCTTTTCTTTTCCTTTGAGGCTGAAGGTATCACTGAATCACTTCACACTACAGCTTTACACCATCTGAACTCAAAACTATGATTATTCTTGTTTTCTAAAAGACTGGACTTCATCCTGAAAATTTCAAAAATTATAGGCCACCCTCCAATCTCTGTTTCCTTGCCAAGCTTCTAGAATTTATTGTTGCCAGCCAAATCTAGTTACACATGGCTTTTAATGAGCTGTGTGAGGAGCTCCAGTGTTGATCTATTGCAAATCGCAGCATAGAAACTTCTCTAGTTAAGGTTTTAAACTTACAATTTAGTAGCTGCTGACTAAACCCTTTCAAATGTCTTTGTCCTTCTTAATCTAAAAGATGCCACTGAAACAATTTACCACAACATGCTCAATTAATTGAACTGAATTGAACTAAAATCAATTGAAGGCAAAATCAACTAATGCCCATCACATCCCAAAGACTTTTTTGAGTTAGACACACTTGGAAGGCAATTTTATAAAATAAAGAAAATCAAAAAGATTAGCATTGAGAAATAAAATAAGAAGTCTGCAACAACCTGAATAGAAATAGATAGATAGATTAAATAGTAAAGCTGCATGGGCTGAGAGTGTTCAAAATAATATATTTGCCTTGAGGATATAGTAGAACTTAGCGACACTGCTGAGTACTAAACTTGTATTGTTTATACTCACGTATAACTCGGTTCTTGAAACCTGAAATATTGATCATAAAATCAGACCCTGACTTATACACCCGTTAAAAAATGCGACACATTTTTTTTTTTTACATCTTCTTGCCTCCTCCAGTCTCACATCAGTTTCTCAGATGCATCGAATTTTGTTGCAGTAGTGCAGTTACCAATTTCTTTCGCTATTTCAACAACATTTAATTTAAAACCAACTTCATATTTACTTCTGCTCGCACGCTCCATCATAGATAAGGGATGCTCTTACGATAAAGGTGTATGAGGGTTTGAGATACAAAAAACACAAATCAGTGCAAACGTTGCTTCGGAATAGTTCAGGTATTACTGTGTGGTCACGTAAGCACAATAGAGAGAGAGGTTAGGAGCACATGTTGATACAGCACATTGCCACACCCGCATAGAAAAAAAGGCAGTGTGCTCTGTGGTTACTCTCTCAGGTGTGTGTTAACATATTATAATCTCTTGGACCAACAGTGTGAGTTTTCCACATTCGACTTATACAACTGACATTATAAAATCCCAGAAATTATACAGTAAAATCAAGTCTGACTTATCCGCGGGAGAATTTATCCATGAGTATATATGGTAATTAGCTAGGACAATTAGGGGTTATACAAGTGCTTTTCAGAATTACCCATGTGCTTCAGTACTGATGAACAGATTTGACTGACAATTGCCAATATATATTATCAGTGCAATTTTTATATTGCAAATATTACTCAATTGATAAGAAACAAAGAAGAAGTAATACTTAAGGAAATGCTGTTTGCTTTTTTGCAGTAAATTATTAATGTAAAACACTAAATTATCTATTTTAGTAAATTCTCACTGCTGTCTTTGGTTGAGAATCTTTATTTAAATATATCTTATGTTTTAATTTCAGAACATTTTTTAAGAAAATATCTTTGAAAATATAGTATTATTGCCAAAACATGAATTCATTAAATTTATGTTTATGACGTTCTACAATGATACGCTATAACAGTAAATCAAGATGAAACACAATAAAAGACACCTTTATCCAACTTTTTCTGGTTTCATCCCAACAGTGCAATACATCAATAGGTAGGACACTTCTCATTGGCCGAGCCGAGAGACCTATACTCATTTACTAACATATCTTAGCAAAAAGAAAACACAACGTTCAAATATGAAGAGGAGGTATATGCTGCAAGATAACAGACAAAATCATGATAAAGATTTGGGGTACCATCTTTGTAACTCAGATAACTGAATGATTTAATGCCAAGAAGAATATGCGGCCATTGTGGAAACGTCTTCACATAACAAAACTGATATAACATGGTGAATCTTCTAGCTTTGAGGACTTCTGGCAGGAAGAGATGGGTCCAGGTGGATTGACACGGGAAGTGACATCAGTGGTGGTAAATCTGTCAGTATTCCGGTCTGCAGACTGAGGAAGAGAAAGGACATTATCACACAGTACCAACCCCTGGAGCAGTGAGTTATTACCATTACCACTACCAGAGCTCATAAGCTGTCCGCTGTATGCACTTATATTTTTGAATTTCTGATTGCAGCTGTTAGTGGTTAAATAACAAAATGATAATGTAATAAAAAAAATAAAGGTAAGGTAAATTGAGCTAAGGTTAATCAGTAAAGTTTTACAGAAAAACAAGTTTTTTTAGTTTCTAGAGAAACCAGATATTGGTTGATGAATAGTGCTCTTAATTACACTCTGATTCCAGTTTTGTATCAAATTTTGTATTAACTTTTTGTCATCTGCAAGGTCAAATACTGTATCTCTATGTTGTAATATTTTAGTAACAGTAGAGAGGATTAAGATAACAGCTCTCAATTTGCATTTGCAGTATGTCTCATATAGTATCCCAACTTGGTCCGTCCATAACAATTTCGTACCGTTGCTGTTCTACTGAGGGACAAATACTGTCTGTAATTACTGAGCTGTGATGAGAGGCCAGTGCCATAGAAAGCATGTGATAGGTACCTGTAAAACCTGACAATAAAAGGCACAGTCTAAAGACAATCTGCTGGTACTCAGTACATTTACACAAAAGAAAGACTAAGAAATATACTGTATATGCATAAAAGGGGGCCTCATGAAAAAATGTTTCATTTTAGACAATATTATATGACAACATAGGCCTAATACAAATTGTCCTCACTTCCCTGTGTTGTGTCTCCAAATTTCTACCATTGCCTGTGTACCTTTTGCTAAAATAAGAGGTGAACACCACAAAACATGCTATGGGTGGTCAGAAAGTATGTTCTGCTCTTTAGGCACTTCATAGAGTAAACATAATTAAAACATAGTAAAAGTCATATAGTGTGACTAGTCTACATTAAAGTGTCAGCACAGATACTAAAAGGAGCCTAGACTTACACAACCAATTTCATGAGGAGCTTTAAAAATGAAACACAGTGCATTACAAAAATGATAACAGTCAGTCAGTCATTTTCCAACCCACTATATCCTAACACAGGGTCACGGGGGGTCTGCCAGAGCCAATCCTAGCCAACACAGGGTGCAAGGCAGGAAACAAATCCCGGGCAGCGCGCCAGTCCACTGCAGGGCATACACACACACACACACACACACACACCGAGACTAAGGACAATTTAGAATCACCAATGCACCTAACCTGCATGTCTTTGGACTTTGGGAGGAAACCAGAGTACCCAGAGTTAAACCAGCGCAGACACGGGGAGAACATGCAAACTCCATGCAGTGAACCTGGGTCTCCTAACTGTGAGGCAGCAGTGCTAGCACTGCGCCACCGTGCCACCCCAGTCATTTTCCAACCAGCTATATCCTAACACAGGGTCACGGGGGTCTACTGGAGCCAATCCCAGCCAACACAGGGTGCAAGGCAGGAACAAATCCCGGGCTAGCGCAGTACACATTTAGAATTTTTGGGACAACAAGGGACAACAGTTAAAAAGGTCGA
Source organism: Polypterus bichir lapradei (assembly GCA_026402145.1). Taxonomy (NCBI): domain Eukaryota; kingdom Metazoa; phylum Chordata; class Cladistia; order Polypteriformes; family Polypteridae; genus Polypterus; species Polypterus bichir. The sequence continues at coordinate 9,866,029 of JANRMT010062804.1, read as the reverse complement.
GAGGCCAGGTGGGTTTTCATTTTGAATCTGAATGTCAAGACAGATGAAACAGAATAACAAAGGGAGCTCCAGAGTGTAGGAATCACAAAATGAAGATGCATAAAAGGGTAGAGATTTATCTGGCATGCAGGCAGACTTTGAATTCTTGATTTGGATTTTGTGAACTACATGATTTATTTTAAATTTGCCAGGAAATCATTAACTAATGACCAGATATCCATTCATAAAAATACTTTTTATTTTTTTTCCGGATACAGTTCATGACAGGAGGAATTGTTCAGACATCCAGAGTCTGATGTCATTGAGGGAGGAAGTCAGCTGTCTATGGCAGACCCATCCAGGAATGATTTCAATGTAGAACAGAGTATTATTAGCATATGAGAGGAAGATGAGGTAATGCAAGAGAATCAGATAACCCAGCATGTAAATGTTAAAGAAGTTAATTTAGTACAGGACATTGAGGAAGACCCCTCTGAAGAGAGGCTGAAGCCAGGTGGAAGAACCTTTAAAGATAACTCACTAAATATAGCTTTCATAGTAAAATGCCATCCTCGAGTAGCAGGTTTTTGCCAGTCCAGTTTTCTGACATTTCAGTAGGATTTTGTGGCCTAACTGGATCAAAAGCAGCAGTGAGCCTAAATTAAGAATATCTTGCATTTTATCTGGCCTGTTCTTGGTTTTTACTGTTGGTTTGGGTGCCAGTCCATCACAGGGAACACTTTACGTGCAGTCAGGCAGTGTGGTGCAGTGGTTAAGGCTTTGGACCTCAAAACCTGAGGCTGTGGCTTCAAATTGCACTACCTACACTGTCTAAACATGATTAAGTCACTTTACCTGCCTGTGCTCCAATTGGAAAAACAAAAGTATTTCAAATGTTGTAAGCTGTATTGGATAAATTTGTCCAGTAAATAATTATAACAGAAACCCACCATGTCAATTTAAAGTTACTAATCAGGAGAGGGGGTACCTGCAGTAAAAAAAAAACCTGCAGAGCTGGCAGTTCCCCTTTTCTTAACAACAATTACAAAGTACATGGAAATGAAGCAATTGATCATCTTAATAAAAGTGATTCCAGTATAATGTAGCTTGATGTAGTCTGTGAAAATATACAAATGCCCACCATACAAATATATATAGGTGGAAAAAGGCATATTAACTGTGAATTTAAAAATCAACCAAAATTTAAAACAAGTTCTGACTATAACATATGTCATAATTTCAGTGTTATCATGTTTCCTTATTAAAATAAAAATTCAAATGAAATAGCCTAGAAAAATTAAAAACTTGTAAAAAGTCCACAAATGTGGACCCCCCCCGCAAAAAAAATAGAAGAAACAGAAGAAAAATGATCAAAAACATATATGCAATATTAACAAACACAGCTGAAAAAGCAATTATAGTGAAAGCAAAGACAGACAGCAACACATTCCTCCCCTGTTTGCAAGTGAATTAAATAATTAATTCACCTCAGGTTTTTAAAAGCAAAATAAATTAAATGACTCAGGTATAAGCTAATACAAGAGCTGTGTATGAAGGATTTTAAAACTGAAAAGAGTCAGATGTCTTTCAGGAAGTATTTGCGATTAAGACTAACATAATACCTGGGCCCAAAGAAATTTTACCAGTTGTACTAAAATAAATGAAAGGCATCATTTATTAACCATAAGTAAGTATATTCCAATAATCACTTTATAAGACGGAAGGGGTAACGGATAACTGTAGAGTTTCAAATATGACTCCATGCTTAAAAAAATGACACAAACGATAGTAGTAAATGTAGAACAGTAAATTCTACTTTTATTAAATAGAGGAAACAACAGTTTGAAAAATATAAAAGGCTACTTGTATGAAAATAACATTGTAAATGACAGCCAAAATCAGTTTAGAAGGGTATGGACCTGGCAAACAGTTTCTTCTATTTTTGTGGAAAGGCAAAGACAAAATTAATGATATGGTTTACTTCAATGTTTAAAATCCTAGTGATATTATTCTACACCACAATTTTCCTTCAGATACTATAAGCCATTGAATTCTGCTATAAGTTAAGAAAACCGGATTTTCGCCTGGTTAATATGAGATAAGGTATAATGAGAATGCAGAATGGTTCACATAGAATAAGTCAATCAGAGGAATCCATTTAGATGTGTCCTGACACCATTACATTTTGTAATTTATATTCATAAATCATATGCCTTGAGTAAACATGTTCATTTACGGATGATATCAAATATGCATGAATACCAAATACTAAGTAGACAGCCAATACAGATCATGAAGACTTGTACAATTATAAAAACTGCAGTAACGGTTGAAAAACAGAGTGATATTTTTAAAAGTGTAAAATGGAATTTGCAAATAAGGAGAGAATTAATTATAAATTTAACAGAGATGACTTACGGCAAACAAAAAATGGATTTAGGGAGTTTTTGTTGACACAATATGCTCATTGTTCTGGCAACAGACAGAAGAAATCAGAAAGGCTATTAATGTCATGTTGGTACATACAGTATATATATTGTCACACACGTGCGAGTAGGAGGCAGCTAAAGGACCTGAGTGTTTGTAATAAAACATCTGACCAGGGTGCGGCAGAGTGCGCTGACTGTCTTTCTCAGTTCCCTACAGACCTTTCCCAGGAAATCCTGCAAGGTTCCAACGCCTCAGAAGACATCCGGTGCCAACCCCTTTGCTGATGTCACTTCCGGACCAGAAGACATCACTTCCGGTACCGGGCCCTTTGTTGACATCACATCCAATCCAGAAGACATCACTTCCGATTCTGGCCCTTTTGATGACGTCACTTCCTTTACGGGCCTTTAAAGCCTCCATCTTTGTCTGTAATGATCAGTTCTGTTTTGGACTCTGTTCTATGCACATCATTCTTCAAAAAATTCAACTTTTGCAGCCGAGAAAAAGGCTAATGGTACTTAATCTTATTCTTTAAAAGTGAGAGAAGGTAACTTAAAGGAACCTTAATCCAGGACTAAGATTCCCAAAGGAAAGATGATAATATTTAAGGGTTATGCATTCACTAGAGAAACCATAAAGTAGAGATTGTGGGAATATAGAAAAAACTGGCAAGTCATGTAATTCAATTGAATCATGTGAATATTGTAGCAATTTTATTATCAAGATATTAAATAGACCTCTTCATTCTGTTCATGTCAAGGTTTATATAAAGTGTATGCCTTTCTGTCAGTTAGCTGAGCTCTATAGTTAGGTACATTTTGTTCCTTTTGAAAAATGTCTGATTGTCTGATTTCTTAGTACTGTATACGCGTATCTGTTCTGATTCCCCCCTCTATACTCCATAAGAAAAACACCTTGGTAGTTTGCTGTTTGCTGAAGTATTGCTCAGATAGGGACCCATGATTACAGGTTGTATGTTAATATTTGCTTATAAATAGATAGAAGTTAATTTGACCATCAATATGATTTTTGGCTAATGATCACCCACAGATAATTTGAAAGTTTTGACTTTTATGAGCAACAGCATATGCCACCTTAGAGATATTTACTGGGCTCAACCTCCCAATTAAACACTTTACATGTCTGCAAGCTATGTTTGAAATCTTTAATGATTTTATCCATTATATTGTTGAACATGTATGGGGAAAATATGTTTCCTTGCTTTATTTCTGATGTTGCGTTGAACTAAGCAGATGTATATTTCAGATGTTTGGGGCATCTAGAATGCATAAATATTTTAATGTGAGTTTGATAAAAAATCTTTTTTCATGAGAGGTTCACAACACATTCCATAATGCATTCCATGGGTCCTTATCAAATGCGTCTTGTACATACAGACACTGTGAGCTCCCTTATCATAATCGATTGCCATTTTTGTTTGCTTGCCACAGAGTGAATATCTTTTCTTGTACACTTTGTGCTTTACTCAAGTTGAATTCAGAATTTGAGGGGTATTCCCATTTGAAAGTGTCATTCCAGGTTGTCCCCATTTATAAAAATGGGTATATTTGTATAGGAATTTCCAACTATTTAAGCATTGGTTTTCAGTCTCCATGCTGGTTGCATATCTTCTAAAAGGAGATGTTTGATCACTTGGTCATATTCCTGCTACAGGAATGCAAACAGAAGATCACACGTGAAGCAGCAGTGATGAAAGTGGTTTATTGAAGATACAACCAGTCCAACGGCATGCTTTTAAGATGCCTTGGCTGACGTTGACTTGGACCTGCTCCAATTCAGTTCCAGTGATGTTAGGAATATACAGCAATGCTGGTAGGAAATACTGTCCCACAGGTTACTGTCAGTAACTTACCTAATCAGAAACTGTGTTTTGATAGATCCGCCTGTGACACTTTGAGCACTTGTACCACTGTGTACAACTCTGGTCTTGCATAGTGCAACATGGAGGAATACAAGTTGGCGTTATACAGGTTAAGATGGGTGGTGAAGCAAGTGAAACAACCATACAGTGATAGGGTGGAGGAGCAGATACACCAGCATGACTCCAGACACGTGTAGCACAGCGTCAGGTCCATCATGGACTATAGGAGCAGACCCTCTACACTAGCAAACCTAGACACTGTTCTCTGTTAAGAGATGAACTTATTCTGTGCAAGTTTCAATATTTAATTCTATTAATTTTATCTCTGGAAGGCAAATTGGTGCACTGGTTAGCACTGCTGCCTCTCAACGCAGGTCACATTTTCAGCTACAATAATTGGTCCATTATAGTTGGCAAATGCTTCCCTAGCCATCAAGGTCACTTTAAAGACCATTTCACCATTATAATCCACTCAAAACTAGTTCACTTTATCCTTCCCCATTGAGTTTTCCATTGGCATTACTAGAAATTCCACAATTTTTCAGGACTGGAGGTGAAGAAAACTCAACAGGGTTCACCCATCACTACTGGAGACACATTTTAATGCCAGGTGCAAATCTACTACAGCTAAACAATACACAGATACACTCTGTATACTTTATGAAATGCACTTTAAAGGGGTTTCTTGAGCAAACTCATAGTCACAGGCAGAATGTAACATGATTTCAATACTGATGAATCAGTCCTCTTTAAAAAGATCCCATGGCCTGAGTTTGACAACCCTCTGCAGCTTGATTTTTTAGTGATTGGAGACTTTGTAATTTTGTGACTCCCCTGGAAGTTTGCTATGTCCCCCTAGTGGGCTGTGGACCCCATTTCACAACCACTGCATTAAAGGATACTTGTAGTTTTTGGTTACTGATTTACGGAATTTTTAGCCAAATCTCAGTAACTGCTGCAGCTTTACCACTATACTGTATAGCTTCTCCACCATCACAGTACCATTTTCCGTGATACTGATCCAACCTCAGTGGCGTAGCGTGGGTGTCAGCCACCCGGGGCGGAGGAAAAGTTTGCCGCCCCCTTATTTAGGTATTTCAATTTAAAAGACTAAAATATACAGTAATTCTTTGCCGCCCCCTAAAAGTGCCGCCCGGGGCGGGTAGCCCCTGCCGCCCCCACTACGCTACGCCACTGTCCAACCTGAAAAATTTGTACAGATCTAATCCGTACATGCTACTCATGCTAAAGGCATTGCACCTTTCCCCTAGGTAGTAGCTGGTAAAGCCACATGACAAGGTTAAATTAATTTTTTAACCATTAGTTGTTCACTTGCAAGCAGCCTTAAAGATTGGGTCCAGATGGGTTTACTTGTGTCCCTGTTCTGTGAATGGTAATCCATGCAAGTCAGTTTTGGATTGCTTTTTTCTGACCTCTCCCCTTAGGACAGTTTCCACCTCCAACATTACAATTTCAGAAGGACTTAAGGCAGTCTATTTTTATTTATGTTTTACTGTAATATGTAGCAATGAAATATTACTTTTACTCCATCACAATTATTTTAGAAATAGGTAATCATAAGAAAACTGCATAAATATATTAATCAACTTTATGATAATTGTAAAAGTCCCATGACCATCACCAGGAGAAGCGGTGTTAGATAATAAAATACTTTCAAAAGACATGTTCAAGTAATAGCAACATGCCACTGCATATTAACTTTCACTTGGAATAAATAATGCTATATTTGGCTGATTTTCTTTTTAATTACTTAATATAATAATACTAACTTCTATAAGCAGTATAAGTTACCTGATCAAATCATAATAAATAATTTTTGAAAGCAGAGAACCATTTTTCAAGGTAATTGAAATTAAACAATGAAGGCATCTAAATATAATCAGCTACTTTACGAAAATCTGTTCTTCCTCAATATAAATTAAAATGGATTTCTGTTGAAATAGCTGTTAAGTAAACCACAGAAAGAAAAGTTTAAAATGCCTGGTTAATTTTAGGCAATTAAACAAATGAAAAGCACTTTTAGGCTTCTTGTCTTAAGGGAATGTGAACTGCACTCGAAAAGTCCAAATAGTTTTCATCTGGAACAATGAAATGATACTCTAGCTCTGTGAACATTTACTTGGATTATTTGTCAGAGAGTATTTGCCAAGCGCTCTGTCATATGTTCCGAAACCTACAAGGACTTTCTCCGCCATATTTTATTGCTGGCGTCAGACTTTGAATATTTATGATTTTCCTCTTCTGCTTTAGTGCATGCATCGATGTTCCTTTATGAAGTAGCATTTCAATCCAAGATCTTTTTTTTCCAGCATCTTTTTCCTACACATGTGTTCAGTTCTGCCACTTGATTAGTATTTACTTTTGCATGGTCAAAGTTTCATGGCAACATTCTAATTTCAGTTCATTGACATCCTGGCAGACACCATTTTTATAATTAGTATATACTGAAGTAAAATACATTTTTTAGATTACCCATTTAAATTACCTACAAAATAGACCTTTTATTTATAATCTTCCTTAATATGTCAAAAATAACTATTCTCTATTGAATATTTTGTGTTATATTTGTTTTACAACATAAAAACTATAATTTTATCACATTTATAGAATTGAAAGGAGCAGGAACCTGTCCCAGAACCAATTGAGTACAAGACGAATCAGCATTGGACAAGGGTAATTTACAGTATATACATGAAAATGTCATGAAAACAAGTGTCTTGAAAACCTTACAAAAATATGGAAAGATAACATAACTTAAACAGTGTTAGGGACTATTTACAAGACCTTGCCAGAGCTGAATCTAAAGGATTACAGGGAAAGGCTGTGAAGGAGACCTTGAGGCTAATATCTGTTTGCTTCTTTCTCAATTTAATACCATCATCCTAGAGTAAGAACCCTGACCCATTATGTCATGCACCATTCAAAGGGACCCTGTCTTGCCCTACAATAGTGTTTAACATATCTTCATTTCTTTCAAACCAGCAACAGGATTTGAGCCCACCACTACATCTGCAATGGACTGTCCAGGATTTACTCCTGACTTGTGCCCTATACTAGCTGGGATAAGCTCAAACCCTCCAAATATAACCCTGGCCTAGATTAAGACATGACACTAACCTCATCTTTATTTAAATAGCATTTCCCTTTTGAAACCATAACTTTTGCCCTGTCTAATTTGTGTTTTCTTTACAAAATCCAACAAAGTACTATACATTGTAAAATCCAGCCATAATGTCACTATCAATAAGCAGTGAGATGGCAATAATGATGATTTATTCATTAATGAACATGATATTTCTAGTAAAGGTTTTCAGTATCCTAGGTCTATTGCTACAAGGTGAGATTTGGGCCTCATGTATAAACGGTGCATATGCACAAAAATGTTGCGTACTACTGTTTCCACACTCAAATTGCAATGTATAAAACATAAACTTGGCGTAAAGCAATGCACATTTTCACGCCAGCTAAATGCTTGGTGTACACAAGTTCTCTGCTCGGTTTTGCAAAGTGGCGGCACCCAGAGTCAAAGCAGTGCTTTTGTTCCAGTGTGGTTTCCTTTTCTTTTTTAGATCCACATCCATGACGTGGCTTTATCAAATACACTGAAATTAACCGCATATTGTTTATTAGTTTAAGGCATCTGATTGTAATTAACCTGTAACAATATAATGGTCCACGGAATGGCCAAACTGTTCCAAATACTATAGCTGCTTTAGCGTTGTTACTCTCACTGCACCTTCTTCTTCTTTCAGCTGCTCCCGTTAGGGGTTGCCACAGCAGATTATTTTTTTCCATATTACTCTCACTGCACCACTCGGATTATTTATATCACTGTATCTGAGTGTGAAATCACAGCTGTACAGCAGGTCATTGGAAAGAGAATTATTGGTATACAGCATCAAGGACACACTGCCTCAGCCATGCTGCCTATTTGAACTGTTTTCATATGGCAAACGCTTCAGAGCCTTTCCTGTACTGACCTCGCGGTTCAGAAACAGTTTCATCTCAAGAACTATAAACACAATCAATCAGTCCATCAAGTGCTCCTTGTAGAACTGTTTGTACTTATAAGTACAATTACCTCACTGTAAACTTGCAATACAGTTATAATATTGCACAACCTGTGCCACTTTATAAAGCGAGTATTTACATAAGATGACAATATCATTTTTAAGATGACATGCAGCTAAATATGTTTATTACATTATACAGATAAAATGTTACCATCATTTAAATAATCTATATTTTTAATAATTAAACATGTGAGGACTCGGTGTCACAGCGCTAGCAAGGAGCTGGTGCCCATTCAGGAATTGTTTGTGCCTCGCGCTGTATTCTTGCTGGGGTTGGAACAACACTGGAAGAAAATTTGTATAGAATAATTAAACATGTACTATGAAGATATTTCAATGTTCCTTAAAAGTTTTGAAGAATCGGCGTTCTAAGCTTACAGATGGCTTAACGTCTATTACAGAGCTGATTGTGTGGCGATTGGGTACTTGGAGAAAGAAATGTAAGGACAGGAATTGAGTGTTAGTACGTTTGAAAGAGACAGTACTGCTGCACGACGCAGCAAGCATCTTGCGTCAGGCAGGAACAATCTCTGGACGAGGCGCCAGCTCGTCACTATCACTGCACCACCGTAATCCCATGTTTAATACATGCTTTAATTCCTGTCATCATGAAAATGTCAAGTATACATCTCAGTGTTTAAATTATTCAGAGAGCTGTAATATAATGAATGTAATGGATCCTGTGTCCTGTTGGAGGAAGAGAAAGCCCGTTTAAGAAGCACATAGTGATTCACACACATAGCACATAGAAGAACACATACAAAACAAAGCATTCAATGTGCTACTTTAGTTACAACAGTATTTGAGAAACTAGTAAATTAAACGATTTTAAGATGAACTTTATGATGTTCTACTTTAATGACAAAATAAACTATGTGATTAAAGTGGAAATTTCGAGAATAAAGGACATTTCGAGCTTTTTTCCCACTCTGTCCCTATTTTTTTTTCTTTTCTCTGTACCCTAATAAGCTTTCATATGACACTCAGACAGTGGGCTATGACTCGCCTATTCAAGGCAACTTTGATATCTGACAACTTCTTTTTTATTTCGGGCACTGTGAACTTGAGCTTTTGAGTTTCTCCAACACTTTATGTCACTCAATCAACTTCCTTTTGTTGTTTATACCACTGTTTAAACCAATAAATAGTACGCTTTCCCTTGCCTCCACTTGGTATTCATTGAAATTCTTCTATTTCCCCCCGTGCTTTTGCCATTGCCTTTTCACAGAACAAAAGCAAAGTGAAAAGTTTAGAGCATAATAGTGTGTAACCAGAATTTTGTAATAAAGCCCATAAAAAAAAATGTTTGAGAGAATATCCACAATTTTGGACTAAATATTTTCTGTGTGGTACTGGTTTAATAGGATGTTAAAAAATAATATTGTATCTTAAAGAAAAATTAATTCCCCATGTTTCAAAAATAAAAAGTATTCAAAACCAAAACAAAGAAAACATAAGATATATCAGAGTCTCCTTTCTAGGACACCGACTCAAACACACTACTCAGCCTTCCCAGGATTATGGAGATCAAATGAAACCCAGGAAAGTCCCTCAGAGCCATAATAATGGCAATAGCTACATAATACACAGCAGAGCCCAGAAATCTACAGTCCATAATGCATTGGACCTCAAACTTTCAATTTCTATCCTCTTGAAAAGAAGGAGGGAATGATACAGACTAAAAGTATGGATAAAGATGAACTAGTTTCAGACAAGGAATGTCTTTAGCTGGTTTTCATCCTGGAATGATCTAACAATACATTCTAAGTATTTCTCCAAATTCTAGTTGACACTTTCCATCTGTCCATTACATTCAGAATGGTATCCTGATGTAAGGTTGAGAGTGCATCTAATTTTCTTGTAAAAGAAACAGAAGGCCTCTGTTTGAAATAATTGAATGGGTAAAATTTTGCAAAAGAAAAATTTTACCTAACTCTATTTCTATAGGAAGCCTCTTCAATGGAGTAAGCTGAGCACATTTAGAAAACTGATCAACGACTACCAAAATGGTTTTAACCCATGAAGATATATTACACCTATCAGGCACCTTGCTAAGTTTTTTACACAGGAAACATGGAAGCTGACCTCTGCCATAGACACATCCTACACTGTTGTTTCGCAACCACCTTATTCTATTTGAGAATAGGTATACTACCAGCATTTTTTTTACTAGATATCCTTATTTAAATACTAAATGACATTCAGATGAGTACAGAAATAATGCATGAAAACACTTCCAGACAGTAACCTTCATTCTTGTGTAAATGGCATGAATTTTGCTGGAATTAAGATACACACTGGAGTGTATTAGAGCCTTTATACTGGAATGGTTACCAAATTTTGGTTGGGGGTTGGATTATAAATGCCTACCATACCAACTCGGTTTCCCTGAAATTTTGGGCAATTCAATACCTCTTGCACACAACCTCCATAATAATAACAAAGATGTTCTTGGTTGTGGTATTAAAACTGACAGGTTCGTTCCAACTATTCCCTTTCTCGGAACACCTTTCAATTTTTCTTTCTGCTCTTCTTGATGATCTCATCCAAAGACCTACAATCTAGACTTTTCATGTCATCATCTTATCTTGTATTTCAGTATTCAGTATTTCAGTGTTTACATTCAGTATAATTGGATGCCAACCCCAAACAGTGAAAGTCTTAACTGTAAAATTCTCTACAGTCAGTGTATGCCATGATAAAGAAAAACAAGGTCTTCATGAGCTCACCCGAGTCCATGGGAAATAATGGAATGCCAAATTCACAACTCAAAAGTGAACCACCAACTTCCACCTAACAGTCAGGTCTTTAGGAGCTACAGGACCTCTTCTCATGTCCCAGGCAGATACTGATTTATTTACTCCAATTTTTCCTGTCTTCTTCCTGGCTGTCCTCTCTCCTTTTAAAACAATGTGTTTTACGCAAATTGCTCCCAGATAAAAAAAAAGAAAACCAGATGTCCCACCTTCCGGGGCACGGGCAGTTATACATTGTCAATATAATGTAAGTCCAAACACAGAATCAAAATTCAATGTGGTATTGATGATAAGTTAATTCCAAATATTGCTTTTACTGAAGTTTTGCAGTAAAAGTGTAAGTTTAAAACATATTTGCGTGTTAGTTTCAAAGCCAAACAGAATGTAAATGCATATTGCAACGAATACCTGTTACGCAACATGGATCATAATTTTCTTTCAATTTATTACGTTTTACTATTTTTTTAATTAATAATTAATTGCTCGCTGTAATGTAAAATAGTTAAGACTATTATGCATATGTGACAATTCCCATTAAAATAACAATCTGTTTAAATTGTACATCAACTTTCCCATACGCGAGCGGCAGAGCCACAAACTGGCTAGCACGTAACGTCCACCCCAGGGTTGGCAAGCGAAGTACTCTTAATCAAAAACCTGTAATTCAGTGAGGCAAAGAAATTGTTATCCAAAGTAGTTGAGAAGAAAATGATGTACCTGTGATCTTAGATGAGATCGCACTTTGGCTGGTACAGAACTTTGTAAGTGCTGATAACATTGTTCTCCCATCAGCACCAGTGAACCCCTAATGCCTAAAGGGAATTGTAGTCTCCACAATGGCATTGGATTTTGGGTTGCCTCCCATTACAATCTCTATCCCTGAAATATCATATAACCAATATATTTTAACTTGGACAAATGACAACATACACACATAATATTTTGCTGAAAGTCACTTTAGCCATTTTTGTGTCATTGGTAAATAAAGAAACAGACAAACAGCTTACAATTTTTAATTACACAGATATAGCTTGTTTATGTCATGAATCTTCAGTTTTTGCCATCCACAAATAACATATTTTCCTATTTTGGTGCATGTAGTTTTTATTTAAGACATATGTAAATAACATTTGCCTTATGGACATCAGCATGTTTCCATTTTGTGGGATATGTCTTATTTTGATTCCAGCTATCTGTGTAAAGTAACAATGCTTGTTGCAAAGTCATGTGGGCATGGTGAGTGGCATATATTGGTGACTAGCAAAATACCCACGCTTTGCAGCGGAGAAGTAGTGTGTTAAATAAGTTATGAAAAAGAAAAGGAAAATTTTTAAAAATAACATAACATGATTGTCAATGTAATTGTTTTGTTACTGTTATGAGTGTTGTTGTCATCAAGGATTTGATTATCATTATTTCTTTCAATCAGGTTCGTATTTGGAGGACGTGTTGTGTTCAAGTTGCATTCCGTGTTTGTCAACCATTGTAAAGATAACTGTTTCATTCATCGAAGTCTTCACTACCCAAATCACTAATCGTAAAATCTAAGATGTTTAACAGGCATTCCCGGTATTAACTTGTGGTTTTGCCTGCGAATATTTAGTGGCAGCGTCTCTATGAACATGTGGAATTACCTGCAAGTATTTAGCGGCAGCATCTCTATTAAGTTGTGGATTTGCCTGCGAGTATTTAGCGACAGCGTGTCTATTAACTTGTGGATTTTTCTACAAGTATTTAGCGACAGCGTCTCTATGAACTTGTGGATTTGCCTGCGAGTATTTAGCGACAGCGTGTCTATTAACTTGTGGATTTTTCTGCGAGTATTTGGCGGCAGCGTCACAAAGTTGTTTCCGTGTAGCTGCATCAGAAAATGTACCATGACGTCTGACATGCCTCCTTTTTACTGTTTTCTCACAGCTTGGATTGCTGCTGTCATAATCGGTTTAAGTTTCATGGTTTGTTTCAATTACGTTAGTATTTGCAGGACTTGTGTTGAAGTGACATTTGGCATCTGTCAAGCATTGTAAGCATACAACCGGCTTCATCGATAACTTCGCATCCAGCTTTTGAGATTTGAAACATTCATAAACATCAAAGTTTCCACTACTGAAATTGTCACTTGTGAATCTAAGATGTTTAAGAGGCATTGGTGGTTCTCCAAAGTTGTAAAATATTTGGCCATTTCGGTACACTTGAAAGCAACAACCGAACAATTCAGCGGCAGCCATCAACTCACATGCAGAAGCATAGGTGAAGGGCTTAAGCATTTCACTCTAATAGTGATCCTGTGTAGTATAATTATCTCCTGTACTGTCATCAGTCTACACCTTGAAACAGTCCCAGTCATTCAATACATAAGACACAATGTTCCTCCAGATATCAAGAGTGACCCTGATATGGCCGTGCAATATGTAACACAGAGAATGGAAAAGGCAGGCGGCATTTCCGGGCATGGAAACCACTTGGTAAGTGACAGTTCTTTGATTGATGATGATCACCTCGATAGACATATTAATGGGGGTACGGCTGGAACGGTAAAAGAAATGGGTACCTGAACAGTGTAAACTAAGTCTAAAATACCTACACAATATCTATAAGCGTAATAAACGAGCAATAAAACAGTGAAGATCCCGTGGATCTGCAAGCTGCAGTTATCAGCAGGGAGACATAAATACAGTTGCGAAGCAAGGAAGGGAATGAAGAGACCAGAGCAACAGACGGCCTTATATGGACAGGCAGCCAATTACATGGGAGACGTGGGGATGGGGGACGCAATATAGGCAGGTAGCCAGCCAACTATGTGGGAGGTGTGGGGATGGGGGACGCAACGCCGCCTCACATGGCGACCGAGCTGCAGGCTATGGACGTATATATGTACGGAAGTAGGATTCAGTTATGGCCGTTACGCGTAGAATTTAGAAATGAAACCTGCTTAACTTTTGTAAGTAACCTGTAAGGAATGAGCCTGCCAAATTTCAGCCTTCTACCTACACGGAAAGTTGGAGAATTAGTGATCAGTGAGTCAGTGAGGGCTTTGCCTTTTATTAGTATAGATTCCATGATGTCATTGTGCATACACTAGTTACTATGGCTGTGCACAGGCCATAGTGTGCTATTTTTGCAAATGCCTTACTTGAAATCTAGGACTTTCGTAATGATAGGGGTAATCAAAACAGGGTTCTGTAGGAACCTTTTGTTTTGTTCCTAGGCCTTAATTTCTACATTATTGATCATTTGATATCTGGTGCATTTCCCTGACATTGTCTTTGATTTAACTTGCTCACTGCTCTTATCAATAGATTAAAATGGAACATGTGTCCATTCCATTAGATGAGTAGTATGAAATGCATAAAATAACATATTAGAATTTATCAGCATTTGTAGGACACAATTTTACAAAAGAGATACGTATTGCAGCCTTTTAGCAGGACCATAAAACTGTATATCAAACATGCTTTAAGGTGCTGGAACTTCTTACAGTACTGGTGCCTCTTCAAACTTTTCCATACAAAAAGGGCTCAATTGTATTGTAGTATTTAGCCGTACAACGTGGAAAAAGCATGTTTCTTTGTGCCAGTCATGCCCATATTTAACACCAGATTTGATGATATTTTTAAGACAAGAACTCTACATAGGGAACATTTTCCCTTCTAACAGACTACTTAGAGAACCACCATTTGAATAGTTCAAACTAGTTCTGCAAATTGGATACAGTTTTCAAAACTATTGACCATAAACATGCAATAAGAGGCACCAGCATTAACAATTTCTTTCATATGACATAATACAAGAACTCACCTCTTCTTTTTGCTGAATCCATTTTTGTGGTAGATAGCCAGTAAGCTATCACCTTAGATCTTCTAATGGTGGTCTGCTTATAATTCCAAGGGCCAAGCTTATAAGAAGAGGCCTGTTGTTGTTAATCACCTAAAATCTGGAATACTTTTCCAGAAGAAATTTGCCAGGCTAATACTGTGGAACATTTAAAAAAACTGCTAAAAAAACAATTTAATTTGGCTTTTTCGTAGTTACATATTAGTTGTATTCCTAATAGAAAATATGGGCATGGAATTATCATATTCTTCAGGGATCTGCAATTTTTTGTGTTGTCTTTTGTGCCACCACCTGGGGAGTCTGTTGGCCTTAGAACCTTTGCAGATTTTGTTTTTTTTTTCTCCAGCCTAACTGGAGATTTTTTTTTCTGTCTTTGTGACCATCTGACCTTATCATCAGACTCATCTTTAGAGACTTATATCATGACATTGTATATAAGGATGCTACTGCTCTAGTTGACATTTATCTGTTTTTTTTAATTAATTAATTTTTAAATGAATGTTCTTTGTTACTGTTGTGGTGTATAAAATCTGCACAGTTTTTTCTATATTTTCATTATATTTTGCTCAATCCAAACAAGATGAATTCAGATGCAGGGCACTTGTATAGGCATTGTAACATCAAAAGCACATCCTCTTCCCTTATACCTCACTTTTATAACGGATGTTCACAACATATTGCTGCATTGGTTTACAGCCTGGGAAAGAAAGAAATGCCAATACCTCAGGCTATTGATTACTTTATGGATGGACATCTGGGACAACATATTGCTAAATTAGTTTACAGCCTGGGAAAGGAAGACATGCCAGTAGGTACCAGGCAACAGCCAATCAAGTTAATGCAACAATCATGTGTTGTGACACCCCCGGCATGAAATTTTATAATAAATACTGTATACCTCGTCTGAAAGCAATGTCAGAAGAGAAACAGCGACAATGGAAGAACAATGTCAGAAGAGAAAAAAAAGACATGTGTAAACAGTTTTCATCTGATTGTCAATTAATGGCATTTCATGTACATTGATTGCTAAATTAACGCCACCCCGAGACATTCATCCTTGACATCTCTAATTCCTTCCCATAAGCTTTTTAAGAATATATATCCAGACTTTACTATCTATTTTATTTTCTATTACTTATTATTGTTCTTTAATAAATTTATCTTTCTATACTTTGTCTTTATATGCAGAGCAATTGAAGTAGTAAAGTAGGTTTGTCATAATCTCTATGCTGTGAGGTTTATTGAGGCTGAGGGTCAGAGCTCTACCTGATAGTAGGGAACAGTACATAAAGTAAGACATCTTTGGTTGATAAATTGCATATAACCAAAGATATTGAGCCTTTGTATGTTTAAATATATTCCTAGTATTTAGATCTGAGATATATATAAACATCGTATGTTGTTCATGCTAATAATAAGTAAGTCTCTTAAAGTGCTAAGTGAGTGACAAGTTGTGTTATTCTTATAGCACTTGTGTGGTTTAAAGTGCTAGAAGTTAACCAGTTGTGTGTGTGACATTCACAGGGCACTGATGTGGTTAAGGTCTGAGTGTATGTGTATATCTATGTATGAGGGATATCCAGAAAAAAAGGTTACAAGTGCCCTGGAGGGTGCAGGGATTTTTTTTTTTTCGAAGGTTGGCATACCTGCGTATAGGGGGGTCCTAACGGTCAAAATAAGCCCGGGACCGCGTCAGTCAGTTGTGAAATGTCATCACAACAAGCGAGTTCGTCAACCTCTGCTGAGGCCGTTTGCTCCACCTACCGCCGATGCGAGATTCGTTCGGTCATCAAGTTCCTCACTTTGCGTCGTGAGTCCGCGGCCGAGATCCATCATCAGCTTGTGGAAGAATGGTGAAAGAATTCTTGGGTGGGAAACATTTTTCCAACAATGAGGAGGTGAAGGAGACAGTGGAGAAGTGGCTTTCAGAGGTGGAGCGGAGCGTATTCGACGAGGGTATAAAAAAGCTGGTGCCCAGGCTGAAGAAGTGCATCGAAGTTGACGGCGATTATGTTGAGAAATAAACACATATTTTGGAACATACCCTGTAAATTTGGTTGAAATATATTCATTTTTCGATTTTTAACAGCTGTTGTAACCTTTTTTTCTGGATATCCCTTGTATGTGTGTGTTATTATTAGGGTGCACGAGTAGACCAATCCAATAACGAATCTGTCAAATGTAAGGAGTAAACAGACGATAACACAGTTATTTATTATAAATCTTATTTTTCTTTTCTTGTAACTTTGTCTTTGACATCTTGTAAAGCACTTTCAGCTACATTGTTTGTATGAAAATGTGCTATATAAATAAATGTTGTTTTGTAAAGCACAGCACCACTGGACTTTGGAACAGTGGAAACATGTTAACTGGAGTGATGAATCATGCTTCACTATCTGTCAGTCTGATGTACAAATCTGTTTTTTTCAGATGGCAGGAGAATGCTACCTTGCTGACTGCATAGTGCCTACTGTAAAGTTTGGTGGAGGAGGGATAATGTCCTGGGGCTGTTTTTTAGGGTTTTGTCCAGGACCTTTGGTTTCAGTGAAGGGTACTGTTAATGATACAACATGCAAAGAAATTTTAGATAATTGAGCATTTCCAACTTTATGGTAACAGCTTGGGGAAGGCATCTTTCCTGTTACAGCATGACTGTGCCCATCTGCACAAAGCCAGGTTCATAAATACATAGTTTAACGAGGTTGGTGTGGAGGAACTCGACCATAATCTTCACCTCAGCCCTATCAAACACCTTTGGGATGAACTGGAACCATTATTGCGAGCAAGATATTTTTATCCAACATCAGTACCTGACTGCACAAATACTCTTTTGACTGAATGGGCACAGGTTCCCCAAGACATGCTCCACAATCTTGTGGGAAGTATTCCCAGAAGAGTGAAGGCAAAGAGGGGGATGTAACTCCATATTGATGCTCATGGTTTAGGAATGGAATATCCAATAAACTCATATAGGTGTGATGGTCAGGTGTCCACAAATCTTTGACCATATGGTGTTATGTTACATTGGTGTATAGAGTTTAGTTATTGTCCAAATGGAAAGTGTAATCAGATAAAAATAATGTACTAATGTTACTTGAACAAAACAAATGTTAACTGAAAAGTATTAACTCATTTGGCCTACAGTTCTGTTAAGTATGATCTAATAAATATATATTTTAAGGTAAATTCTTTTCACTGCAATTAATAGACTCCAGACATTTTAAAATAAAGGAAAATAAAACAATGACTTCTTTTATGTATTATAACAGAATGTATATTTTTATGTTTGCTGTATAATTGTCTTCAGCTATTTCCTGGAATGTTTTATTTGCATCCCTTAGGGGAGCCATGCCTTACAGTTACAGAAACTCTGATGTAGGTTCAGGGTGACAATATTTCCATTGTCTGATGTTCCTGGATGCTAATCTGGATTTTTTCTTTCTGGATTTTCCCTGGATATATATCAAATTGTGCATCACCATAGAAGTATAAATAGAAATTAAAGGAAAGCCTAGCCCTTTGTGGTCTAAACTAAATATTCCTGTTAATGCATTAATAACCTACACAGTAATATGAGATGATTCATTTCACTCATACACATAAGAACTGACTTTATTGAAAACCAACTTGATTTAATTTTAAATTTAGCCCAAACAATTACAGTAGATTATAGGCAGTATAGTGCAAATTTTCAAAAACATCCAACAGATAGTAAACATGGGTATCATTTATATTTGAACACCTCTCATTCAACAATGCACTTTGCTTTCCAAGCTTGTTTGCTCTCTTGTTTGCATTGTAAGGACCATTTTGATGCTGTTCCTTGAGAGTGCTTCTTCTTCTTTCGGCTGCTGTTCTTCCATATCTTTCTGTCCTCTACATCTTGTTCTGTTACACCCATCCCCTGCATGTCCTCTCTCACCACAGCCAAAAACCTTCGCTTAGGCCTTCCTCTTTTCCCCTTCACCGGCAGCTCTATCCTTAGCACCCTTCTCCCAATATACCCAGCAACTCTCCTCTGCACATGTCCAAACCAATGCAATCTTGCCTCTCTGACTTTGTCTCCCAACCGTCCAATTTGAGCTGACCCTCTAATGTACTCATTTCTAATCCTATCCATCCTCGTCACACCCAGTGCAAATCTTTAACTCTGCTACTTCCAGCTCTGTCTCCTGCTTTCTGGTCAGTGCCACTGTCTCCAACCCTTATAACATAGCTGGTCTCACTACCGTCCTGTAGACCTTCCCTTTCACTCTTGCTGATACCCATCTGTCACAAATCACTCCTGACACTCTTCTCCACCCATTCCACCCTGCCAGCACTCTCTTCTTCATCTTTCTTCCACAATCTCCGTTACTGTGTACTGTTGATCCCAAGTATTTAAACGCCTCCACCTTCGCCAACTCTACTTAACAACAACAACATTTATTTATATAGCACATTTTTAGACAAAAAATGTAGCTCAAAGTGCTTTACATATTGAAGAATAGAAAAATTAAAGACAGTAAGAAAATAAAATAAGTCAACATTAATTAACATAGAATAAGAGTAAGGTCCAATGGCCAGGGAGGACAGAAAAAACAAAAAAGAAAAACAAACTCCAGACCACTGGAGAAAAAAATAAAATCTGCAGGGATTCCAGACCATGAGACCGCCCAGTCCCCTCTGGGCATTCTACCTCACATAAATGAAACAGTCCTCTTTGTATTTAGGGTTCTCACGGAAGGACTTGATGATGATGGTCATGTAGACTGCATCCCTGCATCCTCACCACTCCACTGACCTCCCTCTCATTTACACACATGTATTCTGTCTTGTTCCTACTGACCTTCATTCCTCTCCTCTCTAGAGCATATCTCCACCTCTCCAGGGTCTCCTCAACCTGCTTCCTACTATCGCTACAGATCACAATGTCATCAGCAAACATCATAATCCACAGGGACTCCTGTCTAATCTTGTCTGTCAACCTGTAAATTGTAAATAAGAAAGGGCTCAGAGCTGATCCCTGATGTAATCCCACCTCCACGTTGAATGCATCCGTCGCTCTTACTGCAGACCTCACCACTGTCATACTTCCCTCGTACATATCCTGTACAACTCTTACTTACTTCTCTGCCACTCCTGACTTCCTCATATAATGCCACAGCTGCTCTCAAGGCACCCTGTCATATGCTTTCTCCAGGTCCACAAAGATGCAATGCAACTCCTTCTGGCCTTCTCTAAACTTCTCCATCAACATCCTCAGAGCAAACATTGCATCTGTGGTGTTCTTTCTTGGCATGAAACCATACTGCTGCTCACTAATCATCACCTCACTTCTTAACCAACTTCCACTACTCTTTCCCATAACTTCATGCTGTGGCTCATCAATTTTATTCCCCTGTAGTTACTGCAGTCCTGCACATTCCCCTTATTCTTAAATATCAGTACCAGTACACTTCTTTTCCACTCCTCAGGCATCCTCTCACTTTCCAAGATTCTATTAAACAATCTGGTTAAAAACTTCACTGCCATCTCTCCTAAACACCTCCATGCTTTCATAGGTATGTCATCTGGACCAATGGCCTTTCCAATTTTCATCCTCTTTATAGCTGTCCTTACTTTCTCCTTGCTAATTCGTTGCACTTCCTGATTCACTATCTCCACATCAACCAACCTCTTCTCTCTCTCGTTCTTCAGAGTGCTGCTATATGAAATAAAAATGGATTGTGGGATAATCTCCTTTTAAATCATGCATGTGCCTTCTTCACATTACTCACTGACACCTCACCATAAATATAAAATCCTAGCCGAGGTTTTTGGTCTCTTAGTACACAGTGACTCCAATTCTCCAACTGCTGAATAAGATATTTATTTGTCTGTTCTATTTTTTTTTTAAACAGCGCTTACTGATTATTCTACCAAAATAGCTCATTCTGATTGCTGATGTGCTACATGATACTGATTTTTTAAAATTAAAATATCAAGGAACATTTTAGAAGGATAATGGCTTCCATGAGGACCCTTTTTGCTGCCCCTACAATTCATTGATCAGGGCACATCCCCCGTTTAGCGTACTTCCACTTAAACTGGGCACAAAATATCCAAACATTACTACTACTAAACATAATGTACTAGTTACTAAAAGTGTAATATCCTGGAATATTTATATGATTGAGTTACTGGAGAGAATCAGTGGGTAGAGTTGCCACCCAAAAGTATCAGGTATGAGCCTCACGTCCACCATTGGCCCCATCCATTTGGTTATGTTGTTTGCCACAATAATTATGTGACAATTAAATGATAAGAAGGATAAGAAGTAAAAAGGCAAATACAACTTTGGGCTTGTGCTTTAACATTGTGACTTTGACATTTAGTATTAAGTTTTTGCTTTTTCGTTTGTAGGAAGTTGGAGCATGTGGCATAAGGAAAAGACATCTACATTAGCAATAAACTATCGTTTGTCACAAGGAAAGATAGAGTTCCTGTTATCTTGCAGGAACTGTTTTACTTCAGAATAAGATGGATTTTCTTTCCAAGATCACAGCTTTTGAAAGTCAATCGATAGTCAATCAAACTGAGATTTAAGTAGTTTTTTTTTTATGTGTCATTGCAATTAACTCAAGAATTTCTATTACATCTCATAGGCATGATTGTAAATTATTGCTAATGTTATGGTGAATCTTTTTAAGTTATTTCCAGAAGGGTATGTTTCTATTATTATATCTTTGAAAAATCTTTCTATAATGATGCGTACAAATGAGGCCAATACCCAAGGTATGCTTTCTGAGGGGTAAAACTGAACATTTTATGACATCTGAAGTGTCAGCCTGTTTTCACTCTGAATTTGAATTTCTCATCAGTAAATGGAACTCTTGAAGATTTTATGACCATACATTTTCCCATTGGATGAATTTTGATCCCTGGCTAACCTTAGGCTTTCAAGGTATAAACAGACAAATTTCAAAAATATGGGGGAATATTAGTATTTCTGTTTTAAAGAATGTATGTCTGAGCATTTCTAGTATACTTTACTTTCCCATTTTTATAAATTAATTCTATTTGGATGAATTTTGTATGTAATTTTGAATTTGCTATTAATAAATTGTCAATTATTGTACTGGTTATCTGCCTGCTATTATTGTAATTAATGTTGAAAAGATAAAGCCTCTTTTACAGTGGACACACGCTAAAACTCAGCCCCTGAGGTTTGCAGTCTAAATATTCCTGTTTGGTGAGCATTCTTTAATAGTTAGGTTTTGAATTAAATGTAACACGCATTGAATTAGGCTGCTTAGACTCAGAAGTTTTTTTCTGAAATACACACTAAGGAACAGCGCTTAGCCTCCAAGGTCGCATGCATTATTTATATTAATGGCATCAGCCAGGAACCCATTTTTGGAAGGACACCCGTCTGTTACATGGCATCCTCAAATGCTTACCGCACAGATACAAACTGGAACTGCCAATCAATTTAGCACATATGGCATATGGAGGAGAAACAGAGAAGTCAGAGTAAACTGCACACATAAACAGAAGAAGTAAACTCAACAGCACTAATCACTGTGCCATAGTGCACCCAACTATAGGAGCAATGCTTATTTCATTACCTTTTGTCATGGTTTCTCACCACTGCTTATTCCAAATTCCTCCCTGCCCCTCCAGTAATTTCACCTCTGCAAAGCACTCTGTGTGAGCTGCCAAGCAGAATGAGGCAACTCTTTACTGTTTGGCATTACTCCACTGTTTTCCCCTGGGGCTTGGATTCTGAACAACAGGGGTAGCTTTTGCTGTGCTGCAAAGGCATAAAACATACTAATTCCCAGCTGGTGTCAGTATCATCACTTGATTTCTTAATGAGATGAGAATCTCCTTGGTTTGGTACCCTTAAACAAGTGGGGCTGACACCCTCTGAGTACTTTCAGAATTATTGGGGTTTTATAGATTATTCTACATTCTTACAAACTGAAGCACTTACTTGGTGCCAATCTAAGAAGAATAATACCCTTGCCAAATGTTAACATTCTGCCTGCTACAAGTTGTTACTGCGTACTCTTCTAAGAAAGAAACACAAAAAAGCTCTAGACTTTGCAAAAATCCATGTTGAAAGGCCACAGTCCTTCTGAGAGAATGTATTTTGAACATGTGAAATAAAATGAGAATAGAAAAGAAAATCAGCCCTATTTTGAAACATGTAGGAGGATCAGTGATGTACTGAGGTTGCTTTGCTGCCTCTTTGAACTAGTGCAGGGCCTGAGAGAACGAAAGAGTGGGCCAAACAACCAGTAATGAAGGGGAGAAATCTCACTCAGATCTACAAAAAGTTGTTTGCAAAGGTTATACGACAAAATAAGGTGCCAATATTTTTGTCCATGTCATTTTCATTTGTTTAATTATTTGAAATAATATGCTGATAAATCAAAAACAAAAGTTCTGTCCTTTTAAACATGATATAAAGAATTTTTCATACCAAATACTTTTGTCAGTGTGAGCTTAGTTCAGAGAAACCTGTGAAGATTTTTTTTTTAAAGTGGAAAGGAACCACTATTTTCAGCCATGTCTGTACCAGTTGGATTAATAAAGAGAGAAGCTGAGTTAAGAGTAGTGAAGGTGGGTGAGATGAACACTTATAGTTAAGTTGATCCACACAAATGATCTAGAGAATAATACAATACAATTCAATACAATTTATTGTTGCATTGCTCAAAATCACACAAGGGGTGCCACAATGGGTTTTGACAGTCCCTATCATTTGATAGCCCTCCAGCCCTGACTCTTTATGAAGACAGGAAAAAGATCCCAAAAAAAAACCCTTGCAGGGAAAAAAATGGATAAAACCTTGGAAAAGTCATTTCAAAGAGAGGTGTGTAGTAGGTGTCAAAAACAGAACAGAACATAGAACAAAACACAGTAACTCTCAATACAATACAATAGTACAATAGTATTATTACAAGTGCAGAGCATAATGCAATAGTAGATGATATCACATAATGTGCTTCAGATTTGTTCAGAGTCCTGAAGACCTCGGCCATCAAGCTGCCTCCCCCCTACTGGCTGAATTTGGTGCCGGGCCAGCCAATCTGATAAAACGACCCTTCTACTCAACGATTCCAATGCTCCTCCATCAGAGATGACTTTTCCTTTGGCAGGCAAACAACTTGGCAGTAGGGCAGTGGCACCAAGTGCCACATTTGAGTACAGAGAAAAGAAAATTACTGGCTTAAGCCTTTCAGGACAAATTATCACATAAATGAACTTGACATACTGTAGATAGATTGACATAGTGTGGATAAACAAACCTGCAAGGGGTAACAAAGATATTATGCATTGGATCCGATTTGAAATTCTCTAACCACTCAGAAATCTTTAAAAACATACCCCATGTGGAAGAACGTCAATAAAGAAATTCTTCTTTATTACTGCTTTTCCAGACTGATGTTATTTTGAATGCAACACTTCTGTAGTACCATAATCTCTCCTTATTGACCCTGTTATAAAATACCAGAACATTTGGTCTATTGTGTAAAAAAAGAAGAGACAAAAAAATAGCCTGCACTCATATATTACAGTTTTCTGCATCTGTATTGTCTCACAATACTGAAACAAATTCTTGTCATCCTTCCCATACTTTGTGATTATTTATTACCTAACATAATGCTGTACTTTGTTATATAAAATCATCATCTTTGTGTTATGAGAAAAGGGAAAAAACACAGACCTCAGAAGGTAATGAATACCTTAAAAAAAGGATTTTTCAATTCAAACTTTCTTCAAATTCCAATTCTTTTTAATGTATGTTTCTTTTCCTAAGTTCAAACTATATGTTACAATATATCTTACAGGAATTTTGTCTCTATATGAGCTATAGTGCAAAAGTTCTATATTTTAAGATCTCAGCATGCTTATTTGCACTTTATAATAATGGTAGGGTTGAGCCTTGGTTTGGTGTAATTTACAAAAGATTATATGTTACAAACTGTATACATTATGCTCTTTATAGAGTCTTTATACAAGTTTTCAAATGATACAATTAATAAGTTGAATTTACAGTAAATAGATGCATAAAGGTCAAAGTAACACGGAAAAACATTATATAAAAATACTTATTTAATAACTTTCTCCAAGTATTCAAGCACAAAATAAAGATATCCATCATGTCATTTTTTCACCTTTTTTCACCTTTCTGCAATTCATGGTCCAATTTATTACAGGGAACACACACAAAATCATAGAGAAAAAGCAAATAGACTGACAGAATCTCTTTAGCCTGATAGAGGAGACTACATTTTTAAAGAGGCACATATAACATTCATATTATGCGCAACCACATAAGCATGCGTGTGGTGCAGTGGTAGTGATTCTGCCTCACATTAAGGACACCAGGGTTCATGTCCTGGGTCCTCCCCAAGTGGAGTTCACATGTTCTCCCCGTTTCTGTGTGGATTTCCTCAGGGTACTCTGGTTTCCTCCCACTGTCCAAAGTGGACTGGCGATACTAAATTCACCCTGGTGTGTGTTTTTGTGTTGCAATGGACCAACACCCTTTGTTCCTGTGTTGTTCCCTATGCTGGCAGGAATAGGCTTTAGCAATTACCTTGTTCAGTACTAAGCAGGTTAGAAAATGACTGATTGACATAAGCATCATGTTGTACTTATACCTTTACTTACATGAATAAGCTTTAAAAATCTGAATGAATGAGTGAATAAAATTTGTAATTTAATATAGTAATCTTCTGTATAAAATGAGTTAGTAATTATTCAAAAATATGTTTCTAAATTCTTATTATTAAAATTATAAGATACACATATAATCATAATTTGATATGAAAGAAGGAAAATTATACAAGATCATTGAAAAATAGTAAGCAAGAGAAATTATCCTTACATCATTTTTACTTTTATTATCTGAAGTAATATACAGGCAAGAAAGAGATATGCTTGGATAATGAAAGAACATCACAAATTGCGGATATAAGAAAACAAATAAAAAGTCTTTACAGTAGATGTTATTTCCTAACTGTCTAAGGTGAGGTAGCTCGACTACCGATTAAACATTTAACACTAGAATTACCAAAGCCTATGAAAAAACTCAAGGTAAATAAATAAATCAAGGTAAATAGGTAAATAACATTTGATCTGGCTTTTATATATAAAGTACAGCGATGGCAGCTTCCTCCTGCAGCTATAGACTCTTCAGTACACGAGCGACTCTCCACGCTAGTGCTTAGATCTAGATGGTGTATTTGCCCAAAACATTAACATTTATATATTACTTACATAAAAGCCAGATCAAATGTTATTTACCTTGATTTATTTACTTACTTCCTACAGCGTAAAGTCACAAGTAGACTGCAGAGCTTCCTGTGTCTGATCGACAAGGGTATGCTTAAAAAATACATGTGTAATGCCACGAAAAGTGCACGCTGACACTTCAGTTCATAAGTAATGGTATGATAATGCAGTCAAACTTCTTTTTTGGGCACATACACCATCCAGATCTAAACACTAGCATGGAGAGTCGCTCGCGTACTGAAGAGTCTATAGCTGCAGGTGGAAGCTGCCGTCACTGTACTTTGTATATAAGAGCCAGATTGAATTATTTAACTTTATTTATTTATTTATCTTCCTACAGCGTAAAGTCACAAGTATACTGCAGGGCTTCCCGTGTACATATACAAAGTACAGTGACAGCAAAAGTGTGACGTGCATTCTTTCTCCGATGTAGAACCCTAGTCATCATCTCAGTTCATCTCTGTTATAGGACATCTTTATGCGAAAACAGCAGTGTCAGACTGGGGGGGAGCGTGAATGCGACTGAGAGAATAAAACTGTATAAAAAAAAACAAAGCTAACCTTTACAAGTAAAGTGGAACCTCGGGTCACAACTGTAATTCGTTCCAAAACTCTAATCGCAACCCGATTTGGTCGTGACCCGAAGTAATTTCCCCCATAGGATTGTATGTAAATACAATTAATCCATTCCGGACCTTATGAACTGTATGTAAATATATTTTATTTAAAGATTTTTAAGCACAAAAATAATTCATTATACCAGAGAATGCACAGTGTAATAGTAAACTAAATGTAAAAACATTGAATAACACTGAGAAAACCTTGCAGGAGTTCACGCTATAGCCTTAGGAGCCACTCTATGTAAGCACTTTTTTTAATAAACAACCAAGAAAAGTAACATTGCAGGAGTTCACGCTATACCCTTACAAACCGCTCGATGTAAACACTTTTTTTAATAAACAACCAAGAAAAGTAACATTGCAGGAGTTCACACTATACCCTTACGAACCGCTTGATGTTATCAGTTTTTTTAATAAACAACCAAGAAAAGTAACATTGCAGGAGTCGAGTTCTGGCATGAAGGAAGTGAGCAAGAAGCTGGGTGGAGAGGAGGTTACAGTTTTGAGGTAGAGTCTCTCAGTGCAATGCACGTCTGACCGAGAACAATGTACTACAGGAAGAGACTGAACACGTGTGGAAATCATTGGCACGTACGAACTGGAAGGGAAATGAAATAGAGCACAAAGAGTTCACAGCGAAAGCACGCACGTCTGACTGAGAACAATGCAACATGTGCGGAAATCATCGGCGCGTACAAACTGGAAGGGGAAACTTGCTTGTTTGTCAACCGAGTGTGTGGTCGTGAACAGAAGCAAAAGTTTGGCGAACTTTTTGGTTGTAACCCGATTTGTACGTGTTCAGAGACATTCATGAACTGAGGTTCCACTGTATCATAAATTTACACCTGCTGTTACAGACTCAAATCAAACGTATGTTTTTATTCTAAAATATTAAGAAGAACAGCAGCTCACTTCTCAAAATGGAGTCGTCCGGGATCGGACCCATGAAGTTTTGATTACCAGTAAACCGCTAATACCATTGCACCACTGAATCAGTCGTATCAAAGGGGTGTGTATGTCGCACCCTAACACAGGTTCTTTTTCTGCAGTTATATTCTTGAATAGAAGCGCACTTGTTCTGTAATATTTGTACCTTTTGTGAAAGTGTTTAATTGATATTTGGAATTCAGGCTTCACACATTATACATTTCATGTTTACATTTTGTCAATTGTTACTAAAACATGAAAAACATTTCTGTTTTAATGATGTGTTTACATAGATTGTTGTAGACACGGAACACACATGAAATGGATGTGTTCCAAATAATGATATAGTATTTATAAAAGGTTTAATTTTGCTTGTCTTCTCACTCTATACAACTCTAAGCAACTGACACACAGGTAAACTGACTTGAACTGAGAAAACTGTGCGGTGGTGGGGGGATGTGATAGTCGGCTACTTGCTGCTTATCAACACATTTACAGGACAAAAGATGCTGACGGAGAGGTGCGAAGGGATTTAAAGTGGGACGGATTTGTGAGTTTTTTTCATAGGCTTTGGTAAATTCTAGTGTTGTGTTTCTTCTTTTATCTCCATTCAAAAGTTCCCCTGATCCTAGTTTACATATCAGAAACACCTTTTTTTTTGATAATTGGACATCCCTTGACCTAGATAAACCAGCATAGTTTAAATGAACTCTTGGATGATCAAGATGTTATATTAGATTCCTCAAACTGAACTGGATTAATTAGTATTAAACTGGTGATTGGTTTCTTATAAATTAGTATAAATTAAATATACTATAACAGGAAAAGTTAGCATCTGCTATGTTTCCTGCTTCTGACTCATGTTGGAACCTGTGCTCCAATTGTGAAAAAATATACGTAAAGTAAACAATTGTGATATATTTTAAGTAGCTCTGTATTTGTGAAATGCCTTGCATGGTGTTGCTGTATAATAAAAAGATAAAAACAGGATGAGTAAGAAAAATCAGCAGTTTTGCAGGGTCATGGATTGAAATACATTGTATTATCCTGACCTAGTGAGTGAGAATTTCAAGGATTTGTCTTGTTTTGTGCTGTTCTCAAGTCATAGCTGCAGTCACTATAGGAACCCTCCTAGACAATTCTTAAGTAGTATGTTTAGATCTGTTTTATTTTAAGTCAGAAGCCAGCTCATACACAGTCTCAACCAGAGATTTATGAAGTTTTTGTTTCTAAAGTATCTTATTATGTGAAAGGTATTTGAATGTTAATTGCTAACTATAGAAATTGTGTGGGGGGCCTGACTTTGGGAACAAGAGTGAACGTAAGCTGTGATGAAATGCTACCATTCCTGATTGATTCCTTCTTTGATTTGATGCTCCAGCCCCAAATAGCTGATTGGATGATGGTAAAATAAATAGTTTAATACTTATATTTTTTGAAGATGTGTATTTTTAAATTCTAACATGAATAGTTAGGTGGATAATTCAAAATGTATGCTAAATTACAATTGCCCCAGAAAGTGTGATTTATGAAGAAATTTAGGTCATACAAAGCATTAACGTATATTCAAATGTGATATGTACCATTAAGTTTTATTGTTAAAATAATATAAAACAATTAAACAGAAGTGTGCTTTCATATATACATTCTCTTTCTTACTTATGATGCAATTCCTGCAATTATCAGTGATAAGTTGTGCCAATAAAAATTACTTTAGTCAATGATATTGTAGTATTCCTTCCCAGGTGGTCAAATAAACCTCACAAGCAAGTGGTGGTAATTGTCAAAATAAAAACAAATAATGGTTTTATTTCCTGTCTTCTGACTTAACTGGCCAAAAACAACATAGTCGGGACAAACAAACAGGCATTGAACAAAAGCCACCACATGAGACCGAGTCAAACACACTCTATCACTGAATTTCCTTTCCAAAGTCCCTCCTCACCAGCACCCCAGAGGCTGCTTATTAAGAGTGGCAGTTGTGTCTCCTCTGCCTGCCCCTCTCCACAGCAATATTTTAACATGTCATAGTATCACATTGATAAATAGCAAAGAGAGAGGACACCACTTTATATCCCAGCAAACAGCACATCAAGAAACAATTCAACTGTCACTAGCACTTCACAAAACATGATTTAAATGTTTTAATCTAAATCTTCAAAAACGAATACCTCCTCAAAGGTAAAAATTCATAGCTTTCTAGTGGTGTATGCCACTGTACCCCCACCCCACTTTAGCATATTAATCTGTATTTTAGCTGTTCATTTGTTATCAGCGTAGCTATTCGGGAGGATCATCAGACATTATGTAGTGTGCTAAAATATATGTAGATATGTAGAAAAAGAACAAAAAAAATATAACTTACAAAAAATAGTATGGCTTTAAAAATGAGCTTTATGTTGAACAGTTTGAGAAAAATTAACAATTGTAAAGAGGAGACAAAACAACGTCAAAGAGTTGGGGCACCACCCTGGTGACCCCTTATAATTACAAAGGTTGAAAGAACAAAAAATTAACTGAAGCTGGTTCTGGGTTATGTGGCAACTTGGCAGGAAAAGATGAATCCAGGAGGGCAGAAAATAGAAGCGACATCAGCAGTGGAGTGGCTGTCAGTCTTCCGTTCTGCAAAGGGAGGAAGAGAGAAGGCATTAGCAAACAGAGCCAACCACTGGTTCAGTAATTACAATCACCAGAGCCCTTAAGCTACCTCCCATGTGAACACGTGTGACACAATGTATAATTATTGTTATGTTCATGTTATACTGAGATTTATTTTACATTATTCATTAATTTATTCACAAAATTGACATACCTACTTATTCTATTATAGAATCATAGAGAGAGATTAAATCAGTCTTGAAAGTATTCAAAACAAGGTAGGATCTTTTCCAGATTTTAATTATAAATAGTTTTTGTGCTGTATAAAACATCGGTCACTTACCTTAGGTCATTAATTAATTAAGCCTATTAAGTAAAATACTTGCATATCTCTTCTTTAAACAGACATAATGAAACACGATCTTGTGTACAGTGAACATCTGATGACTGTATATAGCATTGGCAAAGCAAACATATATGAAGCAGAAATGTATGAGATGAGTTATACTTTTACACAGCTGCAAAACTTTTTCAGGAAATATTAGAAAACTGTTTTCATTAAAATTCCACTTATGTAAAACATTTCTACTGTGCCAAGCATTTGCTGTCTAGAGATACAAGAATTCTGGAAAATGTCACTCATTTCATCATGGTTTTAACACTGTTGTTAATGTTTAAGTTAGTCTAATCGTGTCTGACAAAAGCAAAAAGAAAAAAAAAAGCAGTCCCTAGGGACAGTGCATTGAAAGGAATAACCTGCCAGAAGCTGTGGAATGTACACTATGTTGTAGGAGTTGTTGATGTCTTACTAATCATTTAAAGGTTCTTATGATGAATCTGCTAACGCACTGTCAATGCTACGCAAGCAGAAACAGAATGCAATGTGAGCTGTCTTCATCACAGACACATTCATGCCGATGAGTCAGACTTAAACTAGTAATTCAGTTTATTGTCTGGAATTTTACAAGCCCTTAGAGAAAAGTAAAATTTAGAAGAGAAAAATGTCAAACTGTATTTACAGTAAAGCTTGTACATACACATTTTTCTCCTTTTGAGGTATTGTCTAACATACTTCTGAAATCCAGGACAAGAGTGACAAATGCAAAGAGTATCTCATTTAACAGATTTGTAGTGAAGTCAAAACCAATCTGCTGCTGCTGGTTAGCATACAAAATTATCAGTAGTAGAACCCAATATTACATTCTTAATCTTGCTTAATCCCATTTAAGTATGTGTGGGACTGGAACTGCAACAGCACTAAGAGTCCTGGACAGGGAACTGATTCATCACATGAAAATTCATTAGAAGTACTTACTCTGATTCATTCTAAATTATCATGAGTCTGTATTATGGCCAAACCTACACAATGAAGGCAAAGGAACACTCTTAGTTGACTCTGTGAAAAGGCGATTGAAAAGCATAAGTCAGGGGATGGAGATAAGAAAATATCCAGTTCACTGACTCTCCCCCTTGGAGTCCAATTAAGTTAATATTGTGGTGTGAAATTTTGCAAATAAGTTTGTAAATATTTTGTATGTTTTTATTTGTAACTTATAACGCTAATGTCTATCATTGATAAGAACAGCAATGGTTTGATGGTTCAGAACACCCCACCACCCTCTTAGGACTGAGTCTGTTTGTAATTTTACGACAGGGTTGGGGAAAGTGCTTGAAGCCAGTTTGTCAAGTGATTCTTTGCAGGACTCTCTCAGTCAACCCCCACAGGAAAGCCAGACTACCTAGCTGGCAAGTATCAGTTGAGCAAATGGTTTTGGGGGCAGGCGTGAAAGGTATTGTGTGCCCTATTGGTCTGAAGTATGGCTGTTTGGGATTGGCCTGAGTCAGAGGCCATTCTGTCGAGCCCTCCCTATCTCTCTTACAAACATCACAATGAAGAAGCATCTCTCTGTCACAGCATTTCCATGAGGAGTACAACTCAGCTGGCACATTGAGACAGGCATGTGGCCTTTTCTGAAGAAAGCTGACCAGAAATGATGCCTTAACTAGAGACATTTTAAGTAACAAGTCTGGGTGCCACCTGAAACTATATATCAGCATTTATCAGGTTGTATGGTTGCCAGTATTCACTTGTACTTTGCTTATTGTTATTATTTATGAATATTATCAATAATACATTATTTAAGTTGCAACTGAACTTCTGCTTGTCTTTTACTACACCTAATTGCCTGAGGTTATAAATGTAGAAGGGTGGTAAGTGAATCATAGAGTGGTAAGTCTGTGAGATTTAAGGCATTCTGACAAAGGCTACACATTAATAATACAAAAGGGTAAAGTAGAGTAATATATTACTCTACCAAGACAAAACAGTTAATAATGAAGAAATGGAAAGAGTATGGGACAGCTATAAATCTGTCTAGAGCAGGCCATCCACATTAGTCATCCACATTAGCCCTGTCATATTAGCACTCAACAAAACATTGGATGAAAAAAAACATGTCATAGCTGACTAATAGTGTCTTTTGGTTGGTTACAATTTTTGGAAACAAAGTAAATATACTAATAATCCAGATGAGTCACTTACAGTATGAAACTAATTCAGGAATTCAGGAACAAGCTTCAATGCAGAGGAGCTTTTATCTGTTGCACCCCACTACACGAAAATCACCTTTTTCAGTTTTCTCAGACCTACAGTATTTAATCTTTGAAAACACTCTGGATTAAGCACTAAGAGAACTTTATATAGATAATATATTTGCATATTATGAACAATTACACTTCAAATTTAACTTACCAGCAAAACAATTTTCCACTATTTCCAATTTAGAAATTTTGATAAAGGATTTCTTCCCAATTCTCTCACCAATTTCTATTCTAGAGGCAATACTGATCAGCCTTGAAGACTCAAACAGCATTTCAACAATATATAAAAACTTCTTAAAGTATCTTCCCTTCAATGATTCCAAGGCATGGTGGTAAAAGGACCTTTCAAATAACATCTCAGAAAAGGAGTGAAAGTTAGTTGCAGATAAAATGCACTTTAGCTCCATATGCGCTAAACACTCAATAATTCAACTAAAAATCTTTCATCAATCACACGTATCTCATTTAAAATTGTCCAAAATGTACCCATGGCAACATCATGGCAAGATAGAGTTAGATGTTGCCATCTAACTCTAGCATCACTCGGGCCACATGTTTTGGTGATACAACAAATTAACATCATTTTGAACAAAAATCGTTAAAACACTTATCAGACAGCCTTGGTGTCACATTCACTCCTAATCCATTAACAGCTGTGTTTGCTGGACTCTTAGATGGGCTAAAAGTAGAGAAGGACAAATTGATTGTAACTATCTATACCACTTGACTAGTACAGAGACTTATCATGCTCAACTGGAAGAATCCCAACCAACCTGTTATAAGTCAAGTAGGTAACTGATATTCTATAGTATTTGAAATTGGAAAAAAATGTAATTATCGCTTAGAGGATCTGTTAATAGCTGTTTTAAAACATAGCAAGATTTAATTGAAAATATTTTACAATAAGCATTCATGGGGGAAAAATGTTTTTTCTGTGTATGTGTGTGTTTTCTTTTATCCTCCTGCTTTTCTCTCTTTTTTTTCGGGTGGGGGTTGAATTCTTGTTCTTTTAGTTTTTTCTGGGTTGTGTTCATTTATTAAAATGTTCTGGAGTTTCTTCTTTCTCAAGATTGATTTTCGAAGTTACTTGTTGTATAAGTTCTGCTTGATTGCATATTAAGTTACTTTCTTGAAACAAAATTAAGTACACAATGAATAAAAATCTGAGATTCCTTCAGGTGTCAAGACTAAAATGAAGAGAGCTCATATAGTTAGAAGAATGATTGGGCACTTGAGAGAAAGGGGTTCTCCTTTAGTTCAGCTCTCTAAGATGGTAGCACTCTAGAGAGAACAAGTGCACCCAGAATAGAAGTCACCAAAGCAAATTTCTCACTTGTGACTCCTAGTTATTATCCTCATCTCTTATTCTGTGTTTCATTTTTATTAATTTTATTACAATCCATACAAAGCAATCAAGTTTTTACAAAGATAAAAATTAAGAACAGATCGATCCCCACCCCTGAGAGAGACAGCAAGCCAAACGCCGTTAAATTTAAGGCTTGTAAACATACCTAAATTAATAAATTCTCTGTACTTTATGAACTTATTTTAAAATATTACTGATTAGATCCTGCCACGTTTTGAAAAAAGTCTGTATGGATCTTCTAACTGAGTATTTGATTTTTTCCAACTTCAAATAATATAACACATCAGTTTCCCATATCCTGTGTTTCATAAGCAAACAAGCACAGAGATACAGTATGTCTAACCTTTTATTGGACTGTGTAAAAGCAAAGGACCTAATTGAGCTCTGGAAATACCTATAGTGGTGCTCTTTAGTGCCTTGCAAAGACAACTGTGCTCTGTTACCCATTAAAACCACAAGATACAGATAAGGACTGCACCTTTTTGACAGAACAGTAACAACAAATCAGCAAGCCCCCATCCTTTAAAACAATGTCATCATCAATGAAACAAGCTTGAAGCTGAAGAAGTAATACAGAATGATTCCATCAGTGTTCAGTACATGGGCATTGACATCACTAAGCCTAATGCAATAAGGTCTCACCTTAGCTTTGATAACATACTGTACTAAATGAACATAATATTTGGTACTGTTTGCTCTTAAATCATTTAGGATGTTAAACAGGCTACCATTCCAAATTACCATTGGAAACATGTTGTCCTGCTTTTTATGTTTCCACGCCTTTTTTGTCTTTAATCTCTCGCACCCAGTCATTTCTCACACTACAGATTCTTTTCTGCACTTCACTCTGAAAAAGCCCATCTTTCAGACCCTTTTCTGGAAGCATTTAAAGGGGAAAGGAAAATATTCATTCCAGATTATTTCTTTCTATAAGGTCATTTATGTTCCTTAGCTTCATAGTATCTAAATGCTTTTTTGTATAGAGTAACATATATAAAAAGAAATGTAAAGTAAAACAAAACAATATTTCCCAATACAAAATTTGGGGCCTTCCTTATTCTTGTATTTACAAAATCAATGCATAGTCTTTAAAATGCACATGCAGATGTTGCTTTCCTCCTGTTGTAAAGGGGCTAAGATTTTGGCAACGTATTAATGCCTCCAGGCACCAATTGTCTTTTCCTTCAAACACATAACAAGGCATGTATACTTCATGAACATCTGTCTAACAAACCTTTAAAAAAAGTTGGCAAGCTCTTTGAGAATGGAGAAGTGCACATCTGACATGTGTTTTGTATCAGCATTTATGACGGCTGGGACCCAAAAATAACTGGAGTGATCCATTTATTTCTGTCCATGAATAGAGTGATTTCCTTGCCCAGGTGACCTTTTCCAAATGAATTCTCTAAACAATTCATGAATGATTACGTATTTAGAAATTGAGAAATTTTGTTAACATGAAAGGTTCAGAAATATTTAAATTTATTTTATGGAAAGGTATGCACTGTACAGTGTCACACACTAGAGAAAGGAATACAAGTTCATCCTGAAAACACAGTAACACTTTATGATATTGATCATCTTTAAATGTATTTAAAAATACATTTTTCATCTTATGTAACTGTTTTATCTTATTGCTTTTCTTCTTTTCTAATTTCAAATTGGTTAGAAAGCCTCCCCTGTAAACATTCAGTTGGTGGACTAGTATTGTTTTGGAGTTGTATCTATAATATAAATCATGGGATTTAAGATAAATTGTCTTTTTCTGTTTACCACATAGTTTAAATAACCAAGAATGTATCATTTATTGCTTTTAAATCTTTTATTTATTATGGGTTTTATTTTTGGATGACTGAAAAGACTTAAACAAAGATGAAGGGTAGCAAACAGAAATGTTGCCTAGGTAAACATTTAATAAAGATTAATTCCAATCCTTTGGTAAATGACTTATGTATTTTAAATAGGGACATATAATGGACACATCAGCACGGGTTAGTAATTCTTTTACTTGCTCAAACAAACTTTATTTTAAGCTTTAAAAGTTGCAGTGGTAAACAGGGTGTGCTGGCTAAGAAACCAATGTCCAGTACAGTCCACAAGATTTCTAACAAATATTAATTATAAACTGGAATGGAAAATAATCTGCATAAATCCACTAGTGATGAATGAGACAGACAAGTTTTGACTGACATACAGTTTTGGGGAACTAATACTAAAATTAACTTTACAGACATTTTTGCAAACGAAAACTGTGAAACTCACTAAAATGATATTTCTGAAGATGTAAAGTTTTTTTTTGGGTGGAATATAAGAAATGCTTCCCCCTGAAGCCTTGTTCACATTTTTGTGTTCACCTGTGTTCTTTTCTGAGGTTTGTTCCAGGAAGAGAGATTAGATAATCCTGGATCTCTGAATAAATTCTGGTTTGCTACAGTACGATTTCACACCATTAGATTAGCCAGTTCCAGAACTCAGAATTTCAGTTTGCTCACGCAACCCCAGGTAAGTTCATCTTTATGAGTTATTTTGAGTAGAGCATTGAACAACCAATCAGCCATGGACTACAAGTCTGAGAAAAAGGGGAAACAACCTTCATACCAGCAGAGGAAGATCTAGTGCTGGTAGCAGTTCATTGAGATTATTAGCATATCATACAGAGGAGGAGTAATACAGCAGCACCTGTCAAGGAAAGGGAGATGGTGTGGAGGAATATCATTCATAGTGAATGCTTAAAAGAGGTAATCAGTAAAGACCATGTAAATTGTGTGGGGTAAACTGTTATGCTGTGCCAATGTTCTCTTGAGAAAGCTATTTCACTTGAAACATTATATGCCCTCAATTATGCATTGTATTTGTTTTTTGTAATATCAATGATAGCAAATAAGCCTGAGACTCGTCACATTAAGTGTTCAGCATAGATAAAGTTGTTCTAGTCATTACTGTGAAAGATTTCAAACATTATCCTGCCTAATCTGAACTCTGTATTGTCTAGTAATTACATCCCAAAAGAAACCAAACATTAATTACTGTCATATATAAATCTGCAACACACTCACAGTGCCCATTCTTTGAAAGGTAACTTACCCTGTTCAAACGTGAGGCTTTGAATATCTGGCCTCAGCATTTGTAGAGTAATTGTAAGCGAGATAATTTCATATAATTTAAAAATGAATAAATGGACACATTAATTTTTGTACTGAGTATTTAATATATATATATATATATATATATATATACTTGTGCTTCATTCATAAAAGCCATAAGACAATGAATTACAAGACAATGTAGAATTAATATTGCTGCTTTAATTCAATTACAAAATCCAAAATTGAAACTGCTTTAATAAACATATTGGGTATTGGTATCAGATAAAGAGGAGAGTCTCCAGAGGCATTTCTTTAAAAGATGAGGGACTCCACAGAAGGGCTGATGGTGGGTAGCTTGTTCCAGCAGCCAGTCTATTATTAGTTATTACTTCTCATAAATGAAATATCACAGCTGTTTAAAGTGATTGTCATACCTGCGACTCTGTGGAATTCCTATTTGATGGTGGTTATTTATTTCTGTCTTGGAAAGATAGTCTGTGAATATGCATGACTGTGTATGAGCAGTCGCTGCTTCAAAGTTAGGCACACTTTTCTGATTTCTTTTATGTGTGGCATCTTCAATGTTGTGAAAAAAACTGCCATTTACAAAAAAAAAGGCAGGAAATGTCCATGATTTGTATCAATATCAGCTGAAATCCACAAGGTGTGGCATTGAACATACAGTTTGATGTTTTAGGTTTCTCAAATATATTAAAGTCTTAAAATGGTACCATTCATGCAGACTCTGGACATGACAGAATGTCTGATTGCAGTATGATTACATTTCTCTAGTCAGAATTTTGAGAACGAGTTGCATTTCTTTATCAATTATTTGTTCAAGAAGGGCATGATATTTTTAACATTTCATTTGCTTTTTTCTGTTTCTTAAATAATGCAGCTGGGATCAGCATTTCTGACAGGACATTTACTATCTTTGACCTTATGATTGGATGCACTACTCTTCATTATCTGCAACCTTAAAGCATTATCCTTCAACCTCAAAGTGTTAGTTTCAGAGCATTAGTTGCCACATAATTGAACTAGATTTTGTCAAATCTTTCTTTCTGGAATAGGAAAATCCTAAACTTGTTCTAAAAAATCAGGATTAGTGAGTTATCCGCATCCTTGGCCTCATGGATCACATAGTTCTGGCAGCAATCTGTCTCAGAAACACAGGTTTGCCTAAATCCATGTTTTCTTAAAAAGAAATTAGCCTAGGTTCCGTGACTCATGATTTACTTTAACCAGATTTCACACTATTTCTTCTTTCTAGAACAGACTTCCACATGTGTGTTATGCATGTTATATGATTTACACCAGTAAAGTCCATTCTTTTTGTGTCTTTCATTCGCATCACCCTAGTGTGTTTTTTAAAAATGTGACATGCTGAATATTTTCCACACAATGACACAATAAAATTAACTCCCAACCCCCTAATACCTAGTAGTCACCTTGTCCTGTTTCTTTATTCCTGCAGATGTTGAGGGGAGGCATTCTCCAAGTGCCAAGTTTTTTTGTTTTGTCTCCTATACATTGTTAGGATTGCAGTCACCAAGATTGTCATCATAACTGAAAAGTACTAAACTAGCCTACATCTGACAGCTCAACAAAATATACATAAAAGAAGGAAATGAGTCTGGTGATTTATGTTCACTAGAGACACTTACCGTATATATTCATGGTTAAGTTCTCCTGCGAATAAGTCACGGCTTGATTTGACAGTATAATTTCCAGTATTTTATAATGTCGGTTGAATAAATTGAATGTGGAAAACTCATGCTATTGGTCCAAGTGATCATGATATGCTAACGCCCACCTGAGAGAGTAACCACGGAGCACACTGCCTTTTTTTCTATGTATTTTGCCTATGTGACCACAAGGTTATACCCAAACTATTCCAAAGCGACATTTGCACTGTTTTATGTTTTTTGTATTTCACAACTTCATGCACCTTTATCGTAAGAGCATCCCTTATCTATGATGGAGCATTCCATCAGAAGAAAATATGAAGCTGGTTTTAAATTAAAAGTCGTTGAAGTGGCGAAAGAAATTGGTAACTGCGCTGCTGCAGCAAAATTCAATGTGTCTAAGAAAATGGGGAGAGACTGGAGGAAGCAAGAAGATGTAAAAAAAAATGTATCGCAATTTTTGTATAGGCATATAAGTCGGGGTCTGATTTTATGATTGATTTTTCAGGTTTCAAGACCCGACTTATACACAAGTAAATGCGGTATTTAAATATTAGATGTCTGGCAGTGACATGCAGAATTAATGTATGCAAATGCTTCCAGACAGAAATTAAATACCTTACTTCTAGTGTCAAGGGCGCAAATTTCACAAGCAATTTGTTTCACTAACCTTCTGCTTCAAGTAATAGAGATTTGCTGCCAAATGCGGTTTTGCACAAATTGTTTCACTCATCACTGATGGAAAGTATTAGCATAGTGTTAAATCATATCATATTACTGGCATAAAAGAATTTTCACTAGAATCTCATTTAAACTTTATTGAGAATGTAAAGCTATTTACATTATAAGTGTTTAAGTATATAAGTAAAATTGTCTTATTTTGAAACTAGAATTTGTGTAGTTAACCCCTTCCTCTTTAATTTTTTATTTTCTCTAAACTTAATGTAACTAGTATGAATGACTAATTAAATAAAAAGTAACTTACCGTCAGTTGCATAATCTCTTGAGTTCTTTGGATCTCTCTGGACTCCACAAAGTAATTTCATCCAGCACCCCAACTGGTTTTAGTTCAGCCAAGAATAGTAATCATGACTCCCCAGAAAAACATGTTCACACCTGGACTTTATTAACGCAGTGATGAAATCCCACTTTCTGAAGTTGGTTTTAGCCATTTGTAGCCTTATCTGGAGATTCCAGAAGAAAGTGTTTAATGCTTGTTTAGGCTGTGCCCAATGCATAAACAGGTAGGATCACACATTTTCGTTGGTAGAAAATAAAAAGAGAAAAATATTAAAGGTGTAATATAAGAATAATGAATAGTTCATACTGTGTCAAGTTCCAAAGCAGTCTTGGAATTCTATAGAGTTATATGGTAGATTTACTTTTTTGCATACTT
Organism: Polypterus bichir lapradei; assembly: GCA_026402145.1. Taxonomy (NCBI): domain Eukaryota; kingdom Metazoa; phylum Chordata; class Cladistia; order Polypteriformes; family Polypteridae; genus Polypterus; species Polypterus bichir. Next base: position 9,825,501 of record JANRMT010062804.1, on the reverse strand, counting down.
TAGAATTCTATCCTGATCTCAGTTTTATTTAAATAGGCATACACCTTAGAATAGCATACTTGTGTACTAAAGGGATGAATGCAAAAACAGCTAGTCAAGTGACAAGCATTTAGAGCTTTATTTTTATTTATACAGTACTTTTAGCATTTCAGAGATCTATCTGTAGTACATAAAATCCAGCCATTCTCATCATCATTTGAATTAAATAACTATTTTTGTGTTAAGGTGTCCGTGAACTCCCATCTTGACATGCAGGTAAATGATGTAATCAAATCACATTCACAGAAATGCGTAAATGTGTGTATGATTTGGCAGTAAAAATCTAGTAGATGATTAATTTGTAATAGGGCTGTACCAATTATTTGTAAATTGACAGCAGCAATCAATCAGTCAAATTAAAATAATTTCAGAGAAAAAACACTAAACGAGGCCACAAAATGGCCGTGCAAACATTTTCTGTGTTGAGTCTATATAGTTAGTGTGGCCATCACCGCTACACTAAAAGCTTCCAATAAACGACTACACATTCTTAACTTGCAATCTAATTCTAATTTTAAAGTATCACTTTATTTGACAGGATGGTTCCCCATTGTTGTATGCAAGTCATCAATCAAAATTAAACTCTAAATACCTTCTTTTTACTGAGAGATTATTTCATTAAAACAGTTTAGTTCCTCCAGATGTGCAATTCAGTTGAATTTGGTACTCATACTCTTAGCGTTTTATGTTCATACAGTCTCATTAGACTAAGTTGATGAGTGTTTCAGTATGTTTATGTACTTTGTGGTTTAATGCTATTAATTCAGGCACATGCTTTATATGTTTAGAGAAACATGCACGGGCAAGGATGATGTCAAGTCTGGCACTGTCTTCATATTCATTACTTTTATTGTGTTTTTGTAAACATTCATAATTCTGTTGGAGGAGGCACATCTGCTTTTTTTTGTCACCTCTGACAAGAAGCAAATAGCATTGCCCAGCATTTATTTTTTCTCATCCAGTATCTTTTCACCCTGACTATGCTTTCTCTCTGAAATTGTTTAACTATCAAGGTCAAAGTCAATTTTCAAATAGTTGTTACTACTATATTAGAAATGAATATATATATTTTTTTCCAGTTTATCCCTTCTTGTGTGTTAGCTCCTGCCTTTCTTTAAACCCCTGCAGTTCACTGCTTGAAAGGTTGTTCAAAGAAGACTTATTAATTCAAATATGAAATTGTGACAGAATAATTACTTCTTACTAAAAGTGATATACAGTATATTTTAAATAATTTGTTTATGTTAGTTAATTAATTCAGGCTAGAGGCTACCAAATCTGTATTAGTTGCCAAACAAGAACCATCAGAAATGCTTTACATTATGATTTTTCACATCTCCGTTTTCTTTAGCTGCTTTGATTTTTTCTTGTTCTTTTGATTATTTAATTATTCTTCATGGTTTTCAGCAGGCAATTTGGCATCTACTTATACTAAAGGTCACATCTTCACAACTGCACTTTAAAAGAAGGTAGTGCACACAGCAAAGCGTTTGTAATTTAACTAACAAAGGAAAGGACATTTATGAGAAGCATAGTGCTGGAATCACAACTGATTAAGGAAAGAATTGACTTTTTTCACTTGTTTATCATTTTGTGGTTGCAAATGTGGTGTTGTGTTAGTAACGTGAAAATACTAGTAGTGCTTTATATAAATCAACTATGCTAAAAATCCCAGGCCACTCGATTGCCTACTGTTTACAAAAGACCTAAATGAACTCTGGCCGCTCACTGCAGCAGTTGTTCACTGGGATCTTCTGCTTGTTCTGTTGAATGTGTTAAGCACACTCACTCACAAATTGACACTCACACTGGGACAATTTAGAGTCAGTAAACCTGCTCATCTTGAAAGGCAATCGGAGCATGTGGTGCACGCTAGTGTAGATAAAGAGAGAGCATACAGTTTCCACTCAATAAAACATTGGAAGGAGATTTAAACTTGGGGCTCTAAGAACTGAGAGGCAGCTGTTCTTGTCACTAGACCATCCTTGCACCCAAGAAACATGTATTTTCATTATAAAAATAATTGTCCATTTATACCTTATAGATAGCTGTGTGTACTACATTTTTATATAGGTGACTGGCAGGAAAGTAGAGTAACACTTAGTAGAGATGATTCACACAACTTGTACCTTTGAGTTTATTCCTAGCAGGGATGTTTTTGTGTGCTAAAAGGTTTACATCTGTCTCAATGGCTGCGTCTCACATTCCAGTTAAAAAGCCAACCTGTCATTTATGAATGTAGGAATTGCTGGTATGGTGGTTAACACTGCTTCCTCTCACGCCTATGAAATCCCAGGTTGGTCACTGTCTGTGTGAAGTTTGCCTGATCTTGGAGAAGTTTGCATTATTTTCTACAATTAAAGGCTTGCATTCTTGGCAGATAGGTTTGACCACCTTGTGACCCCAAGTGGGAGATATGAGGATTCTTAAAAAAAGAGCCATGGCTTACTTTCTCCTAATCCTAAACTATGCTTCAGTTTAGATACTGAAACATGTAGCAATCAGCTATATTAGCAAATTGTTCCATACCATCGTTACAGTAAATACTACATAATTCAACTATATACATAAAATAAGTATCAGCTCAAGTAGTGAATCCTGCAAACCCCATTTCTGAATTTAAATAATTCTGAAAAATACCCCTTTCTGTGATGTGAAATGTGCTTAAGCCTTAGCAACCATTTTAACCCTATTCTTAAAATCCTTATCATTTATAGTGTAATGGCTATCTGCACTTTTTTTTCAAAGCTATTTGAAGCTCAGAGTATTGTATATAACTAGCTGTGAAAGCCGGTGCCACAAAAAGCCCGGGGTCCTAGAAATTATTGAAATCATAAGGAACTATTCTGGGCATCTATCTCCTAGGAGGTTTCATTTTGCTGACATGCTCGCATCGCTTGAGCAAAAGTAAAAGGTATACCGTTTTCCGATGTTAGCGGCTAAACGACTTTGTCTTTCTTCTGTGGTTTCGTTTTGCTGACGTGCTGGCCTCGCTTGTGTTATTTGCGGCTAAGTGAGTTTTCTGTTTCCTCGGCGGTGGAGCCCTTACCCAGACTCCACCTCTAACTTCTAGGCTAGACAGACACACACAGTTCCACGTGTAGACGTTTATATATAATATGTAGTATTGTGTACTTCTATTAGCCCTATACTATGTGACATTTCTTTAAAAGTATCTGTATCTACTGGTACAGAACCTTCTTCTAGCGGACTTCAGTCTCCCATGTGCCTTCTGGCAAACTCTTGTGAGAACTAAAGTATGTTTCATAAACAGTGGCTTTATCTTTGATACCCTCCCATAAAGAAGCACCATCATTTGTATACAAAGTCTCTTCAATTTCAGCCACTCTAGCTTGACACTCATTCAAAGCTGTCATAGGTCTCTTGGTGAGCATTCCATTTCTTAATGATTGATTTAACTATGTTCCATGAGACATTCATGCTAACAGAAAGCATGACCTCTGGGATAGAGGTGACTTGCTTGAACAAATAAGCATTTTTAATCATAAATATACAGAATAATGTAGTAGTCCTGAATATGCATTTCGAGTTTTGGACTTCTTTAAATCTGTGCTTGTTAATTAGTAAAAAATCAAGAGCTTAGTTACTTCTGTATTGCTCTTTTTCTTAACTCCAAAGCACAGATTGTACTGTTGTATCAGACCTAAGCTATTTATATGTGAATCTCTATTTTCTTACATATATTGTATGAGGGAAAAGCAATCCAGGTGTAGATGTAATGAGAGGCACACATCATAATAAATGGAACAAACTGGTAAGAGGAAGTTACAAAAAATGGTTATTTCAGTCTCAATGGGGTTCTGGCATCAAATCTGAGCAGTCTGTTTTACTATTTAATTTTCTCAGTTTAAAACGTTCTTTTAAATAGTTTGGACTTCTTTATTAATGTCTTAAACGATACCTACTTTCAGACAATAACAATGAGCACCATGCCTAAATGACATGTAGTATTTAACTTTAAGAATTAAAGATTTCCTATAGTTTATGTGGTGAATCCATCTATTGTTCAATTTTTATTTGTTACCAATGTTTTAAATTCAGGATTGCCAGGGAGTGTGCATACACATACACTGGCTTATTTTACTTCATTTCAGTCTTTTTTCCTCATTTTGCTGGGATTTACAAAAATAATCTGCTTGAACCAAATTTTTGGAGTGAAATCAGTACATTCTCTCAACATTTGTTATTTTCTCATAATGTACTGTATACATGTGCAACATTTTATAATTGAATAATTTAATATTTTAGATAACTCCATTAAATATTAGGCAAACCTCAGCAACAGATTTTGTCTAGTCATACAGGATAAGTCCCACCAGACATCTAAACAGAGAGCCATTAAAATTTACATTGCTGATTATACACTAAATACCTCTATGCGTACCAGACAATCATAAAGCAGGTACAAAGACCTGAAAGAGGGAGGCAAAATGTATGACACCACACACAATGACACAACAAAAAGATAAATTTATTCTCCCACTTAAACGTCATCTTTTGAGACGTGTGAACTGGTGCATACATGGCTTAGAATATACTGTATACCCAACTTTAATGAACTTCATAGTTACAAAGACATTAATTATTGCAAGATCATTAATTCATTCATTTGTGATTTGGTTCTCTTATTCTGATTAGTCAATTGTGGAAAAACAGACGCCAGTTTTTAAAGTGAGAACAGATTGCTTACAGTACCTTGTTTTTCTGTACACACTACTTCATGTATGGTGATGAGCCATACAACCCACAACCCAGAATAAGCACATGCAATGAAATGTAAAATTCCACATGTAATACAAAAAAGTTTTGTATGGCAACAACCAATGTTTTCTAAGAAAAATTGACATTCTTTATGTATACATTTTTCTATCTTAATTACACCAATGCTTAATTGTCATTAGTTTAAAGTTTAGTTGACAGACAGTGAACATCTGTAGGACTACAATGTTTCACTTGCCATTGACAGACAGAACTCCATTGCTGCATCATGTATAAAGCCATAAACTACCCTTTTCAATCAATTCTAAAATAATCATGAATATAAACAAATCCATAAGAAAAACATTTGAAATACAATTATTTAAAAAGTCAAATAATGGTTCAATCATTTGTACTTGTTTTAATATACTCGACAAATGTGCTAGTGTTCTGTCTGCAATGTTTCATCTTCTAACCCAGCACTTTTCTGCCTGTCTGCATGGCCTATTGTGTGTAAATGCATGACCCCTTGAGTGACTCAATATCCAGTTCCTAAATGTGTGAGCAGAAAGACATTGACGGTTTCCTAGTAACTACAGTAAACAAAAGACAATCCCGGTACAGTGACGAATGTGGCTGGAAATGCAACAGTGATATTGTTGTAAGAACTAAACGTTCTGGAAAGTATCTAAGGATACTTAACAGATCACTCATCGCTTCATCCGTTTCCAATTTTCTAATGAATTTATACACATTTTGTAAATCTAACACATTGTTTGCATTTTTCTCAACAATGATGTAAATGGTAAGGCTAAGTGCTGAGAGGTGGTTGTCTCTTTTTTCCAGTTTTTATGACGTACCACAGTCATCTGTGTAGACATGATGCTAAACTGTTTTTTAAGAGTGCAGTGAAGCTATTTGCACTTAGCAGATTCCAGATGATTAAGCATTAATGTTTGCAGCACTATAAAATTATTCTAATTTTTGTGCAGAAATTTACAAATTTTCTCCTAATCCTTTTTTTTTACAAAATTCCTGCAATTTTTTTTGAATGATGAATAAGTGGAATATAGTAAACTGTGTCAAGTATAATGCCAGATATTCTTATCATAAAATATTTCGTATTTAAATAATGTATTTAAACTGCTCAACAATGATGTGTTTCGAGAGTCTCAGAAGTAGTACTAAAACCAAGTTTCAGCTGTTGAACAGCGGGAAGGCTGCAAATAAGAAAATGTTTCATGAAGTGACTAAGACTTGGGGCCGAGACTGATCAGTTATGTGTCTTTTGCTAAAAGATGGAGCCAGAATGATGATTATACTATTAAATTTGATACTTAATGGCCCACAGGCTTCCTGCTATTACCAACTTGTTTTGTGTTTTATGCTCCCTGATTTTCCTGATAAAACTGGTGAATCATTACCTGCTTTCACTGTTTTGTATATTGCCATTTTCTTGATGCCACTGCCAGAATATATCTTTATGAGGAAAACAGTTACTTAAGATATTGGTAAGAATATAAAAAAGGCAGAATTAATGCAACCCACCCTAATTCAGGGTGTCATAGGAAATGTAAAGATTTACCTCATGAGGTAGAAGTATTTGAAAAAATAAAATGTGTGCTTCCATTTAAATGTGTAATGTCTAAATATTAGCAATTATAACATTTGTCATTTTTCACCCTCTGACCATAGAGGGCTAGAACTCTAGAAAAGTGTGCCAAAAATCTAAAATAACAGAATATTTGTAATCACTGGCCTTAGAATAGTCTAAAACAATACCCTACATGCTTATGTTTAAAACAGGTTAGTTTTAACATTCTGGGAGTGGCTCTTAGATGACCATGACCACTGGTCAAGAATTAAATATCAAAAATATTATCATATTCATTATCAGCAACTTCAAAGTAGAAACAACATTCCTCATGCTTATATTAAACACTAGCAAAATACCTGCGCTTCGCAGCGGAGAAGTAGTGTGTTAAAGAAGCAATGAAAAAGAAAAGGAAACATTTTGAAAATAACATAACATGATTGTTAATGTAATTGTTTTGTCACTGTTGTGAGTGATGAGTGTTGCTGTCATATATATATATATATATATATATATATAAATATATATATATATATATTTACACACACACACATAAACATATATATATACATATCTATACATATACACATATATATACACACACACATATATACATACATATATATATATATCTACATATATACACATACATATACATACACACATACATACATACACACACATATATACACACAAATACATATATATATACATACACACACACATATATAAA
>JANRMT010062804.1:9783887-9818016 GCA_026402145.1 Polypterus bichir lapradei | reverse complement strand
AGTCAGTCAGTCAGTCAGTCAGTCAGTCAGTGAGTGAGTGAGTGAGGGCTTTGCCGTTTATTAGTATAGATTCACATTTTTTGGGAAGTTTTGTGAAAAGGAGTAACTCTCAGATCCCATTAGGGGGTTGAACCCCTAGGGTCAGTTAATTTGGAATACACAACTTCAAGTCCTTCTGATTATTTTTGCTGAAGATATCCATTGATTTACTCTTTATTGGTTTACTAATGCTAGTAATCCCAGAGTCTTATTCTCTATGATAGATCGTCTGCTAAACCCAGGTAACTCAAAGGAATGCCTCCTAAGTACTTCCAGGAAAACCTGTGATGCTATCGCTGTATTTTTCAATCAAAAAATTAATGATATTAGAAATAACATAGTATATCTCCCCAATACTAAGGATCCTCCTAAACCCCAGCATTCTGTTACAAACAAATTAAACTCTTTCACTAGGATAGATTTACCTGATTTACAAAAAATAATATCTCAGTTAAAACCTGCGTCCTTGATCCAATACCAACAAATTATTTCAAAGAAGTATCGGGCATGCTAATTGATAATGTTCTTGACATAGTAAATTTGTCATTAGATACGGGGGTCTTCCCAGACTGTCTTAAGACTGCTGTAGTTAAACCCCTACTTAAGAAACATAATCTTGACCCCTTTTATGGGAGACACAAATGCACCAGTGCAACTTGCCCCACTTTCCCTGTTGCCAAGTAATGTTGAACCAAGTCGTCACTACGGTGTTCCCAAATACGCACTTTGCTGATAAACTGAGCGCACTGAGTTTGCACGGCGCTTTGGTGACTTTGAAGAACAAAAAAAGTCCGTCTACATGCAGCTCAAACCTTGTGCATGTTTGGTAGCACATATCTGTGTGAGAAGCTCTTCTCAGTGATAAAGACTAACAAAACAGCACACAGGAGTCGCCTCACTGATGAGCACCTGCAGTCCATCCTGAGAATATATATGTAGATATGTATGTATATGTATATATATGTTTATATATGTGTGTGTGTATGTGTATATATATATGTATTTGTGTATATATATGTGTGTGTATGTATGTATGTATGTGTGTATGTATATGTATGTGTATATATGTAGATATATATATGTATGTATATATGTGTGTGTGTATATATATGTGTATATGTATAGATATGTATATATATATGTTTATGTGTGTGTGTGTAAATATATATATATATATATATATATATATATATATATATATGACAGCAACACTCATCACTCACAACAGTGACAAAACAATTACATTGACAATCATGTTACGTTATTTTCAAAATGTTTCCTTTTCTTTTTCATTGCTTCTTTAACACACTACTTCTCCGCTGCGAAGCGCGGGTATTTTGCTAGTGGTTTATAAAGCCTTAAATAATCTCGCCCCATCTTATATATCGGAATGTCTGACACCTTATATTCCAAATCGTAACCTTAGATCCTCAAATGAGTATCTCCTTAGAATTCCAAGAACGAAACTTAAAAGAAGTGGTGAAGCAGCCTTCTGCTGCTATGCACCTAAAATCTGGAATAGCCTGCCAATAGGAATTCGCCAGGCTAATACAGTAGAGCACTTTAAAACACTGCTGAAAACATATTACTTTAACATGGCCTTTTCATAACTTCACTTTAACTTAATTCTGATACTCTGTATGTTCAATTCATCATAATAACTATTCATGGTGGCTCTAAAATCCGTACTGACCCTTACTCTCTTCTGTTTCTTTTTCCGGTTTCTTTGTGGTGGTGGCCTGCGCCACCACCACCTACTCAAAGCATCATGATGCTCCAACAATGATGGATGGATTAAAAGCCAGAAGTCTACGTGAACATCATCATCAAGTCCTTCCGTGAGAACCCTAAATCCAAAGAGGACTGTTTCATTTATGTTAGGTAGAATGCCCATAGGGGACTGGGCAGTCTAATGGTCTGGAATCCCTACAGATTTTATTTTTTTCTCCAGCCGTCTGGATACAAAGTATTATATTTAGGAAGTAAAAATTTAGATTTGAATACACAGTGAAAGATAAGAAGGAGCTTGGTGCTATATCGAGACAGTTACAGAAGTGATCAAGAAAGCAAATAGCATGTTAGGTTACCCATGCAGCTATGTGAAGTACAACTTAAGGAAGTCATGCTTAAGCTTTATAACCCACTTGAGGAGACCTATATGGAGTAATGTGTTAGTTTAAGCAAACACAGATTAAGATTAGGAAGGGAATTAGTATTGTGGATCTCAGCTGTTTCTTTAAAATAAACTTTTCAACAAGAATATTGATGCAAACTCATTAAAGAGAAATTTCACATACTGTAAATGTTAGAAAGTTTTTCTTCACAGTAAGAAAAATAGAGGGACAGAGACAAAGAGTTGGGATTTATAGGAGGAAGTCCCATTTAATGGCCAACTACCAAATGGAAATTAAAAACAAAAAACAGAAGTCTGTCCTGATTATAAAAGACTTCACTCATTGTTAGTGCTTCCAAGGTAGACATTTGAAGTGAGAGCTCCATCCAACTTTCTGTCTGATACTGATTTAAATAGCATATGTGCTGGGTGGGACTTTTTCACCGAGCAGAAAGAGGTCCTCAGGCAGGTTCTCCTCAATCCTAGATCCAAACAGGGAAAGGCAGTTAATGACTGTGTCATGCCACAATCCTTTTCTTCTTATGTACCTGAATGGAGTGAATGAAACACTCCTGGATCATGTGGGCTTGAAAATAGACAGAATCATAGACACATGGAATAAATTACCAAGAAGTGTGGAAGACAATGGTAATTTTAAGGTATTCAAAGCTTGTTTTCATTTTGGTGAAATTACATGAATGGGACTGAGAAGCTTTTTGACCTGAGTGGCCTTTTCTTGTCAAAAGTGATCATGTAATAATTTATATATAAAATATATAATACTCCCTAAATCATTAATATATCCATCAATTTTCCTAAGTAACGCTATTTATGGTACTTTTCTCCTTCCTCCATTCTGACTGATTAGTACTCAAATGACTAGATTCATGGACAGTTTTATTTTCATTTCATAAGGACGTCATGCTCACAACTACATGATCATATCTCATGTGTTTCTTATATAGATATTATATATCATCAAGCACATGTGAAAAGAAGACTCCTGACAGGTAAGTGATACCACTCCAAGACAAGAGGAGGCACTCTTGTTAATGCAACACATTTTTACTTCCACAGTTCAGAGAGACAGTGACTGAAAGATGAGTGACATTACTTCTGGGTTTCCATGACCAAGTCCCAGCACTAGAAGAAGGCAGTCATTGTTCAGACTCCCAGCGACTGAAATGGAGAATGCAGAAGCTCTTCTTTCTTTTGCACTTTTTGTGCCCTTTATTTTCACCCTTTTCTATTCTTACTCTTCACTAAACATTTCATTCTCATATTTTCGTGTTGTTTTTAATGCAGTTGGTATTATTCTATTGTCACTACTCTGTGACAAGTAGTAAGAATTTCATTTACAGTGCACACAATAAACAGACAAACAAATAAATAAATACATTTAAATTAGGCCTACAATTAGTTCTGGTCTAACAGACTTTGAGAGGTGGAAAAAAATTGATATAATAAAATTAAATTCACATTTCATTTACCTGCATTCCTAATTCTTTTATTTTATTAGCATTTGAATACTGCATAATGGATCACTTTATCCTGAAGGAAACAATGAGGTCTAGCATATTACAAATAGATTTACTTAGAAAACAGCAAGTAATTGTACTTCTGGATCTTTAAGTCAAAGTAAAGAGTTAATTTAGAATAAGGGATTAATTCAGAAGGCAGCAAAACTCTTACCAAACTCCTGCATCATCCTGTTGTTTGTTTAATGTTTTAATTTACCTTCCATGCAAATTCACTTAACTTTAGGTTCTTTGGTTTCATTATATATTGCCTTTGCACGCATGGAAATAATGTAAAACTGTATTGTGCCATTAGCAGAGATTGTGCTCTTTATTGAGCAGTGTTTCCCTTCAGCTAAGTAGCAGGTATCCTGCAGTTTTAATAGGGTTTTCCTTTCATTAGACAAATGTTTAAAATGCTCGCAAAGCAGAAAGAAAACAGGAATCTTACCAATGACGTCAATTAATACCCCAAAGCACTTTATGGATGGTGCTGTGACCTTAAGACTATCTGTCTTTTAATTAGATTAAAAGCAGATGCTTAGAACACATGGAGAACTCCACTGGGTTAAGTGCACCATAAACTTGAGGAATAAACTTTTTCAAATCGTGTGAAAGATAACCCCACAAAAGCACCTTTTATTTGGACAGATATTGATCTCAAATACCCTTTGTTGTCAGACATGTGGAAGACCCTTTGAGACTGTCTAATGTGTAGTGACGTGCAACTGCATATATACTTTGCAGTCTTCATTTTAACTATAAATGGAATATTTCTCAGTCTGTTTTATTATCACTCCATATGCCATATACTGTATGCAGTCAATATAACAGACAGTGGTTAATCTTATTGACTAATTATTTACTGTTTGCAATGAAAATCCATCCAGCTTAGTCCAGTTCAGGGTCATGGGTGCAAGACTTAATCCTGGCAGTACTGGGGCTTAAGGTAGGAACTACCCAGGCCAAGGTGTCACTCTCCTATTAGAAATGAGGAGATTAAGTATAGGCAAATATTTAAAAACAAATATAATAATATAGTGACAGAAATATTTACTACAGGGTAAGACATAAGGTAACATTTAACAATGCCTGTGGACTTCTGCCTTGGGTCGGGTTTTCCTTTAATAATCCATAAAGTGGCTTCCAAAAACCAGAATTTGAATCCTTGAGAGTGGTTCAAGGAGATTTTTGAAAAGTTCAGACAACTTCAGAAAAGCTGACTTTTCACATATTGCATATTTTTACAGAGTTAGGCATTATTAATAGACTATAAGTGTTGTTCATGTTCTGATATTGATATGTATTGTTGTGTTGATTGTATGCAAACTCAATTTTGGCTCGCTGATGGTTAGGGGTCAAGATTTTTGGCATAGACTAGAAATCATATAATAGACACTTTATCATTTGATTTTTTGTTTTCGTTGGATTACATATGAATTATTTTAAAATAGAGTTCTGAAATGCTTAACCATGGGAAGGTGACGGCATAGTAAAGTACATTATTGAAGAGAAAATATGCTGGAGATGCTTCACAACTGTTAACAAAGGTTTTTAAAAAATCACAATCAAGTTACAAGTTCAGCTGCTATCATGACAGATATTATAGACTGGCTGTGCTGCTGGATTCCGAAAAGAACAGAAAAAACTGATGGAATAAGAAATTTAAATTGAAGAAGGTAAGTTGTATTCAAAATCCCATTAGAATGGTTTTTAAAAAACATTTAGAAAAACATTCTGTTGACAATGTTGAGGCACAGAGCAAGTTGCCATAGCATGTACAATTGTAACAATTTTTTTTTTAGATTTTAGTTTAGGGACTGCAAAAATGCACCTGTTACTAACTATTATGTAACCAGACAGTAACAAACACTCCTTTTAGCCTTATTAACTCTTACAAGTTATTAATTAAGTGTTTGGGTTTATTAATTTATTTTTATTTGTTACTTATTCATTAATTTTCTAACCTAATCTTATTTATTTTTTTATTTTCTTATAACTTTCTCTTTGACATTGTGCAAAGCAGGGGTCAACAAGTCGGGTCCTGGAGGACCACCGTGGCTGCAGGTTTTCATTCTAACCCCTTTTTTAATGAGTGCCCTGTTTGTGCTGCTAATGGTGTGAATACTTTTTTAATTGAATTGCTTATTTAAGATTTGTTCCCCTGAATATCTTCATCGTTCCTCTGAATTGCTTCATTTCTTTCCTTAAATGGCACCCAAACAGAAATGAAATATGAAGTGAAGAAGCCAACAGAAGACCAACTCAGTCAGGGCCTTAAACTCCAACCAATTTCTCTCCAACCAGTTGCTTAATTAGGCACTGAGTCTTGTTGTTAATTAAACCTGTTTATTAATTCCATGGCTTGTAGCTGCTCTCATTGTGCAACAGCAGACATTTCCGAAACTGTTGATTTTCTCTTTTCTAAGAGCACTGGTAAAATGTTTTGGGGACCTGAGCAGATCGACATTCCTGAGACCTTCATCTTTCTTTATTTTCAGATATTGTATGATGGACACAGTGTGCTGCTCATGTTTTGGTTCATTTTGTATCTCGTTATTGTTTGCCAGCTAATTAAGGAAAAAAGAAACAATTAAGGGGTCTGAGTCTTCAAAAACAAGTCAATTAAAGTGAATTCAAAAGAAGTTAATTAGCAGCAAAAACAGGTCACTAATTAAAAAAGGGTTATAATGAAAACCTGCAGCCACGGTGGTCCTCCAGGACCGGACTTGGCAACCCCTGGTGTAAAGCACTTTGAGCGACATTCTTTGTAGGAAAGTGTGCCATATAAATGAATGTTATTGTTATTGTTTCTTATGTCCAAATAAAATACAGTACCTTCACCCCTGGAATGGTCTGAGGTACCTTAACAGAGACATGTTTCTCTTGATATTGCATATTTGAGTATAAGACTTGTGAATTCTTCATTTTCACAATTAATTTTACCAGTATGTTAATATGCCACACTACTGAACTGAGGCCCTAATACGCTTCCGTACAACACAGCACAAAGTTAAATGATCTATTTACTGATGCTTTATAAATATCAATAAAAACAAAATAAGCCTGTGTTAAGGTCTTGTTACATATCAGTATATAAGTAATACAGGCATTTTTAATTTTAATAACCGTGAGTAACACTCCCATCATTAGCTGTTCTCACCGGAGTCCTGTGAGGCAAATTAAGGTTTTTGCCCCATGAGTAGTGCAGAAAGTAAATGTCTTAGCCAGTTAAGCCAAAAAAGAACTCAGTTGGCTAGATGATTAATTGTGCTTCTGACTGTAGCAGTGTATCTTCTCAATAGCACTACCAGCTGTTTGCAGTAGTACTGGATATGTTGCACATTACAAGCACTGAACATGCATCTACATTGTTGCCTCAGTTGACCCTATGGGCCCACTTCAGACTTTGAAAAATGTAAGCCAAAAATACAACCCTGGGGATCATCAAATTAAAGATGTTGTTTGGCAACTTCAAGTTAACACTATGATAAGAAGACTACGTCTGGGAACTACAGTATACAGAGCAAAATCTGCAGTGTTAGATTAATTCTTCAGGTATGAAAATTAAACATTCAAAGTGTATATATGGAATTTTAGCTTTAATATTAGTTGGCAGTTTTGCTCTGTATGCTCTAGTCTGTGGAATGTGACTTGTGATGAAATTCAAAAGAATGCTGTGCTTAGCAGAGTGAAAAACAGTAGTGAGGTCAAAGAGAGAAAAATATCATAAGACTCTTGAGAGCTATGTCCTTCTTGAAATCAAGTTTTCATTAACTGGAAAAATGTCAAAAATGTGTGTGTTTTACAACCACTGACACATTTTCTTAGAAAAGAAAAATACAAAGGAAATGGCAGTAAGGTAGAAGGGTCTAGTCATATTAAAACTTATTACTTACTAAGAGCCTATTCCTTGATCTTTCTGTAGTTTGTTACAGTTCACCCTGATGCTCTCCCAATTTATGTAGGAGCTACTAATTTATGTTGGCATATTCTGAAAAAAGCATCTGTCATCGAAAAGTTCAGCAAGATATAAGATCCTGTAGCTTCTGCCTGGACTGTGTATATCTGTACCAGGTCAGTCTTGATTTCATAGTTATATTTTTGAATTCTTGAATGTTTTGTTTAATACTAGCTGTTCCCCACGGCTCCACCCATGTAATAGTGAAAGATAAACTTTAAAAATCAATAAACAAAAAGGTATTGCTAACTAAGCGGAGGCAAGTTACACTCCAGAACACAGAGGTAGACCGACTCCCCACTCCTGACGTCGCATTTCCTCCTTCCTTTGGGCCACAGCCTCTGTCTCAGATTAGCTCCAATATAATAGCCCTGCAAACGAACTATGATTCTTAGCGCGATGAGAGAAGTCGCAAAATCAACCAGAATGTTCAAGCAAATTCTAGAAAAAATCCTGATCTAAATCCATTAAGTAGTTTTCTTCTTCCCAAGCTAAGCCGATGTAAGATACGCTCCGAGGCTGGCGTGTAAGTGAGGAGTGACCCATCCCCGTCCACTTGGCCCATTGTGTGTCACTTGGGTCCGCGCAAATAAATCGGTACCGCAAGCGAACTATGGCACTTAGTGCGATGAGAGAAGTTGCAAAATCAACTGGAATGTTTAAGCAAATTATAGAAAAAAACCCAATCTAAATCCGTTAAGTAGTTCTCTCATGAAAAGCGGACAGACAGACAGACAGACAGACAGACAGACAGAAAGACATTGGATTTTATATACATAGTGAAATATCTATAAAGTCGGTTTTATTATTTTACTTTCTGGACACAACTGTAAGCCAACTCTTCAACTGATCTATTCCACACACTCAGTTATGCACGAAAAGATTTTGAACACACTTACTTATCTTGTGCCATGTTTTAAACCAACTCCATCCTTTGTCTCAATGCTGCAGGAAAGAATAAAAATGCCAGATTTCCTAGTTTAGTATCTTTTGCAGTAAATTCTCAACATTCCTTTATCAAAGCTTAATGCCAATTTTACATATAATTTATTTTGTATTAACATGTATACATTAAATAGCTTTGTGACTGATTTGTGAGGAAATATGCAGGTTATAATTTGAATTAAAAGAACTTTACTGAACAGCCAGCTAGTTGATGATTAACGCTCATGAAGACGACAGTTACCATGTGGGATTTAAGTACTTTAAGTAATCAGCATCTCCTTAGGCTAACAGCAAGGTTAGTTATTTTGGGTCCCTGTCAGAAAAGGGCTTGTATCTGTGTGCCAGCCCTTTCTTTGTCACATCTAGGGTTGATCCAATACATTGAATCGATTATGGAAGGTGAATGTTGTGTTAACAGTTAAAGATACAATTTTTTTACACTCTGTTTAAGCAGAATTAAAAAACAAAAATGTAGTTTTCTCATCTTCATCTTTTCCCATTTCTTTTTGAGGACTTGGCTGTTTTTACATCTTACATTTCACAACAATATAATTAAAAATACACCCCATGTTGGCTAGTTCAACTATAAAGTGAGCACCTAGGAGAGAATAGAACAAGCAGGAAAGTTCTCCATTAAAAACAAGTGGCCAAGGCAGCTCAAAAGCAGCAATTTGAGCAATAGGGGCAGGTGCTCAGGCACTTTCACACCCAGAACATGCCTACTGTTCCTCACCAAATTCCGCTACACCAAAGTATCATACATTAATCTACAGTCACACTATAATGAGCCTGAATAACACCATTTATCAACAATCTTTGTCTGTTTTCTGGGAAAATATAAACATGTGCAGCAGTTGTCAAGTGTATCTGTTTCAAATGTTCAATAACTGAACATACATCAATTTAACACCAAAAAACTTATAATAATGCATCTAATGCACTCTTTTAATACCTTGCATCAGTGAAGGCTCGATTATGCTTAGCCAATATTCATGTACTGTATTTTGAAGGAAAGCACTTGTTGCGTGTTCTTGTTGAATCAGTGAGGGGATATTTTTCTGCTGTGATTGTCGATACTTTGAAGGCCTTGATTTTTCTGTGCTTGCTCTCACACTGTGGTGGATGAAATTCATTGGAAGGACAATACTTCTGACGGTAGCAGTGCCTCACATTCCACTATTTTTTGATACTCTGCTGCATGAAAGACCAGTCAGCTGTGTATTTTGGAATGATCTGTTCATCATCAAAATATTCATTCTTGGTATCAATTTTTCTCTTAAAGATTCTGACAGAAACATTTTTGCAAGACATCTTGTTTTGACAACTAATTGGTAATGTGAATCTTTGAGCGTTTCTTGTTGGCTAATCACTAAAAGCTACATAATTGGGTACAACTGTGTGGATTCTCATGAGAAAAAAATAATAATGTAAATGACGGCACTTACTTATTTAGAATATAATAACAACCCCAAAGAATTTTGTACAAAATTTGCTTAATGATTCTTTACCTTGCATACTGTAGATATAAATTTCACAGGTTACAACTAACTTGATGTGTGTGTAATGTGAATGAGTGATTGGACGAGAGTGTTAGGAGTATGTGAGGAAGTAAGTCTGTCAAAGTTTGTGAGGTGTTTGTGTTTGGGGTTTATTTTGTCCCAGCCAAGCACAAATGGTATTTAGCCTATAAATGTTTGGCCCTTGGTCAAATCTAATTGATTACCCAACTTTACAGTATTTATGACAGCAATTGCTAGTCCTATTTTGGGTGGTTTGACTTACAACAAGTTCTTCAGATCTAACTATGGTTTAATTGCTGAGATTAACTCTAGGCCCTTAAACTAACTAACCCTTAAATTCTGTAACATATCAAGAAAACAGCCACACTGAAGGCATTAATTTAGAGTGCACAGAGAGTAGTATAAAATCTGAATTCCTGATTCATTTTCCAGCATACTGTATATTAGATAAACTCCCATAATGTGAAATGCCGTGGGAATAAAATGAATGCTAAATATATTGATCAATTGATATCTTTTTTTCTCTTTTATGGTTCTTAAAAAGAGATCTTCTTTCTAACTCCTTAAGAGGCCCCATTTTTGACATATGACACAGAGAAAATAAAATATGATCATCAGTGTGTAATTTACAGTATAAATATTTATGTGTTTGGCACTGTAAATGCATGAAGACCAATAGTTTATATAGTATTCAATTTTTCTTGACATAAAAAGTAAACTGTTTGACATCAGTTGGATTGGTATTAAAGAGATTTTTTGTAAACTCCATCTAGTGAAATACACTACTTTAAGGATGTTTAGAATTTAAGTTTTTAAAAAAGTAAAAAGTTGTAAAAGCTTTTTTAGTTGTTGATTTTAGGATAAAACCTTATGTAAACAGTTAAAGTAGAGGGAATGCGTATTAACAGAATAATAATGTATTGATTATTGCCAATAGCATATTAAGCATTTAAATGAGTATTTTTTCATGCAGCACAGTGCCACACTGGCAAGTTTTGCTGCTGTTTTACACCTCTGAGGACCTTGGTTCAACTTCTGGCTTAGTTTGCTAGGGTATTGTACCAGTTTGCAGTGGGCTGGAACCCTACCCGTGGTTTGTTTCCTGCCTTGAACCCTGTGTTGGCTGGGATTGGCTCCAGCAGACCCCTGTGACCCTGTAGTTAGGATATAGCGGGTTGGATAATGGATGGATGGATTATACCAGTTGCCTCCCAAATACCTAAAATGTGTTGAATAGTTTAACCTCTTTGGTGTTAACCCCAAAGAGGTCTCAGGCTTAGAATTCTACTCGATTACGGTTAAACCAGAGTCAGGTTCTTGGTGTAATGCTATGCTTTATAATGTTAAGCCTGAATAACACTTGGAATAGTATTCTGACGCCATCTAGTGGATGAAAAAGTTTCCTACCTTATGCCTACCTTACCTTATAACAGATGAAATACCGTTATCATGAATATTTCTATTTCTTATGCCACAATACTACGGTAACTCATCAATATTCATGAGTGGGGCGGAGCCTTCAACGAAAAACACAATTGCAAATGAAAAGCCATACATGAAACTTTAGAATAAGCTAAAACTGAGCCTTTGCTCAAATCAAGTGATAGTGTTGACAATATGAATTTGTCATCAGATGTTGACACAGATAGTGAAACTGATACATATAGCACTGTATGACCACCTTGATATGCCTATTGAAGTCAGTTGTGCAAAGTTCACCCAAGGTTCAATGGTTTTGGCTTGTTTTTCTGGGATAAACATAATACTAAGGAGGCAACTTGGCAACTCATTTATTTACTACCATTGTGAAAGTGTTCAAAGAAAGTTAAAACAATAAAAGGTCATCATATCAAAAGTTTATTCTCTTTACCAGGAACCCTATTTATTTGAAAGATTTAAAATTAGTCTGTGTTTGTTATATCTTACCAAATTTCAAATATCCTGAGGTTGCATGTGTGAGTATTGAAGTAATATCGGGAATTTTTATCACATACTGTTAATAGATCTGTTATCCTAAGGTCTCTTATATTTTAGCCAAGGTTTAAGGATATCTATTATCTTTCATTTAAGTAGAGGAGGTGCTTTTGTGCATGCATATGTAAATAGTATCTGTTTATGCACTTTTTCTGTTACTATTAGTGCATTTGTAAATCTGTTTAAGCACTCTCTTTGAGTTCATAACCCTTAATACTGTAACAATAAAATTAATTTAATTTAATAGTGTGCTATTGTATGTCACAATGGTTATATTTATGGCTGTGACATCACGAGAAAATTTGCTAAGTTTTAAGTTTAACTCACTTCAAAAACTGGCCTAATATGTGTACTCAAGTGTAGCTTGAATTGTGTAAACCTGTGGCTTACATGATATTTACCTCTAATTTCCATGTAGCACCTGCAATAAAATTTGAGAAAAAAGAAACAGATGGCTTTAATCTGTGCAACCCACCTCAAGAGATGTTGTTATTTCTTATTTAACTTCACAAAAGGTTCAACAAACTATTTACTCCATACAAATGATGATAAACATTTAAGGGATCTTGTCTTGATTGGGTTCTTTTTTCGTTAGGATTTAATTATCTGTTTTCTCTTATACTGTAAATGAAGTATATAAGCATCTTTAAACTTTGTATAAATTTGACATACCTGCTTACCTTGTAAACAACTGTACCAAATATTTTCTGAGATTTTTCAATTAAGGAAGACCAGTTTCGAAATTAAGTAGTTATACTCACTACTCATGGCACTGGAGAGTGGCGATGTGCTGAATGTTGATTAGTACATGCAAGTAAGCATTTCACAGTGCTCGTTGTATATTTTAATATCCATCTATCCATCGATTATCCAACCTGCTATATCCTAACTACAGGGTCACAGGGGACTGGTGGAGCCAATTCCAGCCAACACAGGGCATAAGGTAGGAAACAAACCCCGGGTAGTGCGCCAGCCAACTATTATTCTAATATTGTTGCTATAAACATTATACACCCTGAATCTGTAACCCGAGGCACTTAGAGTTTTTAAATGAATAAAGTAAGCTGTTTTTGAAAATCTGTTTTCTAGAACAGGGGTCGTCAACTCTGGTCCTAGAGGACCACCGTGGCTGCAGGTTTACATTCTAACCCTTTTCTTAATTGGTGGCCAGTTTTTGCTAATTAACTCCTTTTCCTTTCATTTTAATTGACTTGCTTTTTAAAATTTGTTCCCCTGAATTTCTTCCTTGTTCCTCTAAATGGTGCGCAAACAGAAATGAAATGTGAAAGAGTGAGCCAACAGAAGACCACTAAGTCAGGGCCTCAAACTCCAACCAATTTCACTCCAATCAGTTGCTTAATTAGGTGCTGATTCTCGTTAATTAAACCTGTTCTTTAATACCATGGCTTGTTGCTGTTCTCATAGTGCAACAGCAGACATTTCTGAAATTTTTGACTTTCTCTTTTCTAAGAGCACTGTTCAAATGTTTTGGGGACCTGAGTAGATCAGCATTCCTGAGACCTTCATATTTCCTTATTCTCAAATATTGTAGATATATAGCATGTTATAAAATATTGCAGATGATATAAAATATTGCAGATGATGTTGTCCTGTTTGCTTCATCAGGCCGTGATCTTCAGCTCTCTCTGGATCGGTTCACAGCTGAGTGTGAAGCAGCTGGGATGGAATCAGCACCTCCAAATCCGAGACCATGGTCCTCAGCCGGAAAAGGTTGGAATGCCCTCTCAGGGTTGGGAGCGAGATCCTGTCCCAAGTGGAGGAGTTCAAGTATCTCGGGGTCTTGTTCACAAGTGAGGGAAGAATGGAGCATGAGATCGACAGGCGTATCGGTGCAGCATCCGCAGTGATGCAGGCTCTGCATCGGTCTGTCGTGGTGAAAAAAGAGATGAGCCGTAAGGCAAAGCTCTCAATTTACCAGTCAATCTACGTTCCTACCCTCACCTATGGTCATGAGCTATGGGTAGTGACCAAAAGAACGAGATCGCGAATACAAGCAGCTGAAATTAGTTTACTCCGCAGGGTGTCTGGGCTTCCCCTTAAAGATAGGGTGAGAAGCTCAGTCGTCCGGGAGGGGCTCTGAGTAGAGCCACTGCTCCTCCGCATCGAGAGGAGTCAGATGAGGTGGCTTGGGCATCTGATCAGGATGCCTCCTGGACGCCTCCCTGGTGAGGTGTTCCAGGCACATCCAACCGGGAGGAGGCCCCAGGGAAGACCCAGGACACGCTGGAGGGACTATGTCTCCCAGCTGCCCTGGGAATGCCTCGGGATTCCCCCAGAAGAGCTAGAAGAAGTGGCCGTGGAGAGGGAAGTCTGGGCATCTCTGCTCAAGCTGCTGCCCCTGCGACCCGATCTCGGATAAGCAGAAGAAGATGGATGGATCAAATATTGTATGATGGACACAATTTGCTGCTCATGTATTGGTTCATTTTGTATTGATTGTATGGTGGCTAGTTAAGGAAAAAGAAACAATTAAAGTGGTGTAAGTCTTCAAGAGCAAGTCAATTAAAATGAATTCAAACGAAGTTAATTAGCAGCAACACCAGGTCACTAATTAAGAAAAGGGTTAGAATGAAAACCTGCAGCTAGGACTGGAGTTGGCGACCCCTATTCTAGAATGGTAGTGCAAATAATAAAGGATGGCAAAATAGTTAAAAACTCCATAGAAATCCATTCATTTTCCAACCCACTGAATCCAAACACAGGGTCACGGGGGTCTGTTGGAGCCAATCCCAGGGCACAAGGCAGGAACCAATCCTGGGCAGGGTGCCAACCCACCACAGGACACACACAAACACACCAAGCACACACACTAGGGCCAATTTAGAATCTCCAATCCACCTAACCTGCATGTCTTTGGACTGTGGGAAGAAACCCACGCAGACACGTGGAGAACATGCAAACTCCACGCAGGGAGGACACGGTAAGTGAACCCGGGTCTCCTAAATGCGAGGCAGCAGTGCTACCACTGTGCCACCGTGCCACCCCTCCATAGAAATATGCATCCAAAGTCTATGGATAATAGGCAAGGGTTAGAATGGGATACTCAACCAAATATTTACTTAAAACCCACTTATTTACTACTAAAGCAATACTTTTTTTTATTTTTGGATTATTCTTAGTTAAGTTGTTTATTATGATTCAGAACCTATCATTCGATATTTTAGCTTAAATTTTTAATTGTTACCTGTTTTCTTAGCCAGCCATCATTTAATAATGAGTTGAAAATGGCAAAGGAACCACCAGCTAATGTGCTTCCTTTTAAACCTCTGTATATATATCCTGAAGTATCTTTGTTAATACAAAGTTTGAAATAAGTGAGAGAGAAAGTAAAGGTCCAAGAGGTACAAATCCAGTCCAAGCATGTTAGTGTGAGATCCACCTTCTACATCGAGAATCACTTGACCCTGAAATGTTTCTGCTTTATTTGGAGAGTGGCCAACCTCTATTTCTATGTTAGCAGTTTCACACAATAGACTTCTCCTGCCCTGAGATTTGATACATTCAATGTATACTTAGAAAGTGACCACTGAGGGCAGTAGTCCAGTCTAAGGTGACACAGAATATGAACTATTGCATTGAACATTTCTCCAATAAGTCAGTTGTTTCTCCTCAATTTATCCTTGACCACTGTGTTTCCTGCTATACGACCCATCTTTTGTTTAACTGGACGCTGATCATCTTGCATTCTGCTATGCAACTTCCCACCTATTAGACAAGTTTGTAAATTGTCTTCACTGGTTCAGTGCTTGATTACACATTCTAAGTTATTAAGTACTTATTCTTGCTGGATGCTAATCACATTGATGCTACTCTGTTAACTTTTCTCCTTTTACTGACTGGATGCTGACCCAACTGAGCTTACCCTTGTTACTCCTCTGGTTAATGATGACCACTTTAGGTACAATTAGTCTGTAACTTTATATTTCTGCCTGACAAACTGTCCTGGGATCTCAGTGACTGCCAACTGTCATTTCCTTTGACAGTTTGCTAGTCAGTGTGGTTGCTGTTTCACTATGTGGGATCTCCTGAACAGTTCTGCTGGAGCACATTGTTCATGAAAGTAAGTGTGATGGTTTTTAAATGACTTACATGGAATATTTCATAACTGCTGCCACTGAGGTTCTCAATACAAGCCAGAAACTTCTGTGTATTTACAATTTGAACACAGGCTGTGTATGTGATTTACTTAGTACTTTTTAAATTTCCAGGTATGGTATTTGCAGAGGACTACTATGTAAAATCTGGGTATGGGAATAAATAAAGTTGCCACACAGTACTCAAAGTAATTAAATTGCACTATTGGTTGAGATGCACTCCCTGCTATGCTGACATCTTCTTTATGTGCATTTCTTTTGTATGGTGACAAAAACAGCTTAGAAACCTTTGTGTTGCCAGATTGTAAACAACATTATAATTTAAAATCAATCAATCAATCAATTAATAAATAAAGAGTTACAAATCTGGTCCACTCCACAAAACATATGGATAATGTTCTCATAAAATGAAAAATCTACAATGTGATAAAAAATACAGTAAATACTAAGTTTCATTATCCCTTAGATTTGGCATCTGCCTACTAAACTGATAAGAATTAAATCATGCACCAACTTTGGACATCCAGCACCGGAGTTGAGTAGGCCTGGGTTATAAAAATCCTAGTTAGTTGATTCACATAATTGATTGCATGATCTTTTTTTGTGTTTAATTATTTATTTTATATAACAAAATCAAAAAGAAATCAGTATGTCAAAACAGGAAACAATTAACATATGAAATAAAACCACACAGTGTCTCTCTTTTCCCACCTGCCTAGCCCCATATTCTGTGCCATACCACCAGAAACTGCAGCAGCGTCAACCAACCACACCACATGCAACCAAAGAAGTGACTGCATTACGACTCTCTGCACATAAAACACTTAAGCATGAAGGCACAGAATCTTAGTGGTGAATGGAGTTTCTGGATACTTCTTTAATTCATGGGGCAGACAATTTCCAGAAGGATCAGGTTGTGAAAGGTAGCATACCACTTCTTCAGTGTAATTAGATCATGCATTTTCCACCTAGAGGTTTAGCTGGTGCAGTGCTTAGACATCATACTTGTAAAGGTAGATGTTTTTCTGCTTAGCTCTACGCCTGCCACACCTCACCAGCGCCGATTCAGTTAGCTGCAGGGTCATCAGCTGGGGACCAGCTCAGTGTTTCACTCCTTATCCCAGAACATTTCCTAGAGGCAGGACAATGAACAGAGATGTCATCCTGACACCCCCTGCAACTAACCTGCAGCTAGCGTGTCCTTTTTCCTCATCCAGTGTGAGAGAGAGAAGAGTAGAAAATTACAATATGTCTCTATGTAAACACTGTGTATACAAGGTGGAACCACAAATTCAAGACAGCACATTTTTTAGAATAAGATATAGTATTTTCATTCTTTAGCATTGTTGCTCAAAGGATAACAACCTTTTTGAAACAGACCAATTTAACACAGCTTTACAGAAAGACAGCATACCAGGCTTCTCAGGATGCTTAAAACATGATATGGCTTCAATTCCTTTCTGCAAGAAGGGAAGGAAGAGAGCTGCCAATGCTTTTGGATTGGTCCCCCATTGTCTCCTCTGGACAGGCTTTGACTTCTATCATGTGCCAAATTTCACATTGTTGAGACAACAATTTCAGTAGTGTTGGAAATGCCAGTCAAGAACCTAAGGTGGTGATACAATATACATCTCAAAGACTTAAACCAGAGTGACCAACTAAGGGAAGAAACCATCAAAGGCCTTGCTAGTATAGACAAGATTTTGCTTCCTGGCAAGGTAAAATTGTGGTGTCTGCAGTTTGGATTGTTCCCTTGTCTGATGTAGGCTCTAGCGGTCAACGAGGTCCCCATCTCCAAAATTGAGAAGCTAGAAAGGACAGCCTGTTCATTCATCAAAAAGTTGCTAGGTCTCTCACGGTGCTTCAGTAGCATCAGCTTGTATGAACTTGGTGTTTTGGAGCTGCCTGTCTCAAGCCTTGCAGAGGAGTAGAAATGCATCAAAGTAAGGCTTGACCTGACTCTGATAGGGCCTAAAGATGGTGCAATACAAGTAGCTGCTCATAAACAGGCAGGGAGGAAATGGACATCGTCTGACATTGTACAGTTGGCAATACCTGATCTCAGGCATAGAGACATTGTGGGAGTGGTGCAACAAGAAATTGGTGGGTTTGGGTTAGGCACAAGTCAACCCACATGGCATACGGCAACATCTGTCCAGAGAAGAAAGCTGGTGGTTGCTGAGGTCTGGCAGCAAGAGGAGGCACAGAGACATGCAGCCTCACAGTACACACAGGGCCAGTAGACTAGCTGGGAAAATCTGGAGCATCAGAAGCTCACCTGGACTGATCTGTGGGAAATGGAAAAACAAGCTTCATCACCAGAGTCACCTACAATGTTCTTCCCTCATCCATGAACCTTCATCAGTGGGTTGGAGAAGATCAATCATGTTCTCACTACCAAACTCCAGCAATGTTAAAGCATATCCTCACTGGCTGTAAAACCAGTCTGTCCCAAGGCTGCTATACCTGGAGGCACAATCAGATTCTACAACAACTGGCAATCACCTTGGAAGAAAGGAGATTCTACCACTAATGCCCTCCCTCCCCGAGTCACCGAATTTGTAAACACCATCCCCTTCATAAGAGTAGGACAACCTCCAGTGAAACCGTCTACAAGAGGGGAACCAACCCTCCTGGGGACTGCCCGGGACTACAAGATGCAGGTTGATCTAAATCAGAGTCTCATTTTTGTGCCAGAAATGTTTACATCTAATCTTAGGCTGGATTTGATCTTGTGGTCAACCTTGCAGAAGTCCTTGTTTATTGTGGAGTTAACTGTGCCATGGGAGGCAGCAATTGATGAAGTACGATATGAACACAAAATTCTTATGTACGCAGACATAGTAGCCGAGGCAGAACAACATGGCTGGTATACACAGGTGGTCCTGGTAAAAGTAAGGTGTAGAGGGTCTGTAGCCACTTCGACAAACAGGCTTCTGAAGGGGATTGGAATAGGCAGTTAGGCCTTCTGACAAGCTGTCAAGTTACTATCAGAAGCTGCTGAGCAAAGCAGCATCTGGATTTGGATGAAGAGAAAGGATCCCAACTGGGCTAAAAAATGACAAATAAATGGTAAAAGCAAAAGGGAGTGCACCTGGGACTCCATATGGAGAGGTGTTCTGGACAGATCAATGAAACATCGATAAAGCAGGGTGCCCACCTGATGACCCCGATAAAGCAATCATTCCATTCTAGACATCAAGAAAGTGCAGAATGTTGCAATTGTAATATCAAGCCTAAACTATTCATAGATGGCATTTCTTTTATAAACAACTCTCCAAATATCAGTCACAATTACAAAATAATTACACAATTCTTCTTCCTAACCTCCTCCGCTAAGAGTTGCCCACTGCCTTCCGACCCTGACTCATTAATGTAAGGCAGTGGGCTCCCTTTTATGCCAGACTCAGGAATGCTTCCAGTGTCATGCTATGTCTTCTGGGAAGCATTTCCAGGCCATAGAAAAAGTAGGTAGGTCCTCCCCTGATAACGTCCTCTACCGGTACGTAGGGACTCCAACAAGGCTGCATTTTCTAAGTCCATATCTCAAGTACTCCTGCGGGTGTCCCAACTGTGTTCCCATATAAGGACCACTGCCCCCTTCCATATGGGAGATGGAACAGCTCCTGTTAGTCCATCTGTTAAATGACACAGGCCAGGAACAGTTATTACTTCTTTCTGCTGGTCAATTTGTTTGCAGGTTCTGCTCTGGCTTCGTGTCTGGTTAATGAATCTTCCTCCTTCCTGCTGAGGATGCCTAATCATGTGTGATACATGAGGTTTTTCTTCTCAGACTCGTTCCAGTAGATGTGAATTACTTTAAACCTTCAAAAGCAAATCATCTTTGTCTGAATTAGATTCACATTTTCTAACAGCAGCAAACATCTATGATGGCAGAATGAGCCCTGATTTCCCCTTTCTTTGATTATTTTAAATTGACAACACAAAGTTTCTGCCTTTTTAGCTTTGTTATGGGTCATTATGAAATCACAAAATTAAAATAACTGAAAAATAAGTCTCATTGTGCTTGTCTAGTATTTAAATGTTTTGCAGATGCAATTTGATGGAGCCAACATCTCCACTGCTCCAAGGCTAATTTAACTGCTACAAGCTCTCATTATTTTGTTAAACATAAACATAATTTTGTTTTGCTAGACTAAATTTATATGGATAAAAAACAAAGGGATGCAGTCTTCCTGGGTCATGCTAACACTAAATCCACCTCTACACTCCATTTTAACTTATAGCATGAGTATACATTGTTGTACATAATTCTTTCAAAGCTAATTGAGCTAAATATTCTGACTGCTTTTTTGGTTAGCTTTGTTATGGGTGAAATGACAGAACTAAAGTATTTAATAGATAGTTGACAATATTTTGAAAAAAAAAATAATTTGTTTATTGTTTGAGATTGGCCATTTTACAAATTGCTTCCACCTTACTGCCAAAGAGGAGAGCAGATGCTCAGAATAATTTTCTTTTATTTGCAGAGAGAAAGGTCCAGGAGATTGAGAAATCAAAGTATAATAAACAAACAGAGGACTGAGTTTCAAGAAGAGCTAACATCTCCAATTGTCAAAGCCTGAACACAAAACCAAATTTGTAATTAAAAAGAGATGCAGTGTTCCCAAGTATAATTTGCTTTTCTTGTTCCTTACTAACAATAATGATGTTTTTTGTTTAGAGTTCTTCTGTTAATACAGTGCTTGAATAACAAGTAGTTGCACTTTGCCATCTTCGATAGGGGTGAAGCTATGACATAAAGTGATGGGTGACTTTTGTGTCAAATGACTAGTAACAGATACAGCGAGCATACACAACATGGCGACAGGCATGTGGAAGTACTCAGAAAATCATGGGGATATCCAGAAAAACAGTAAGAAAATAGCAAAGTGGGGACATCATATTAATAAAGATAAAATAAATACATATTTATAAATACAAAGGAACAAAAAAATTTAACAGATGAAGTCAGAGAGGTCACAACTGTGAATTCATCACAATAACCAAGAACTATGACTAAGGTATTAAAGAACTGCAACTATTTTAGTTTAATAAATACAGTAAATTGTGTCATTTATTGAGCCATTTTAAAACCTCACTACTTGATATATGAGTATTAACATCCAGTAAAATATCATAGAAAATTCTTCTTACCTTAATGCGTTTGAATATGGCTACTTCATAAGAAGAGCCCATTCATCTCTTAGCAGTCCAGTAAAAAATACACACTGACCTGAAGATGGGTCAGAGAAAAACACTGTCCTTTCCCTGGATCCTTCCTTTCTTTTGCTAAGTAGATGAAAAAAATGGTTGCAAAGCAGGTGAACTGTTTACAAGTCATCATCCAGCAGAATCACAATGAGCACTGGTTCACTTCAAGACATTTCAGAAAGCCATCGCCTTTGATAAAGCCATGATTGACCATCACGCTATAGAATTTTTTCACATTAATAAGGAGGTGGAGCGGTATCAGCAAAGGTCACTTAGATGGAAGATCTTCAGTGGCGCAACAACTTTAGACTAGTTGACATAAGGTTTGGCTGAAAAGAAAATGATGTGCTGACTTTACTTTGACAGCTTTGGCCAACTACTGTATATTCTCTGCTCTTCTTTCTTTTCAGCCTGCTGCAGAGAACGCACACAATTTGTTTAGCACACAAAATAACACATGCTGCCTTTCAGCTATGAATGGTACAGTTTATTGATTATCAAGAAAGTTATTCAGAAGTAAAGAACATTTTAGGATCCCTCCTTTGAAGGACATTATTTATTTATGTATGTATTTATTTGTTTATTTATTTTTTTCAGGAACTTAGTACTGAAATGGCCAGTGATCAAAGGGCAATGAACATCCCAATCAGAAGGGCTAAGGAATTTGGAGTCACCTCTTTTCTATTTGTTCAGCATGGCTTACTTTTAGGGGTCCGCACATACTTTATGACACTCTATAAAAAGCGATTGACTATTCTGAATCACATGGTACCTTTTCTACAGTATGTTTTGCTTTTTCACTGTATGTTTTCAGCCTGATTTC
This sequence comes from Polypterus bichir lapradei, assembly GCA_026402145.1. Lineage (NCBI taxonomy): Eukaryota > Metazoa > Chordata > Cladistia > Polypteriformes > Polypteridae > Polypterus > Polypterus bichir. Next base: position 9,795,795 of record JANRMT010062804.1, on the reverse strand, counting down.
TCCACTGAGCTGTCACCATGATGGAGTCTTTACATTGTTATGACTGCACTCCCAGCTTTGGCTGTCCAGGTGCTGGTGTTTATCATCATTTTTTAAAAGATTTCTTTGTGAATTGATTATGTCTTATTACTTTACTGACTTTATTTTAAATGTATCTAATTATCTTCTAGTCTAGTGCTAGTGTAGTACTTATTAGTGTTTGCACAGTTAAGTTTTTGCTCAGCATAATTTCTGATGCAAATGCTGGGGACTTTTCTTTTTCATCTTTTCTTTCACTTTTCTAGAGCAGGGTATTTGAATATTTGTTTACAGCTGTTTCTAGTTTAGTAATGGGCACCTTGTTCCTTGGATTATATGGGTGTCTGCTAATAGGTTTTTGTACTACATCTCCCAGGTTTCCTAGCACAGACCTTTTACATCACTCAGGCAAAGTCAGAATACGGAATTTGAGTTTGCTTCTCAAAATTTACAACCAGCCTTTTTGAATAGTTACAGCAGCAGTTATCCATAAAACAGGAAACTGAGTTTTATATATATGTATATATTTTTTTGGTTGTTTGGTAAGGATGGCTTTTCCTGAGATGCGTTTTTTGAGTTTGCGGGTGAACTGCAGGCATATGCTGCTGCATGGATGTGCATGGGTATTTTGGCACATCTTTTTGTTTTTCTTTCCTTCTGTCTTTACCTTTCTCTTCTTCTCAGGTCATGGCCAATTTAACTACATCTGTAGCTTCCTGGAACAGAACATTATAACTCTTTCAACACCTGAAAAAGGTCAGGCACCGCAGTGATCCTGTTTTTTTAATCAAGAAGCATTAATTGAAGTGAGATGCTATGTGGACTGTCTCATTGCATACAGTTATCTTACTGTCAACTATGCCTCCCAACAAGTATGGAGTTGTGATACTTATCCGGGTCTCCCTTCAGCTTAAGTTTCTGAGATCTGGATGTGATTTATTGGTAGTTACTGCTATCTCCTGTTCAAGCTGTGCATTTGGATTTACTGCTGCGTATACCACACTATCTTCTTTGGGACCTTTTTGCAGTACTTGACTAATCAAATTCCCACACATCATAATTTTGATTTTTGTATTGGCACAAATAGCAAAGCTGGCCTTCACCCAGTCCTGGATAAACCTCCTTCTTTGCTGGGGCATTGGCGCCTTTCTTACACTTGTAGCATTAAAAAACATTTTATTATTCTTTTGCTATTGGATCATACAAGGACATTTTATTCTTTTTACTCAGTTCTTTTTAGTAATGAAGTTTGAAAGGATATAGGTTTGTATTAAACACTGGACCAGCTACTTTAAGTCTTAAGCTTATCTTTTTACTTCTTGTTTATAGGGCCTGTTTTGTCTTGGTAGAGTAATATATTGCTCTACTTTCCCATTTTGTATTATTAATATGTAGCCTTTGTCAAAATGCCTCAAATCACACAGACTTACCACTGTTTATAAGGTTTTGTACCTTATATGTATAACTTCTCCCCACCTCCCCTTCTACATTTATAACCTCAAGCATTTAGGTGTAGTAAAAGACAAGCAGGAGTTAAGTTACAATTTAAATAATGTATTATTGGTAATATTTATAAATAATAACAATATGCAAAGTGCATTTGAATATTAGCAACCATACAACCTGATAAATGTTGATGTGTAGTTTCAGGCAACACACAGACTTGTTAGTTACTTAAAATGTCTCTAGTTAAGTCCTCATTTTTGGTCACTTTTCTTCAGAACAGGTCACATGCTTGTCTCAATATGACTGCCGAACAGTGCTCTTCATTGTGTTGTCCTTTTGAGTTCATGGTGTGTGAGATGGTCTTTCATCAGTTTGGTTAGAGAGAGAGCGAGGTAATGCAAGCAAATTTATAGGTTTCCTGTTCAAACCCTAGAGCCAATAGGGTCTCATGGTACTTAAAGGCATTTGATAAAAGCCAATTCCAAACAGACCAATGGGGCAGAGAACACCTTCACATCTGCTCCCAAAACAACACGTTAAGGTGAAGTTTGCCAGCTGAGCAGTCTTGCTTTCCTGTCGGGGTTGACTGAGAGAGCTCTGCAGAGAATCACTGGCTAAACTTGTTTAAGGCACTTCCTACAACCTTATCATAAAAATTACAAGGGACTGGTTCTTAAAAGGAGGGAAGGGGTTCTTAACCATCTAACCATTGCTGTTCTTATCAGTGATAGACATTAGTGTTACAAGTTATCAATAAAGACATTCAAAATATTTATCAACTAATATACAAAATTTCACACCACAACAGGGCCTCAATATTCTTATGAAGACAGCTATGGGAAACCATCAACCTTACGTCTTGATGTGAAGAATTCCATGTTAGGGTGCACTATACATCTTTCAGGTTTTCAGTAAACTGCAGTACCTAACTGGTTGAGGTTACAAGTCTTCTTTGCTGGCCTGTTTGCACATGCCTCACCATTTTGTGCTTCTAGATCAGTGGTGGGCAAACTTCGGTCTGTGGGCAGGATCTGGCATATGGTAAAATTGCAAGCAACCTTCAGGCTACTTGTAGAAATCTGTAATATTCAGGGCCTCGCAGGGTGTTCTTAGCAAAATGATGCTGTAGTTGGCTGGTGTAAATGTAGCAAGCTGCCATTAGGTGTCATCCAAAAAATAAACCATATAAAGTGTGTAGTATTTTACACAGTCTCCAACATGACAAAAGGCCCTTAGGAAACCAAATGTACCTCAAAATGCAGACCAGGACATTCTCTGACCTGCTCAGAAGAGACTCACCCCAATCCAACTTGCCCTAGCAGCTATGTGCCAGCTTGAGCCTGCCTAGGCCCCATAAGGAGAATACTGGCTTTAGAGTTCAAAGATCTCACATGAAGAATAGCCATGACAAACTTTGGCTTGTATAGAGAGTAGTCTCATCCAAATCTTTACAAATAAAGGATTTATTAAACAAAATAAAACAGTACAGAAGCAAACAAACCAAGTCCCCAGAACACAATCCAAAGGCAGAATTCAAAAGGCAGAATCCATAAAAAGGGCAAAAATAATCAGAAAAGCCAGAAAGTATAAACGAAAAACAATACTTTGAAAGACTCCTTCCAAATACAATGCACCACACCTGAGCTCCCTTTTTCCTGGACTTAAGCAGCTTGAGAGAAGAGAAGTCTGAGGAATAGTGATTTCAGGGTGGCCCCGCCTCTTGGGGCATCAATTACAGAACACACAAGACATAACAACAGTACACATTACACATATAATAAATGTTTCATCATCAAGTCAGAAGAAGAGGACTGGAAAAGTGGGCTCATTCAATTTTGGAATAGCACTATTAATTTATATAACTCTTTTCTCATCCTTCAAACTTTATAATAATCTGTGTCAGTTCCAACAGGCAAAATTCTCTCATTTTTAACTTTGTGAGGTATGCTGTTCAGATTGCAATCCTTTACAGAGAGCTTAAATCTCAGTTTCAGAACTTTATGTGCCATGAAACAGATTTTGCAATTGTTTTTTCTTCTTTTATTGTTAATGTGGACAATGTTACAGAGATCTTATAGTTGAAAGTTGTTGAACTCCAATGCAATAGTTTATCAAAGGTTCTTTGTCTAAAACAAATATAGACGCATACTAATAGATACAAATCTTTGAATGAATTAATACTTGTGTCATCCAGCATCTCTGTTTATATTAGCAGTTTGTTCAGAAGCAAGAAGATTCATTTTCCTGACTAAAACAGTCATAGTGAAATCACATTACAGTACTTTAAAATTATTATTAGGCATTGTTTTTAATAGCTTTTAATAACAACTTTTATGCAAAAAAATGTATTGGAGAAAGTAATTTAAAGCAAATGTGTGTCACTGACACATTCTGCATTGCCTGGGTTCATAGGTACACCTAACTTTTATGTTGGCAACTGTATGAGCCATTATTGACAATTGTGCTTGTCACCAAAAATTGTTTGGGATTTGGTATTCAGTCAGGCCTAATTTCAGTTTACACAACAAAAAGGTTGCTGTCATGACTTTTTGGTTTTCATAAAGTTTTGATGAACCATTTTTAGTTATACCGAGTGGCTGAGAAACTTGGGACATTACAGAAAGGAGATCAGACTTCTCCTTGGTCAAACCGAAAAATGTCAAGAGACAGATTTGTCTGGGATTTTGATAAATATATGGTTCAATAACAAAACATGTTTTCAGACCATAATGTTTGAGACCATAATGTTCTAATCTAGAAGAACACTCAAAAACTACTATCACAAGGTCTTCCAACAAAGTTCACACAATTCATTAACGATGTGGCCAACATATGTAATGTGGTTTCCATGATTTCATATGGCATATGTTTTGCAATCATGTATCATCATAGAGACCAAACACACAAAATGGCACTGGCCAAAAAAGCAAAGACAGAATAATGGATATTTGAGGAGTAAACCGCAAGACAATTATTATATTTTTATATTATGTACAATAAAAGAACCATCAACAACAAATTAATAATATATTGAACAATTATTATAAAAGAAAAGTTGGATAAATCGATCTCTGCAGTTGCATGAATAAAAAAGTACCACTTCCATATAGCTCAAATGTTGATAGAAATCTACTCGTATGTTTTGTACCTAATACTTTTATGCAAAATTTGGTTGACCTAAGTGAAAGCGTACTGAAGTTATTGTGTTTACATACACACACACAGACAGACTCACAGACATAATTCCAAAAATGGCATTTTCAGGCTCAGGGAGGTCTAAAACGTCGAGATTCATCAAAATCTTGAAATTGAATTTTTGGACAATTTCAATACTTTCCCTATACTTCGTAAACGAGAAAGTAAAAATTAAAGAGCTTTTGAAGGAAGCCTACTAAAAAAAAATACTAAAATTAAATTATTTGGGCTAAGAAGAAACTCAGAAAAGGCATACTTATTTTTAAAACTTACAGAAAGCCCATGAAGTATTAAACTAAACTGTCAAACTTTACAAAATGAAACTATCACTAACACTAAATCTTGATGCCAATACAAAAGAGGAAAGTATTACTCTTCTCATCCGCACTGTATACTACATTTATTTTACATAGCGTTGCCCTGGTAAGAAAGTGGAAAGGTAAAAAGTAATTACAAATTATATACTGTACTACCAAACTTTATTACCCCTCAGAATATTGTATGTATATGTAACTGTTGTAGGAATTGAAAAACTCCATGATATACAAAATTCTTGGTGACCACTTCTGGTGCAAACAATCTCAATTTCAAATAAATAACTACAGAGACAACATGGGCCACCCTAGACTACTTGGGGCCATGACAAAAGTAATGAAGAAAATAACTGATTTTAGGAAAAAATTAAATGTAGCAGGTGGGAATCAAGTCCAGATTTTTTGATTGAAAAGCAAGCAAGCTAAGTTTCTCACCAGCTAAGCATCATAATCTGTGTGGCAAGGTTTGATACATCACACTGTAGCTGATATATCCTTGACACTCTGAACCCAAGCTGCTCCATCACCTACTGGATGAGAAAAGCCAATAGTTAAATATTAATTACTTAATAAGTCTGTGGCTTGAAAAATAATGTAAAAAACAACCAAACAGACTGATTTATAAACAGATATGGATTGCATGATATCTATACAAATGCTATGATATTTTGACGAAAGGATCACTAGGCTGTATTGAAAAAATCTTAATTACTCCATTTACACAAATGGTTGCTACCATGGCTGGCTTTTACAACAGCAGGATACAGTCCAAACTAGATGGCTTCCTCCAAGACAAAACATCTGTTGAGGTTTTAAAGACATCACCCAAAAATGCAAACACATGTGGTTACTTGACTAAAATGAGTGTTTTCTGAATGGCAATTTACTCAAACCAAAGATTGTTATCAAAAATTGGTTTATGTTGCAGTGGTTTGGAAAACATATGTAAATAAATTGTATTTGTCTTTGTGTATTTATATACTGTATATATTGAAAACTATTAAATATTACTAAACTATTTAAAACAGAACTATCCAGCCTGAATAGGTTTGTGGATAAAGTTTCGAATCTCTACTTTACAATAAATGATACAAAGTGTAAAGTGCTAGTTCAAAGGCTTACATATACAACTAAGATGTGTTTCTCTGATACAATATCTGTGCATCACATTAATCTAGTTGGCATTATTGAAATCAATATATTAAACACAAAACTTAATTCTTATTATAGACAAGACAACATTAAAACAACATATGGAACAGAAGACACCTCTGCTGCTGACATACAATATGTGGAGTTAATGTGAGAACTGCTAAAAGGAAGAAACTGAGGTCACGGAGCTTAACCAGAAAATAAATAAATGAATAAAAATGCACCAGATTCAACTACTAATAAAGTGAATAAAATAGAAAAAAAACTTGGCAGGTGGCTGCATAATATTATTTCAGTACTTTTGTTCCTTCAATTACACTTTATTCAGCTTCAGTGTCTTGTTGTACTCTCTTTTTATGATGCTATTATCCTCCATGTTTTTATCCTAACTCATAATCTTCTTTCTTGCACCTCACCTTTTGCAATCATATGGCTGAATGATAATCTGCAAAAATGTTCAATAAAAATTCAAACTGCAGTCCAGAGATTTGATTTATTAATAGTCTGACAAAGTCAGACTATTGTTAAATAGTACAAATCCTATTCCCAGGTACTTGGCAGAGTGCAAAAATGGTTAGCTAGATGAATCAGAACTTTTTGCCCTTTGAGCTTGTCTGCGTAAGAATAATTTAAATCTGTTTTGACCAACACAGACAAGACTTTTAATTTGATGGTCTCTTCACTCCCACTCCTGAATCCTTGTTCACCTTCTCTTAAGTAAGAGGTACCAGAGGAGTCTTTGACTACTGCTTTTAAATGCCATTATAGGGATTCAAACCACACAAATATAAAATTAAAAGGAATAAGACAACGAGGTTCAGTAGTAGATCAACCAGTTGGTCGTTAAGCAGTTGCTTCAGGGTTTTCTGAGTTCCTTAACTATTCAAGCAATGAACACTTCTTTTACAGATTTAACATAGCTTCTTCAACCTGCAAGTTACATTACAAAGTGTTTAATTCGTTTGGCCACACTCCACAAATTTTTGTCTTGGAATGCTTCCTGATCATGTGATACACTGGTATCATTTGCAAATCATATGTTTCCATAACAACGTGAAAGCCCTCACTAGTAAGCAGCCGTTTCACACAGAAGCTAACTAAATGTAACTTATGGTAAATTTACAAAGAGTGCTGCAGATAAAATAAATGCAGGTGCAAGAAAGTTTGATAAAAACAAAGACTTATGACTTTCATTAAGAACGGGAGGTGAAATGATTTTTTTACAATGACTAATGGCAAATACATCTGTCTGATATGTAATTTCTATGGCAAAAATAAACAATATTAAATGGCATTTTTGTTATATGCATAAAATGTACAAGAGCGATTATCTAGCTAGAAGTGTAGAAAGAAAGGTTGGTGAACTTAAATCTGAAGTGCCAGCTCGACCAGCCATTTTCCTGAGACCTACAACAAAAGCTGAAGCTGTGGCTCAAGCAAGTTACTTGGTAAGATATCTGCTTACAAAGCAAAATTACATTTTCAGTGACAAAGAAATCATAGAATAGACATTTGTAGAAGCAACAGACTTACTGTATGATGCGTTCAGAAACAAATCGGAAAAAAGGTTGAATTAGTGTGTAGCAGCTGGAAGCACTGCACCTCTAAAGACACAATTTACACGCACTGCAGTGTGGGAAGAGGCGGGGTGATGAGGGAAAAGGCAACATTTGTATATAGTTTAAGCACGTTCAATAAACAGTCAGTAGTTTTTGCCTGCATTAAGAAAACGTTTGCCGTGTTTTCTTTCCTTGCATTGCACTACAGTGGTGACCCCGACTCTTTTGGATGATTTCAGAGTTACATTAATCATGTCTGCCAACACGGTGGAGTTAAAGTAATCAGAATTTTGGGAACAGCAAGCCACAGCGTGGTTCGCCCAAGCAGAGGCACAGTTTGCGCTGTGGGACATTATGGCAGATGACATGAGGTACTACTAAGTCGTTGCAGCTCTCAGCAGCTCTACCGCATCCAGGATGGTGAGTCTGCTTGAAAAATCACCCGGAGATGGCCAAGTATGTAACCTTACAGTAAAGGCATACTTTTTAGAGACATACGGCCTCACGGAGTCAGAGCGGGCATGGCGGCTGCTAACATTGCCGAGCCTCAGAGACGCAAAATCCTCCACATTGAGGACCACATGTTAGCTTTGCTAGGTAGCCATAAGCCCTGTTTTATATTTGGAGAGCTTTTTCTCCAACAGATGCCGGAAGAAATGCGTACTGCCCTGGCCAACGTGACTATCATTGACTACTGAGAGTTAGCCAAAATGGCCGACAGCCTGCACTCTGTTTTGCAGAGCTATTTTCCACCTACAACTCTCATCAGTCCCATTAGCAAGTCCGTGTCTCGTACTGCGCATCCTCCTCCTGCCACTATGCAGACAACTAACCTGTTTTTTTTACCATGCCCGATTCGGGGAGAATGCAAAAAAATGTTGCCCTCCTTGTAAGTTTAACCCACCCAGGTAGGTCAACATTATCTCTTCAGAACTTGCAGATCACCTACTCTGCATAATAGATGCCCAGTCCAGCCACCGTTTTCTATGTGATACTGGTGCATGAGTAAGCATGCTTCCTGCATCACCTATTGATGTTGCTTCAGGGAGAGAAGGGCCCATTTTGGAGGCTGCTAATGGCACTAGGATCTCCACCTATGCAACGCAGCACACAACCTTTATATTTCAGTGAAAGGCGTTTCACTTGGACATTTGTCTTGGCTAAGGTGGCCAGGCGGGCACAGACTTCCTGTGTGCGAATGGGTTGCTGATTGATGACAAGAACCGCCACCTTTTATATACAAGGACTTTGCCACCCACTTTTTCCACAGCAGAAACCAACCATGGTGTGGAACACTACATTTCTACTTCTGGTGCACCGGTCCACACCCACACCCGTTGGGTGTCCCCTGACAAGTTGGCTATTGCAAAGGCTGAATTTGCTGACATGGAACAGCTAGGGATCGTGTGCCAATTCAAAAGCCTGTGGGCATCGCTCCTCCATATGGTGCCCAAAGCAGGTGGAGGTTTCTGACCATGCGGGGATTACCACTGCCTGAACAATCACACTGTCCCAGACCCGTACCCAATTCCACACATACAAGATTTCTCGGCACGGCTCTCTGGGAAAGTAATATTTTCAAAGGTGGAACTGGTTTGCGGCTACCACCAAGTACCTGTGTACCCAGCGGACATCCCCAAAACGTAACCATCACCACCTTTGGATTATATGAATTCCTACGAACACCATTCAGCCTTAAAAACACTGTACAAACATTCCAGAGGTTGGTGGACTCTGTCATCAGCGATTTTGACTTCCTTTTTGTCTTCCTAGATGACATCTTGGTTACCAGCTCCTCCAAAGTGGAGCACCTCACCCATCTCCGAGCGCCTGAGCCTGCATGGGTTGACTACCAATCCCGCTAAGTGTCTGTTTGGAGTGCCTGTCATAGATTTCCTGGGACATCACAATTCAAAAGAGGGTGTGCTTCCTTTGCTTTCCAAGGTCTTTGCTGTCACTGATTTTCCACAAGCCTGCTCTGTGTATTCTTGGGCATGGTCAATTTCTACCACCGTTTTATTCCTCGGGCAGCACTCATTATGCAACCTTTATATGAAGCACTACAGGGCCAGTCCGTGAATTCCTCTGTCACATGGTCTTATGACCTGGATGAGGCTTTCATGAACACCCATACGTGCTTTAGCTGATGCAACCATTCTTGCACACCCGCTGCCTGATGCTCCACTCATTCTTACAACTGATGCATTGGACCATGCAGTTGGGATGGTGTTTGAACAGCGGACTGATGATGCGTGGCAGCCATTGGCCTTTTTTTAGCAGACATTTACGGCCCAATGAATGCAAGTATAGCACTTTCGACCAGGAACTACAGAGTTTGTACTTGGCCATTTGAAATTTCCGCTTCTTTCTTGAAGGCCAGCCATTCACTGCATTTGTCAACCACAAACCACTTGTTCTCGCAATGTCCAAGGTCGCTGAGCTGTGGTCTATCCGACAGCAATGACACCTGGCTTACGTACAGTATCAGAGTTCACAACAGACATCCAGCATGTCAAGGGTAAGAAAAATGTGGTGGCTGACTGTCTCTCTCTGCCCGCATTAAGAACCATACATATTGGAATTGACTTCTCCCAGCTGGTGGCTGACCAAGCTGAGGATCCGGAGGATCACTTGGCAGAAACCAGCCTGCAGTTGTCAGAGGTGCAGTTAGATGGCATAGCTGCTAAGCTCCTGTGTGACACCAGCACAAGTTACCCACGCTCAATTGTCCCCAGCAATTTCCATAAACAGCCTCTCATCCAGGATGAAAGGCATCCCAACGTTTGATGGTGAGTAAATTTGTTTGTCAGGGGCCTCAAAAAAGATGTTTTGTAGCTGGGCAATGGCTTGTGTTGCATGTCAAAAAGCTAAAATAGATTACCATGTTAAAGCCTCGCTTTCCCGGTACCTACTTGCCATTTCAACCATATTCATGTGGACCTGGTAGGCCCCCTTCCTCCTTTTCACAGTTTTACACACCTGCTTACTGTGGTTGACAGGACCACCAAGTGGTGAAGCTGTCCCTTTGACATCCACAACTGCAGCAGAAGTAGTGAGAGCCTTTATCAACACTTGGGTTGCACGGTTCGGCACACCATCCCACATAACATCTGACCGAGGTGCACAGTTCACTTCACAGCTCTGGGCTGCAATGACACAAGACCTAGGGACGACCCTGCACCATAACACTGTCTACCACCCCCAAGCCTTTGTGAGTGATTTCACCTCTCGCTAAAGTCAGCCCTCAAGGTTTAACTTACCAAAAGAGGATTACCGAAAGAGGATCTGCCGGTCTCGTCCACTGAACTGCTGTTTGGCCAATCTCTCCGTGTGCCCAGGGAGTTTATCCCTCAGAGTTCTGTTCCCTGGACTACATCCTGACACCAATCTCTGCTCCCAGACACAACAGTCATCTTCCAACCGGTACTTCCTGCCCAGCACGGCTGTGTTCACTCCTGGTTTCCATGGCACCTGGAATCAGCAAAGTTCGTGTTTTTCCGGCACAAGGCACATCGCGGCCCACTGAAACCACCTTATGATGGCCCTTTCCAAGTCCTGGAACGTGGAGACAAAATGCGTGACATCATCAATGGTAAACAGCAGAGGGTCTTGGTGGATTGCCTCAAGCCTGGTCACACTTGGATTCCTCTGAGGTTTTTGACTCTTTTCTGGCACCTGTTGGTGAACTGGCACCTGCTTCCCCTAACACACCTGTACCTACCGGGCATTCAGATGTTTGTTCTTCAGGTCTGGCCACTACCCCACCTAATTTCACTTCATAGTGTGCACCCGTACAAAGTTAACGTTGCCCATGCATGTGTAGCGGCTGGAAGAGCTGTGCCTCTAAAAACACAATTCACATGCACTGCAGTGAGGGAGGAGGCAGGGTGATGAGGAAATAGGAAACAGTTGTATATAGTTTAAGCACGTTTAATAAACAGTCAGTAGTTTTTGTCTGCATTAAAAAAACATTGTCTGCCGTGTTTTCTTTCCTTGCAGGGCATTACAAGCTTAAGCCACTTTAATTTGTGGTGTTTATAAGAAACTAGCAGAATACCCGCGCTTCGCAGCGGAGAAGTAGTGTGTTAAAGAAGGTATGAAAAAGAAAAGGAAAAATTTAAAAAATAACGTAACATGATTGTTAATGTAATTGTTTTGTCATTGATATGAGTGTTGTTCCCATATATATATATATATATATATATATATATATATATATATATC
>JANRMT010062804.1:9772571-9783487 GCA_026402145.1 Polypterus bichir lapradei | reverse complement strand
AAAAGCACCAGCGGCAGCCTGTCTATTAAGTTAATTTAAAGTTTAGGTTTATACCTCGCTTTGTTTCCGAAGTAGCTGTACTGATGAATATGGTAGTATGTCACTCGCTCGCTTCTTAATGTTTCGCTGCCTTCTCAATTATATAATGCATGTTTTGTTCAGCGTATTTTGGAGCTCTTCCTGGTTTACTACATAGTGCGTTGACAGTCAGTTCACGTGATTACGTGGGCGGCGTAATGATGTCACACGAAACTCCGCCCCCACGGCGGTCAAGCTCAACTCCATTACAGTAAATGGAGAAAAATACCTTCCAGTTATGACCATTACGCATAGAATTTCGAAATGAAACCTGCCCAACTTTTGTAAGGAAGCTGTAAGGAATAAGCCTGCCAAATTTCAGCCTTCTACCTACACGGGAAGTTGGAGAATTAGTGATGAGTCAGTGAGTGAGTGAGTGAGTGAGTGAGTGAGTGAGTGAGTGAGTGAGTGAGGGCTTTGCCGTTTATTAGTATAGATGTAATGATTTACAGTATTTCATCAGGTAGAAGTATATAATACACAAGGATTGTTGCTTTAGATGTTTGAAATATTAAAATGTGTGCTTCATTTTAAATAATTAAAGCCTAAATATTCTTGATTGAAATAGAAATGTGTTGTTTTTCATCCTCTGATTGTGGCCCATGGTGAACAGGGCGAAAAATAGAGGGGAACCACAAAAAGCTTGATGTCTTACATAACTAGACATCAAGACGAGTTATGCACAATATCATATGTGGGAGTTTTCTCATATGGGTAAGTCAGGATACGTTGGACAAAGAAACAAAAGTGATTTCAAACCATTTATATGGTATGTAATTCTTATAAACACAGTGCTGTTATCTAGAAATACAGTGACACAGAGGGGTGAGAGAATATCTGCAGATTTGAAAGGCCAACTGAGAGCAAACATTGATCAGTGCAGATATTTTCCCTTAAATTTGATAAATCCAGGAATATGGTGGACATGACACAGTTGTACATATTTATCTAAATAGTTTTCAAAAACATTAATTGATGAGAAGAATTGCTGACAGTGTTGCCAGTAAAGGGTCAAAAAAGCATGCAGGATACTTTCCAAGTGTACATGGAATTTGTGGACTAAATATAGCTGCCACACTAAATTGTTTTGGATGACAACTGATTCTCTTCCACTAATGATAGGTTGAACAAATGGATTAATTACACAAGTCGTGTACAGGTGATCTGCATATGAGAATAAATAGAAAAGATTTTAGGCAAATTTGACAAGCATTTCGCTGACATTGCAATGCTTGAACCTGTTGTGGCATTCTTGTGTTTCTTATTTGGCAGAGAAAACACTGTAGATGACATTACCTCAAAAATTGCACCACTTTTTCACTTCATTATTAGTGATACATCAGTGGTTAAGAGTGAAACTCTGGCTTAGCGACATTGTGCTGAAATTAAGAGCTAAGGAGAATATCAAGGGAGATTATTGCTGCCTGTATGTGGTATATTAATACTTGAGTACACGTGCCTCTCAGATGACTGCATTCTTTGAGACAACCTACCTCTGCGAGTCAGTGTTCTTGCATATGAGGATAATAAATTATACTGACAATCACTTGGAGGCCTGCTTGAAACATGTAACCAACTTTTACAGTCCTGCGCATGAAAATCTATTAGACAGCATTCAGTGTCAGCAAGAACATTAAGTAAAAACTGTTTTCAAATTTGTTTTTATACACATTCCAATGTAAAAATATTTTTAAGTTATATTATGCTTTTATTTAACTGATGAATAGGACTATAATATAAGTTTAGTAAGTATTACAGACAATTGCATTTGTAAATGGTAGATCACATTAGCCCATTTGTGGATTAAAGTACATTGCACTTCTGAAAAGGCTAGGTACCCTAAATTTAAATCAGATGGAAGTAAAGATTGTCAAATTCCTTAAAGTATTAAAAAAAATGCAATGAATTATAAAAATCTAAACGAAGTCAGCATCCTTATGATACAAGCAGAAGAGTTAGAAAATAAAACAGTACCCACACTAAAGTGAATAGTTTTTAATCACATGACTCATTTAATTTTTATAATTTTTCTAAAGCAGGTTCTGGTTACAACAGATCTAGAGGGTCACACCAGATTTTAAAAGTGATAACCTACCCAGCATGTTCTGATTTTGGCAGAGTTAAAGGTGGCGGAGAAGCTGGAAAATCATTTGAAGACCTGGGCTGAATACATTGGAACTAAAATAATCATATACTGTAAAAATAAAGCTGAGCAATGCTTATGCAAAAGTGATAAAATCAGCCATGCAAAGATATGAGGAGTCCTTAATGCCTTTTTATGGAGACATTTTAAGGCATGTTTTCCAGAAAAAGAGAATTGATTGGAAATGTAGGACCAGTGTCTTCCAACACAGAAGCTGTAATTTCTTTACTGAGATAAACAATTTAATCAAGGAGTTGTAAGATCGAAGGCTAGAGAATATGAAAAGAACGGGGAGAGTAGATTTTTATCTGAGGAGGCAAGTCTTCTGAAGACCGAAGAACAAGGCCCCAAGGTTGAACTCTTACCAAAGGATGTTAATGCATTTTAGTTGATGCTCCCTACAACAATACTTTGGTTGGAAGTACCAATTGCTCCCATTCCAACAAGAGTGCGGTATTTTAGTTAGTAAAATACTTTTCAACACAGTACTGTACTTCATTCCAACAAGGCAATGAATTTGGGAGTCAGACATTACCCCTTTGAATGTGTTCCTATCACATCGTTCATTAAGATGATACGCAGGCAGTGATCACACTTGGAATTTAAGCATGGCATTAGGTAATACCACCAATCATCTTTAATATACAAACTACAAGTACACAGATAGCTGTCATTTGAGCATTTGCTGATACAAAGGACTGAATTAAATTTCTGACAATTCCTTATTTACAAAGACATTTGAAAGGATTACCTAATGACAGAGACCTTTCTCTTTTATGTTACCTACAGTGGCAAATAAAGTATGCATAGTGTTTACTTCATAAATTAAAATTGAAAATACTGTACAGCAAGGAATAGGAAAAGAGTATAAAAACTGAGGACAATGATTTTTGTGATTTTGATTTCCTGACATTGGGTTTATTGTAAGTGAGAAACAAGTTTTAAACATGCATAACAAGTAAAAACTGTCCAACAAAAAAATCCCTGTGTCTTACAAATGCTGGCAGTACATCTAAATTTAACGACTGCCCTGCTAGACATTAGTTGTGTAACTGTCTGAGAATTTGTGAGTTCTTTCATTATGTTTGTACCGTATAATCCTCATGAAATCCACTCCAAATACAGTATATTTGAATGTTGTACTGTAAATGCACACATTATGATAACTTATTGTACAATTTCAGGAACATGTCCTATAACATTTGTCTTTTCTCTGATTAAATATTTATTGAGTTTAGCAGAAATTAAACAAATACAACTAGTCTGGAGGGAACATAAATAAAGGCAACCACCCATCCACCTGCCCTGTTAGGAAAATGCTAATAGAGATGACAAATATATATAAATTTTAAACAGCCATGAGAGAGGGCAGTAGCTCTACAATGGGCCAAAAAAAGCAATAGTGGGCCAGAAAGGATAACAAATCCACTGCGTCAATAACCATCAGACACCTAGCTTCTCACTAGTGAAGCAACAGAAACCCTTTTTATATTAGCTGTGGAAGACCCATTAATCTTTGATGATGTGAACATTTTAGCCCAGATCACAGACAGACGCTAATGACACCAGTACCAAAGCACACGTGATTTTTATTTACATCGTCTCCAACAGCCCAAACACACACTTTCTTTACTCTTTATCTTCTTTGTCTCACACTCTCTTTTCTTTCTTTATCTCTTATCCCTTCTTTCTCCTCCACTCCTCCTCAGCAAGCTTCATCCTCCTCTTCCCGACTCTGGCTTCCGAAATATTGCTTTCTGGCCCCCTATATAGGTCACCCAGAAGTGCTCCAGGTGCTTATTGACCTACATCCAGCAGCACTGGTGGAAGAGCTGCTCTCCAGAGCTCAGCACCGCCTATCTCAACTGCAGCACTCCCTGGCGGTGCCCACGGATCCCAACAGGGCAGCACCAAACTCCAAATCCCATGAAACCCTGTGGGAGTCCGAGGCACCACTGCAACCCAGGGGGATACCATTTAGCGTTCCGGGGGAGGTAACATTCTGACCACGCTTGCTCCCCCGATCCTTCCAGCGTGGAGGCGTCCCGGCTGGGCAAGGGCCCCGGCAATCCTCCACAATGTGTATAGCTCAGGAAATGTCAAATTTAAAGAAAAACTTAAAGAAATCTGCAGAGAGTTAGATACTATTCAGTAAGAGACTAACAAATAAAATATACCGAATAAAAATGTGAGAGAAGGGAGCAGTGAGAGATCTAAGAGAAGAAATGAAGAAATACTGTACATAACCTACAAAACTAGATTTCAAGTTCGTTAACCAGCAGGAGACAAAGAGTACAAATAAGAGGAGAATGCTCCATAAGTAGTGAGGACATTAGTGTAGTACCTCAGGCTTATCTTTTCCTGGATCCCATTCATATTTACAGTGGTGTGAAAAACTATTTGCCCCCTTCCTGATTTCTTATTCTTTTACATGTTTGTCACACAAAATGTTTCTGATCATCAAACACATTTAACCATTAGTCAAATATAACACAAGTAAATACAAAATGCAGCTTTTAAATGATGGTTTTTATTATTTAGGGAGAAAAAAAAATCCAAACCTACATGGCCCTGTGTGAAAAAGTAATTGCCCCCTGAACCTAATAACTGGTTGGGCCACCCTTAGCAGCAATAACTGCAATCAAGCGTTTGCGATAACTTGCAATGAGTCTTTTACAGCACTCTGGAGGAATTTTGGCCCACTCATCTTTGCAGAATTGTTGTAATTCAGCTTTATTTGAGGGTTTTCTAGCATGAACCACCTTTTTAAGGTCATGCCATAGCATCTCAATTGGATTCAGGTCAGAACTTTGACTAGGCCACTCCAAAGTCTTCATTTTGTTTTTCTTCAGCCATTCAGAGGTGGATTTGCTGGTGTGTTTTGGGTCATTGTCCTGTTGCAGCACCCAAGATCGCTTCAGCTTGAGTTGACGAACAGATGGCCGGACATTCTCCTTCAGGATTTTTTGGTAGACAGTAGAATTCATGGTTCCATCTATCACAGCAAGCCTTCCAGGTCCTGAAGCAACAAAACAACCCCAGACCATCACACTACCACCACCATATTTTACTGTTGGTATGATGTTCTTTTTCTGAAATGCTGTGTTCCTTTTACGCCAGATGTAACGGGACATTTGCCTTCCAAAAAGTTCAACTTTTGTCTCATCAGTCCACAAGGTATTTTCCCAAAAGTCTTGGCAATCATTGAGATGTTTCTTAGCAAAATTGAGATGAGCACTAATGTTCTTTTTGCTTAACAGTGGTTTGCGTCTTGGAAATCTGCCATGCAGGCCGTTTTTGCCCAGTCTCTTTCTTATGGTGGAGTCGTGAACACTGACCTTAATTGAGGCAAGTGAGGCCTGCAGTTCTTTAGACGTTGTCCTGGGGTCTTTTGTGACCTCTTGGATGAGTCGTCTCTGCGCTCTTGGGGTAATTTTGGTCGGCCGGCCACTCCTGGGAAGGTTCACCACTGTTCCATGTTTTTGCCATTTGTGGATAATGGCTCTCACTGTGGTTCGCTGGAGTCCTAAAGCTTTAGAAATGGCTTTATAACCTTTACCAGACTGATAGATCTCAATTACTTCTGTTCTCATTTGTTCCTGAATTTCTTTGGATCTTGGCATGATGTCTAGCTTTTGAGGTGCTTTTGGTCTACTTCTCTGTGTCAGGCAGCTCCTATTTAAGTGATTTCTTGATTGAAACAGGTGTGGCAGTAATCAGGCCTGGGGGTGGCTACGGAAATTGAACTCAGGTGTGATACACCACAGTTAGGTTATTTTTTAACAAGGGGGCAATTACTTTTTCACACAGGGCCATGTAGGTTTGGATTTTTTTTCTCCCTAAATAATAAAAACCATCATTTAAAAACTGCATTTTGTGTTTACTTGTGTTATATTTGACTAATGGTTACATGTGTTTGATGATCAGAAATATTTTGTGTGACAAACATGCAAAAGAATAAGAAATCAGGAAGGGGGCAAATAGTTTTTCACACCACTGTATATCAATAGCAAAGATTCTGGTGTAGTTAGTAAACTTGTCAGATGATACTAAAATTAGAAGGATATCAGATACTGAGAAGGTGATATGATTTGAGGTTTTTCATTATTTATTTTGTGGGCTCTCTCGAAAGTATATAGACACAGTATAAATCTATGTGAGATTTTTGTGTGTATTAGTGTATTTCACTAATATGAATCAGGATAAAGTGTCTTTTGCTTTTAGCTCCAGAAAATAAAATACACACACACACACACAAAAAAAAAAAAAAAATACTGAGCTAAAGAGGTAGTGTGCTCTTCCTTTAGTTTTTTCATGATCAGACCTAAGAGCAAACAATACTATTTCTGAAATTGAATATTGAATCTGAATATGAATAAAAAATAAATATAAATTAAAAATAAAGGCATTGCGTACAATTGTTCTTGCCATTGGTTAAGATAAAAGAAGTCTGACTTGCTTTTGTTGAAGAGAAATTGATGGAACATCCCAAATGTTAGCTGCTGTTAAGTGTGAGAGAATAATTTAGAGGTAACAGTAGTTAAGTACTTGGGTTTGCAGTGCACATTGAAATATATAAGCATTTGTTTTAGAAATGTCATGAAGAGAACTACTGAAATGGTTAAGTAAATAAAGGACAAGAATGTACTAAGAGATGGTTAAGAGATCAGCAGATATCCTAGTAACAATATGGACAATTCTCATATACACAGAGATTTCAAGAGTAATTAGCTGAACCTAACAGATATGAAAAGAGTAAGAAAGTAGTAGTAGAATAGATTTTATTTGGTTAAGTTATTTGGGTGTATGTAAGCCAACAAACCAATCTGAGAAAATGGTAGGTGATGTACAGTATATACATTAATTCAACACTGTTATGTAATGTAAAAGAATACACAAACAAGCATAAAGATTTGGGGTTTCCGGCCCCGTATAGTGTAGAAATATCAAAAAATATGATACAGTTATCATCAAGGTCAATACGTGAGGGTATCACACAGTCGACTGCCCAAAGATGGTGGAGGAGGAACATTTATGGAGGAGGGACCGGAAGAAGAGAGGTATGCTGGGTAGGAGCCGAGATGGATGGTGGGATTGCTGACATCACAAGGAGTAGACAGGGGAAGGGCGGAAGTAGCATAGTGCGGGTAGTGATGCAGGCAGATTCATGGCGGCGGTGCGTCTTTCTTTCTGCGGGAAACAAAGAGAGAAAGGTTAGTACCCCGCCACTCCCTCCTGGCATATGATTTCGCTATATCATTTGGGTCCGTCCGCAGCCCCCTACTCGCACATGCGTGACAGTAAATTCAAATGTCTATAAATTTGGACTCTGCCTTTGCTGCTTTAATCATTCTGTAACAGACTACTGTGATGAATGCTCCCTCTTCAGCATTTGCAGTAGAGTAAATTGAAGATGCAATGAACAAGCTTCCTACTGCTACTATGGACAATGCAATTGAAAAGGATCGAGATAAGTTTCACTTTCATGAGCAGTATACTAGATGGTGGCCACAAGAACTTCTTCGAAATTACACCAATGAAAATATAACGGTTACAAGAAAGCAAAGAGGATACTTCAATGGTATTATAGTAATGAGCTGAAAATAGCAAATACACATATGAAAATAGCACTACAATGACCATAAACTAAACCAGAAGATGGAGAAGTGCTGAGCGATTATGTATGTGTTAGACACTGCAATGCCTGATATTGAGTGTAATTATGAATTTGAAAACAGTGTAAACAGACTTGCTATCTTATTAAAGCTCCCATTTTAAATGAGAATTAAATGGAGAGATACAGTTTTCATTAGTAAATAAAAAACCTGAAGACCAAAGTGATTTGGTTGATTTCTTAAATTGAGAGGCAGATCTTATTCTGGATCCTTTACTTGACAGCTGCACATAAACAGAGAGAAAAGAAAATGCCAATAAGAGAAAGTCTCCCCTCAAATTTGGCCTGAAAGGAGGTCATTTTGTTCCAGGCATTTCCAATGCTGCTGAAAAGGCAACTCGAAACACCTTGGTCAAAAAGACTAATAGTTGTTTATGCATTTAAAAAAGCCTTGTTTAGTTTACAGTGACAGACAAATGTAGTAAAATTAAAGGACTGCCACACAAAGGTAGATTCGACTTTTTGAAACCTAAAGGTTTATGCTTTCAATGTCTCAAATGGGTCAACTTAGTAAAAACTTTAAAGAAAAAATGAAATGTCAGACATGTTCTCTGCAGCACCCACACAAACTGCATAATGGGGCTACATATCAAAGGAATGGAGAGAATGGAGCTACATTCTCCCTTGTATGGAGCTAGATCCACAAAGAAGGAAACTGAGAAGGGAATCTGTGGATTTACTAGGGCCAGTTAAGAATGTGCACTATATGTGGTCCCTGTTAAGGTAAAATCTAAGAGTGAAATGAATACAGAAGCATATGCCATTATAGACCCTGGTAGTACAGTAACAATTTGCGCTGAAAATCTTCAAAGACACTTAAACCTTCAAGGAAGAAGAACTCTATTACTCCTCAAAACAATGAGTAACTGTGAAACTGATTCAAGAATGTTAAGCAAAAGTTCTATTTTATCAAATCTGCAAGCCTGCGGACTCAATGATAACGCACATATTGATATACCAAAAGTCTGTACACAGGTTTCCATTCCAGTGGACAGAGAAAATATTCCATGGTAGGAGGACATTTTGAAGTGGACATATCTACAATTTATAGATTCTGAAGCTAATCTATTAATAGGTATCAACAATAACCCTGTTTTAAACTGTGCTGACTATTGCTAATAAACCTTTTCTTCACTTGTGACGATTAATCTTTTACTTTAAAATTGCCACCATTAATTTACCCCTGATACATGCTAAGCTTTACTGGACTATATTTACTTGGATCAGCCCAATTCTTCTTTTTATATAATGGGATATTATTTGCTAGCTTCTAGTCATTAGAAATTCCCTTAGTGTATTGAGATTTTTGAAAAATACAAGTCAAAGTTTTATATATGCACTCAGTAACCTCCTTAAGCACTTGAGGACAAATGTTACCTGGTCCTGGTTATATGCTAGATTTCATTGTATTTATTTTAAGCAGCACTTTTCCCTCTACAGTTTTCGAATCACTCACTACCTCCTTGGCAGTTCCTGTGACAGCAAGAAAGTTATCAACTTCTTCACAAGTGTAAATCTCAAAACAATGCAAGTTTAGAGCATTCAGTATTTCACTTACCATTTCACTTCTCCTCCTCTTTGATCTTTCTTATAGTATACTAATATTAAAAGAATCTCTTTGGCTACTGTTTTTCCTTTCTGCAATTTTCTTACCAGCTGCAATTTATATCTGTACATGCATACATACTTGAATAAGAATGCATATCGCATCTACTGTGTTTGAATGCTTTTTTATGTGCCACGTGGCATGGCATACACTCTAAACTTAACAAAAAATAAATGTGCTGCAGTTATTAGATTGCACAATAGAAAATTAGATCCTACCACACAGACTGAGGGCACCAATTAATTTTAAATGGATCAAAAGGGTATTTTTCAGGATTAGAATCATTGTGTGAATTACAAGTGTGATATCTGGAGATGAAAACTGATTTTAACACACAGTTTGGCTCAGTGGGGGCTTGAAAATTGTTTTTGCCTGTTTTCCCAATTACGTCAGTCAGCAGCGTATTAGAAGTGTAAAAGTAGTCTCTGCTCTTAATTAGGAAATCAAGTAGCCAGATAGACTTGGTTGGATTTCTGTTTCTGGTGTTGAAATAAAATGAGCCGTTAGTTGGAAACTTACATAGTTTTCATACCTGAATAAGTTGGCCTGACTTTTAAAAACAGGATTTTAGCCTTTATTTATAGGCAAATGGCACACATTTTGCAATGCCAGGCAGGAACAAAGATTAAGCAACTTTGAAACAGCTTCCACAGATGTCTGTTTTCTGAAAAATGCAGCTGCATTCATTTTGTGTAATGATGACATTTTCCACTCATTATAAAACTTGAGTAGTAAGTACAGTCTAACAATAAAAAAATAATATCAATGTAAGCAGGCATATACATAACCCAGTTACTTCACTGCAGTTTGCTACAGATCACAATCTGATTCCTAAATTTCATATAGTTAAAAAAAGATAACAGCAAAACATTTAGAACATCACTGATAACTGCCTTGGAGTCAACATATTTTTTGCAGTGGCACAACTTTGTGGTGAGTGAGTCTGCATCGTTAAAAAAGAATTTCTGAAAAGTGTTTAAGTCCCTATGCGTGTCAGTTACCTGTCAGGGTCTTTTCTGTAAGGTAATGAAATGTAGAAACCAAAACATTGTTCAAGCTTAATCAAGGTTATGATTTTGTCAATGGTATTTTCCCCTGTGGTGTCTCTCTCTCTCTGTGTACAGTATATATATATATAGTATATATAGTGACTCGTAAGTCACTGCCTTGCACCCTAAAACACAAGGCTGAGTCACAGTATTTTAGCAAAAACAGCTTTATTTAGCTTGAAACAGGAATTAACAGTTATTTATTGTAGCAGGATCTACCACTCTCCTATACATAGACACAGCAATCAGGCAGGGTCGTGGCCACATTAGTGGCCAAGTAATACTGTTCTCTGCATTTATAATGATCCTTGCATCACCTATCGACGGCAGGCACTTATAGCACGACAGCGATCTTTTCAGTGTTGC
>JANRMT010062804.1:9717188-9757571 GCA_026402145.1 Polypterus bichir lapradei | reverse complement strand
ACTGGCAGCTGTAATTGCAGCAAAAGGTGGTTCTACAAAGTATTGACCCAGGGGGCTGAATAATTACACACACCCCACTTTTCAGTTATTTATTTGTAAAAAATGTTTGGAATCATGTATGATTTTCGTTCCACTTCTCACGTGTACACCACTTTGTATTGGTCTTTCACGTGGAATTCCAATAAAATGGATTCATGTTTGTGGCTGTTATGTGACAAAATGTGGAAAAGTTCAAGGGGGCCGAATACTTTTGCAAGCCACTGTAAGAGTTCAGATCGTTAATTCAGTACTTTGTAGAACCCCACCTCAAATTTGACAGCAATTACAGGTTCAAGTCTTCTCGGGTAAGTCTCTACAAGCTTTGCTTATCTAGATTTGGGCGATTTATCCCTTTCTCCCTGGCATATCCTCTCAAGCTTCATTAGATTGGGTGAGATGTGCCTTTAAATTGACATTTTCAGTCCTCCCCACAGATGTTCCATGGGGTTTAAAGCTGGGCTTTGGCTGGGCCACTCAAAGACAGTGGGAGACTTTTCCCAAAAGCCACTCCAGAGTTTTCTTGGCTGTATGCTTCGGGTCATTGTCATGCTGAAGTGTCTATCACACTCTGAGGCCATGTGCATTGTGGAGCAGATTCTTTTCAAGTTCCCTTTTGTATTTGGCTATATTCATTCTCTCAATTCTGACCAGTCTCTTTGTCTCTGCCACTGAGAAGCACCAACACAGCATGATGCTGACACCATGCATCACTGTAGGGATGATATTAGGCAGGTGATGAACAGGGCTTGATCTTTACTAGAAATAGTGCTTGAAGTTCTGCCCAAAGAGTTCCATTTTTTTCTCATCAAACCAGATGGGAAGGTTAAGATATAGTCCAGTTGAATATCAACAGTAACATGCCGGCACCCTGACTTCCACTAGACCTCAAGGCAATGCTTGGCAGACTGTAACTGCAGAGGACAGTGGACTGGTACAGCAGATTACAGCGATTCAAAGGCAAGAGGAGGCGGTGCGCAAGAAAGCAGAGGAGGTAACACCAGTAGACCAACTATACTGACACTGTACATATCCAATAGGCATGCAATGGATAACAAAATGGATTTAATAGTAACATGCCAGACTCGACCCTCCAACTCAAGGGGCTGCATTTTTTCTGAGCAGACAGGAATCATCTATCAGGGAAATCCTGAGGAGGCGGACTCTGCCTACATATCAACAAAGGTTGGTTTACAAATTGTTCTTTGGTTATCAGCTATTGTTCTGAGGCAGTAGAACTCCTAATAGTAAAATGCAGACCACATTATCTATTGCAGGAGCTCACGGCTGAGGTTATAGTCGCTGTTTACATCCCTGCCTCCCCGCCCCCAGTGTGAATGCTAATGTTAATGACACACTGAGAGAGCTTCATGTCAGCATTAGCTCACTTCAAAATAAGCACCTGGAGGCTCTTTACATGATTGCAGGAGACTTCAATCACGTTAAATAGATAGATACTTTACCAAAGCTTCACCAGCATATTAATTTTTCCAACTGAGGGGTTGAACATGCTTGACAGAGTGTACACTAACTGGAAGACCGTCTTGGTCTCTCTGACCATATCTCCATTTTGCTAATCCCTGCATATTGACCTTTATTTCCTGGAAGCCCACACAAAAATCCATTATTGTGTGGCCTATTGATGCTGCCCCTCTGCTTCAGGACTGTTTTGAATGCACTGATTGGCAGATGTTTAACGTGGCCGTAACAAGTAGGGGAGTTGTGGAACTGGACGAGTAGGAACTAACAGTTAAATGTTATATCAGTAAATGTGTTGAGGATGTTATTGTTACCAGTAGAATCATCACACACCACAAACAGAAACCCTCAATGCATGGAGAGGTCCATTTACCACTGAAAGCTCAGAATTCCACTTTCTGGTCTGGAGAAACAGTCACACTCAGGGTAGCAAGAAGGAAATTAGTGGTGGGAACTTAAAGGGCAAAATACAACTACACTCTTAAAGTACAGGGTTATTATTTTACCAGCGACCCCGGGAGCATGTGGAAAGGCATTAAGAACATCATAGATTATAAAAGCTAAGAGGCAGAGTGCCACATGGACTCATCTCTACCTGATGCTCTAAATACCTTCTGCACCCATTTTGAGAAACTGAACACTTTTTCCACTACTAGACTGACCCTTCTATCAGATGAGCTAAGTGCAGGGTTAACTCTAGTAATATTTCTTTAGCTATAATTATCTTACTCTATTTTATGTATTAATGTTACTTTTTTCTATTTTATTGTATTATCTCTGATGCCTTTATCATGAGGTTTATGAGGTTAAAGAGATATTTATGGGGTACTTTATATTATGAAATTTTAATGGGGTTATCATTTGCATTGTTTGATTACCGGGACTTGAGTACTCAGTTACGTTTCTGTATATGGATGTTGGAATGACAATGAAAGATCCTTAATCCTTCCTTCTTGACAAACTTTTTCCTCATCCTCTCAATGTCCTTTAAATATCATTTGGCAAATTCCAAGCAGGCTGTCATATGCCTTTTACTCAAGTGTGGGTTCCATCTGATGGATGGAGTGCTTTTGAGATGGTTGTCCTTCTGACAGGTTCTCTCATCTCAGCAGAGAACTTCTGAAGATTTGTCATAGTGGCCAGTAGGTTTTTGGTTAACTCCCTGACCAAAGCCCTTCTTGCCTGATTATTCAGTTTGGCTGGATGGACTGCTATTGGAAGAGTCATGGTCTTCAATTTCACAAAATTTTGAGGCACTGTCCTCACAGGGAACACTCAAAGCTTTTGAAGTGTTTTTATGCTCTTACTCTGGTCAACTCCAGTCAGGGTTCAGACACATCTCAAGGATAATTAAAGCAAACAGGATGCAGCTGACCATAATTCGGATTGTCATAGCAAAGAGTCTGAATACTTACAGAAATGAGAAACTTCAATTTTGGTTTTTAATACATTTGCAAACCATTCTAAAAGCATCTTTTTACTTTGTCACTATGGGCTATTCAGTGTAGACTGATGAGGAAAAATGGCAAATGTATACCTCTGAAATTAAGTCAAAAAACAAAAAAGTTTGCAGAAAGTGAATGGGTCAGAATGTTTTCTGGATCAACTGTATATAGCCTTCAACAAGAATAATACTACCACAAATGACCTGATAAAGGTCTCCTCATCGTTCCCACAAGTAATTTCAATCAATGTTTAATATTGTAATGCCTTTTAACTAATGGAGTTCAATGTAAAGGAAAAAAACTTTGTGATCATGTATTTAAATTAAATTTCTTAATCTATATTAATAAAAGGCAAAGCCCTCACTGACTAACTGACTGACTCACTAACTCACTGACTGACTGACTCACTGACTCATCACTAATTCTCCAACTTCCTGTGTAGGTAGAAGGCTGAAATTTGGCAGGCTCATTCCTTACAGCTTACTTACAAAAGTTAGGCAGGTTTCAAATTCTACGCATAACGGTCATAACTGGAACCTACTTACGTCCATATATACGGCCATAGTCTGCAGCTCGGTCGCCATGTGAGGCGGAGTTGCGTCCCTCATCGTCACGCCTCCCATGTAATCGAGTGCCTGCCCATATAAGGCCGTCCATCAGCAGCAATCCAATAGACACGCTGCCACTAAATATTCGTGAGTAAAGGACTGTGCTTATGCAGAGATGGTCAGGGATAGACTAGTGATTGGCACAAACTCAGCCAAAGTGCGAGAGAAACTTTTAAGTGCCGGGTCTTAGCTAACATTAAATAAAGCCATGGACATCGCAAGATCGCACAAGATAGCACAAGCACAGCTGAGACCCTTCGATGCATGTACTCCGAGCGGCTCACGTGAACTGACTGTGAACACAGTATGCAGAGAATAAGCAACAGCTCCAAAGAGCGCTGAACAAAAAACGCATTGCACAATTGAGAAGGCAGCAAAAGAATATGAAGCGTGTGACGCATACAAGCATATTCATAAGTGCAGGTACTGTGGAAACAAAGCACACGATGGAAAAAGTTAATGTCCAGCTAAAGACAGTGTAAAAAATGTGGTAAATTGAACCACTTCGCTAAAGTTTGCAGGACTGGGAAAGGTAAACCCGTGCACGCAGTGTGTGATGTGTCAGATAAAGAGGAAGACGAGCTGTTTATTGATGCATTAAGAAAGGAACAACCCTCTGAATCTGAACAAGCCTTTGTAGACTCAGCGAAAGTGTGTGAGAAACCTTTAAGTGCCGGGTCTGAGCTAACATTAAATAAAGCCGTGGACTTCGCAAAATTGCATGAGATATTCGCAAGATACAAATTTAATGAGAAGATGCAGGGTATAAACGAGACTTTTGATCACTTTGTAATGGAGTTAAAATTGCTGGTGAAGGACTGTGCTTATGCAAACGAAGATGAGATGGTCAGGGATAGACTAGTGTTTGGCACAAACTCAGCGAAAATGCGAAAGAAACTTTTACGTGCCGGGTCTTAGCTAACATTAAATAAAGCCATGGACATCGCCAGATCGCATGAGATAGCACAAGCACAGGTGAGAACCTTCGATGCATGTAATCCAAGCTGCTCACGTGAACAGACTCTGAACGCAGTACGCACATAAAAAGCAAAAGCTCCAAAGAGCGCTGAACAAAAAACGCATTACACAATTGAGAAGGCAGCAAAAGAATATGAAGCGTGTGCCGCATACAAGCATATTCATAAGTGCAGGTACTGCTGAAACAAAGCACATGGTGGAAAAAGTCAATGTCCAGCTAAAGACAGTGTAAAAAATGTGGTGAATTGAACCACTTCGCTGAAGTTTGCAGGACTGGGAAAGGTAAACCCGTGCATGCAGTGTGTGATGTCTCAGATAAAGAGGAAGATGAGCTGTTTATTGATGCAATAAGAAAGGAACAACCCTCTGAATCTGAACAAGCCTTTGTAGACATATCAATAGGAAAGCAAGGTGTAAAGCTTAAGTTTAAATTAAGTTCATAGACATGCTGCCGCTAAATATTCGCAGGCAAATCCACAACTTAATACCGGGAATGCCTGTTAAACATCTTAGATTCACAAGTACCGATTTGGGTAGTGAACACTTCGATGAATGAAACCTGTTATCTTTACAACGGTTGACAAACACGGAATATGACTTTAACACAACACATCCTCCAAATACGAACCTGATTGAAAGAAATAATGATAATCAAATCCTTGATGACAGCAACACTCATAACAGTCACAAAACAACTACATTGACAATCATGTTACGTTATTTTTAAAATACTTCCTTTTCTTTTTCATAACTTCTTTAACACACTACTTCTCCGCTGCGAAGCGCGGGTATTTTGCTAGTACACAATATAAGGTGTAATAAGTGTCTAGTTATTTAATATTTTTCCCTCTGAAGTGGTTTGTTTGATGAAAAGTAATATTTTCTGGATTTGTTAACTGTGAACATGCACTTTGGTGTAATACTATAACTACAAGCAGGGCCGTCTTAACGCATGGGCATGCTGGGCAGTTGCCTGGGGGCCCCATGCTAATTTATGTATGTTGTAACTTTCTGTCAATAAATAAATACCATACTATGTTAAACTATAAATATTTGTTGTTTTATAAAGGCATTCACCTCTGATTTATTATAATGGTCACCTCTGCAACCTCATGTGCATGTATGTGTACGGATCTTACACACTACCTAACGTAAAAGTGTATATGTTAACGTCACTTCAACTCAATTCTCTGCAAAGAAATTTCACGAATGTCTGTGTTGAATTCTTCATTAATAATAAATAATTCATAGTAATTTCATACTGTGCCATCTCCATCTGTATGGCTTACCGATTGAGTATCATTTATATGTTGATATTTTTGTGTTTTTCAAGGCTCATGTTATATTGTTCAAATGTTTGTGTTGATTAATCTTTGCTGTACAGCATGTTTTTTAATGTTTAAACACATATTTTGTTGGAAGTACCAACAGAATAAATATACAGTATGTTTAATTTTATCGACCATTTACATTTTTATTCCTGTGAGTGGTTGTGTAGGTAGGGGCCCCAGGATTTGGTGAGGAGTACTGGCTTCTTTGACTTCTTGGCCTCGTACTGTGCCAGGTGTTCTTCTCTGATCTTCTCTGCCTCCTCACTCTCCTCTTCCTCGTCAAAGCCGAACAGGTCAATATCGTCATCATCCTCCTCCTTGCTCTCAGCCGCAGTGGTATTCTCGATCTCTGCTGGGCCTTACTTTCCCAAAGGTTTCTTTACTCCTGGCAGGCTTGACTTCTCCTTCTCGTAAGATCTGTTGTGGTTGTACCAGCAAAGGGTGTGAAAGAGGTCCAATGGCAGCGGACTGGACAGCACCTCAAAAACCACAACATCTGCTTGGAAGGGCATATACCCTTATATGTAGATTTTATCAGCCAAGTAGTCGTTGAGGACCTTAACGTCAGCAGGGGCTCTGAGGTCACTGAAGCCCATTGTGCACCTCCGCTTCAACACAAAAACTACAATGAACAGCAAAGACCTGGCCAACAATTCTGTTTTCTTATACAGTATGAAGTCACGTGCATTGTTTATTATTATTGCTTCTATTCTTTTACTGCTGCTAGTTGTGGTGAAAATAGAAAAACAAAATTGTATAACTGTTGACAAAAGGACAAGGATTGCTTAAATTATGATGCTCCGTGTGGTTAGCTCTCACAGCCTGGCCAGGAAGGCAGGTGTCCAGAAGTGCTACACATTGTTTTTGAGTAATAATTGACTATCCAGGAGAGAACAGCGTCACATCCTTTGACAAGTTTCAAGAGAATTTGAAAAAGAGGGCAAAAACTTTCAGGAAAAAGGGTATAAATAGTAGCTCCAAGCATTAAGTGCTTGCTTTTGTCTCCGTGATGTTTGAGAGTGATGGTGGATAGCACAAAGTGATGGAGAGTGCTAATACTATGATATTTTCTGTGTTCATGCTGCATGGAAATATTGCTTTACACTCAAAATGATGTTCTTCTGGCTCCCATGCTCTTAACTAACTACAGCTGAAGTTCTTGTCTATGGCAGAGTGACAAGTTGGTTGACAGCATACAATTATCTAACTACAATAGCCATTTTTGCATTGCAAACACAGGTTCCAAGTGTCAGGAAAGGAGCTCTCCTAGACAGATAGATAGATACTTTATTCATCCCAAGAGGAAATTCACATACTCCAGCAGCAGCATACTGATACAAGAACAATAATAAATTAGAGAGTAATAAAAATGCAGGTAAAAAACAGACAATAACTTTGAATAATGTTAACGTTGAACCCCCCAGGTGGAATTGAAGAATCGTATAGTGTGAGGGAGGAACGATCTCCTCAGTCTGTCAGTGAAGCAGGACAGTGACAGCAGTCTGTCTCTGAAGCTACTCCTCTGTCTGGAGGTAATACTGTTTAGTGGATGCAGTGGATTCTCCATAATTGATAGGAGCCTGCTAAGCGCCCGTCACTCTGCCACAGATGTCAAACTGTTCAGCTCCATGCCTACAATAGAGCCTGCCTTACTCACCAGTTTGTTCAGGGATGAGGCGTCCCTCTTCTTAATGCTGCCTCCACAGCACACCACCGCGTAGAAGAGGGCACTCGCCACAACCATCTGATAGAACATCTGCAGCATCTTATTGCAGATGTTGAAGAACGCCAGTCTTCTAAGGAAGTATAGTCGGCTCTGTCCTTTCTTTCTATGTGATGTTGGTAAAGAGTTCAAGGTGGCATAGCTTTTGTCTGTGAATTGCATATCCACATATGTTGCAACTGTCTACTTAGGTTACACATATCACAAATAATAGTATTCTCCATAGATAATTTCTTGCATGTGCCATAGTACAAGAGGAAGATTTCAATGTTCAGTCAAGACTGCGGCACTGTTCTGGATACCTGCTGTAAACTCTAAGTTTGTCAGCTTATTAAATACCTCTGTTATACTGTGCTAACCTCAGCAGCTCACTTTACAAGCTACTGTACTGTCTTGGTTGTAGAAAAATACAGCACATAAAAAAATCTAACTTTTGAGATTTTTCTTTTTTTTAGATAATTTAAAACAGCTTCTTCTCCCTCTGCCTTCTGAGGTGGTCACCTTCTTACAACAATGCTCCATCTGGGACTAACCAGGTGATGAAGCGCAAAGCAATATCCCATCATACACACAAGTGGCAGTTTTTATCCAAAGGTCATAAGTCATAATGGCACATGTATAAGTGATTCTTCTATACATTCATTACCTGTTGGTGCTATCATATTACTATTACTCGTCTGTAAGAGAAATTTATTTAAGTCTTTAATCTAATAGGACAGGTCACACTGTTTCCTAAGAGTGTGAAATTACATTAGAGAAAACTCTAAAAAAATACCAAATGAACAACCTGAAGAAAAAGAAAGGAACAAAATATTCATATTTTAAATAATTATATACACCAAAAATATTTAATCAGACTTCTCTATTATTTCCCTTACTCTCTTTATTATTTACAGTAAGTGCAATATAATTAATGCTGCTTAACAACAGGTTCAGATGTGAGGACCAGGTGAAAATAACACACAAGAAGTGGGCCATAATTGCTGACAATCTCGTCCATCAGAAATCTGTCTCTGGCATATGTGACCTAAAACGTATTGTAAACGCAAAAAGTAGCCATCACTTGGTGACAATAGCTAGCATTTACTACTGATATAGATATACTGTATATTTAAATTGTCTTGGTTTTGTGAAATTTTAGTTAATATTTCTTTAATCAAATACATTTTTGATCCAGTTTATTCATTCAAAAACAGGTAAGGTCTCTGCACTTTGTAAATATCAACATTCCCATTGAATTTATATAAAAATTGAATAGGAAGTAACAGCTTCAAATAACGGATAATACAATTCTGTGCTGCAGTCAGTTTAGCTTCTCTTATTACTGAATGTATATATGTAATTTCTCTCAGTTTGTAATGATCGGTCCCTTTGTTCCATTGAGTTATTAGTCTCATTAACTTACATAGAATTAAAAATGAAAGGTATTTCATGAAAAGTGCCAGCTATGACAATAGGCAGGTGTTTATTTATTCTAATTATATTAATGCTGTAATTCACCGTCTCTGATACCTCATCAAACCAAAGACATTAAGACAAAACCTTTATCAAAATAATGTACTCACAGAACATACAGTATAGGGATTATGCCTTACAGTGACGACAGAGGTATGACTTAAACTCCAGAGACTTCCTTCTTCAGCATCATTGTTTGGCTTGTTCATCTGAGCAGAGATGAGATTCCTTTATCACAATCTGATCAGCACCTGCTTCCACACCAGAGGCATCAGGTTTGTGACCAGGCTCTAAGTGTTAGGATGTGAAATGGAAAAAGCAGAAGTAAACTAAACCAGTGCTGAGATTGTCATAAAAATAAATAAAAACTAATTAGTCTTAACTGCTTTTGCCTTGTTCATTATACAAATGGTATTAGCTTACAGTTCAAAGTGTCTTCAGGTAATTGGGCGATTCTTTAAACATGAAAAATGCTAAGCCACAAGAAACATTTTCATTTGAAAAATAAATTAATCAAATGGAGTATAGTAACCGCGGTGGGCTGGCGCCCTGCCCGGGCGTTGTTTCCTGCCTTGCACCCTGTGTTGGCTGGGATTGGCTCCAGCAGACCCCCGTAACCCTGTAGTTAGGGTATAGCAGGTTGGATAATGGATGGATGGCGTATAGTAAATGATGTCCATCTCATATTTTCTAAATTTGTTAAGTTTAAAGAGGACTGGCCATGCTGTATTTGCAAAGTGCGATAAATTCTTTTGGCTTACTTTTACTTACTGCCTTGCACCAACTAAGGCCATAATGGGTTCTAATTCTATGCAACACCAAAAAAAATCATAAGTTCATTATGAAATCAAATAATATTGACAGGTAATGATTTTAGTAAGAAAATGTAGTCATTGTTGCTTCAAAATGGTAACATACTAATTTTTTCAAACATGCTTAAAGTTCATTATGAAGTGGGTGGGTTAAAATTTGTCAAACTATAGGTAAGGTTCTTTGCTTCAGTAAAACAGACCTAAACTAATTTGGTCTTTAAAATAACAGAAAAAAATTAAATGTTAGTATACAAAAAACATTGTGTTTACAGGCGAGGCACATCTTGATCACCCTACACTAACACAGTTCACCACGTAATCTCCTCTTTTACTCATACAGTATTTCAACTTATCTCAACAATTTCACATCTGTGTTAAGAGTCGAACCTTACTTGTCAATCTTGAATCCATAAGTATACCATGTGCCTAAATTTGAACTCAATGATTAGTTTTCCTCTTAATGATATCCTCAAAAATAGTCGATTCACATTGTTAATGCTTTCCAATGAGCAGGACCACAAACCCATAGTTGACTCCTGCACTTGTTTTCCTGTGAGCTTTACATTTTTGACAAGACCATCCTGCTCCCACTGAAAGCTCTAAAACCAAGCAGAGCAAAATGCCTGTCAACACATTTTTCTACCCCATGGGACAATGAAGAGTTGCTAAGAAAAGTCTTCTCACAGTCCCAAAGATCCACCACAGCACTTCTTTGGAAAAGCTTACTCTGTTAAATGACACATTTAAACAGCCCTGTGCATGTGCATATTTTTTTAACTTTAATATTCATCTTTAGGCCAAAGATGTACTTTATCTTTACATTGATGCGCAACAAAGTATTCTTCACTTGCTTTATTTTATTTACTTGAAATCTTAAATAATTTCATTACATTTTATCATATCATACATTCTTTGAAAAATTGATTTTCCATACTGCTGGGAGCTGAGGTTGTTTACAAGCTCAATTCTTTTGCTTTTGTATTTTATGTTTGTGGGAAACGTACATTGATATGCCTTTATTTGACTTGTGTATGTTTTGTGCTCCGCGTGTGATGCTTTTATGAGATCATCTACATTTTTTCTGGTGCTGCATAAATCTATAATATAATGGAGGGCAGCAGATTTCATTGTCTGAACTTATTATCATAGAACAGTGTATAAAAATCAAATTCCACTTGAAAGAGAGTTCATTGTCTATCTCTGAGGGCTAATGGTGCTTATTTTTTTCATTCGATTAATTTGAGGAAAAATTACTAGTAATGCTCCTTAAGTATATATATAATATAATAAAGGAAAAAAATGAGGTTGTAGTACATAGTAGTGACTGGTAATTATTGATTAATTATTGAATGCAATTAAATTACTGAAACAATTCAGGAGAAATGTAATAATATTGATAGGTAATGATTTCAGTAAGAAAATGTATACATTGTTGCTTCAAAATGGTAACATACTAACATTTTCAAACATTCTTAATAGAGTTCAGAGTTGAAAGGAGCCAGTGCCTATCCTATCGGCCCTAAGCAAAATCAAGAACTAATGCTTGGCACAGCAGTGTTACTCATGTATATATCCACACTCACAAAAAGCTAATTTAACTAAAATAAAAGTAACATGCCAGTGTTTGGCATGTGAGAGAAAAAAAATGGACTTATAGAAAAATCCATGCAGACAAAGTGATAATGTGTAAGCACCACACAGATTACAACAGCTGGAAGTGGAATTGCAAATGCTGGATGTAAGATCTACAACACTAATTACTACAGAACTGTGAAACCCTGAAAAATAACAGAGAATGCCTAATTATTAGAAAATGTAATGAATAAGGGATTATGAGTTCTCTAATTAACTACCAACTTTTGTTTTGGGTGGCATGGTGGCACAGTGGTATATCTGCTATCTTGCAGTAAGAAGACCAGGGTTTGTGTCCCGGGTCCTCCCTGGTAGAGTTTGCATGTTCTCCGCATGTCTGAGTGAGTTTCCTCCAGGTGCTCCAGTTTCATCCCACAGTCCAAAGACATGCAAGTTAGGTGAGTTGGCAATCCTTAATTGTTTGGGGTGTGTGTGTGTATTCACCTTGTGATGGACTGGCTCCCCGTCCAGGGTTGTTCCTGCCTTGCAATATATGATAGCTGGGATAGGCTCCAGCACCCACCACGACCCTGTTCAGGACTAAGTGGGTTGGAAAATGACTGACTGACTTATATTTTTCCAGTATTTGTCTATCAACAATAAAAATCTTGCTGTTCTAATTACCTGGAATTAACCTAATGTACATATTAAGTTTTTGACTTAATAGCTGAGTCTAAAAAAAAAGTCATGTATGTCTGTATATATTTTATTTTTACTAATGTTTGCACATTACAATTTTTTCCCCTCAATTTACAAGAAGTACAAACAGTGAAGAAGAAGAAGGATATAGACAATAAAGAGATATTGGATACTGCAGAAGTATACAGTAATAATGAAATAAGGGACTATAATATGCTAATTCTTGACATACTATCTTTGCAAAAAAGGATGTGGAAAAGCACACATAAAGAAATGAAAAGGCAGCTTTTTCAAGTATGGTGTCGGAGTCATCAAACAAAAGACAGGAATTCTATGAACAGTGTGTGGATGTACTGCTTGCACAAGGTGACAGCAGTTTGAAGACAAAATCGAGTCAGGTGATGGCACAAAGAAATCAGAATTCATACAGGGGTCATAACCAGGAAGGCAATAATTAAATAAAAAAAGCTCAGAACTTGTAGATAGAATTGTGGTCAGAGAACAGAGTGGCAAATTTTGAGACAAATGGGTATAAGAAACCACAACCAAGAAACATGAGAATAACCAGTGTGAACTGGGACACTGTATAGCACCCGACCCGGCACAGACTCAGACAGAGGCACATGTAAAAACACAAAGACTTTTATTTTTCTTCAGCTGGAGGGCACGTCTTCCCCGTGAACAATACAGCCACAACACAGTCCCAAAAGCACTTAAACAAATCACCACAACACTCCTGTTTGGGCACCACCAATCCTCCCTGGCAACCTCATCCTCTTCCTCCTGATTCTGGCCCCAAGTGGTGGTTGCTGGCCCTTTTTATAGCCCACCCGGAAGTGCTCCAGGTGCTTGGTCAGGTGTTTATGATTGCACTTCCGGGCGGGCTGTATAGTTGTCCAGGCCGGCTCAGGGACCCATGCAGCTCCCCCTGGCGGCCACCCCAGATTCCAACAGGGCTGTGGAGAACTCCATCTCCTATGGAGCCCTACAGGAAACTGAGGCATCATTGTCAGCCAGGGAGGCTGCCACCAATCATCCCAGGGGAGGTACTGAGATGCCCATGTTACTCCCCCGCAGGACATATGTAGAAGGGGCGTCCTGGCCGGGCATGGGACCCGGCCGCCCGCCACACCAGTAAATTCAAAAATTAACAATATGAAATAATGTATTTTCTTTCCACAAATCCAAATAATAGATGATTAGGTACATGTAGCACCAGCCATATACAGTAATACATTGTATGAGTGATGTCTTTATACATGACCTCTGAGAACTGGCTCCCATCATCCAGTCTCCAACACGTAGGCATCCATAAGGAAGACAAGATGGCACCATGGGAAAACATGAATAATTTTTAACAATATTAAATACACAAAGAAGCAAAGAATGAATATACCCATTCAATTCCTTGGACTCAAAACTGTAGTCATATAATTGTAAAGGTCATGGTACAATTGGAAAAAAAATCAATTTATAAGTCAGATTATGACAGTGGTTTGGTGCTAAACTGATGGAAATGTAGAAAAAAATGTATTATGGTAAAAAAAAAGTTTGTGGGGTTCCTGATGCTAGTGGAATAAGGTTTCGCCCCCAAACAGGTCTATGTATAAGCAAATTCAAAAAACAGAAGTTTAAATTATTTTAGACAAAGATGAAACTAACACTTCTTTTAATCAGTCCCTGTTAGTGTGTGATCATTCTGCCACTTTTAAAGGAACATAATGGACAGTGTTTGTGTATGCACAAGAAAACACATCTGTTTCCCTCTCGCCAGTGGACCTAGAAGAAGACCCATGACACTCCCTAAGCGCCATCTTATTTCCCGTCTTTTCCTTCAACATGAGCTTATTGGATACTCATTTGACTGTCATACAAGTGTTGTCCTGAGGACTTTCTTTCTCTGTTTATATCCTAGACCTGCAATTATAGTAAGGTTGTTTTTTTGTTTCCCCTACTTGGGACTTTAAATCTTTCTTGGTTCTCACCACATCTTTTCAAAGACCAAATGGCTGAAACTGTGATATGGGCTGTTATCTTCCGAAAATGTTTAATGTAAATAAAGGTAAAGTCCTACATACACTCACAGGGCAAACTATTATAAATACCTGTACACCTGCGCATCCATGCAGTTATCTAATCAGCCACAAGTGCAACACATAAATCATACAGATACAAGCCAGGGGTTTCAGTTAATGTTCACATCAAACACCAATATTTAGAAAAATGTCATGTCAGTGATGTAGACGATTGCATGGTTTTTGGAACCAAGTGGGCTGGTTTGAGTATTCATGTAACTGTTGATCTCCTGGCATTTTCATAAACAAAAAGACTCTAGAGTTTACTCTGAATGATGTGCAAAACAACAAAAAAAATTTCAATGAGCAATAGTTCTTGTCTTGTTAATGAGAGGGGTCAGAGGACAATGACCAGGCTGGTTTGAGCTGACAGAAAGGCTACAGTAACTCAGATAACCACTCTGTACAACACATAAGAACCTTCAGGCAGATGGGCTACAATAGCAGAAAACCACTTTGAGGTCCACTCCTGTTGAGCCAACAAGTGAGGGTTAAATCTGCAGTGAGCACAGGTTTACCAAAACCAAACTGTTGAAGACTGGAAAAACACAACCTGGTCTGATGAATTGCAGAATTTGCTTAGGCACACATATTGTAGCATCTGAATTTGGCACCAAGAGCATGACCCCTTGCAGCCAATCTGTCAACAGTCAAGGCTGGTGATAGCGTAATGGTGAGAGGATTTTTTTTTCTTTGCATACTTTGGGCCCATTAATACCAATTAATGATAGCTTAAATGCTATGTCCTATTTGAGTATTGTTGCATCTACATCACTTTATGGCCACAACTGACCCATTGTCTAATGGCTAATTCCAGCATGATAATCTCAAACTGTATTCATAAAAATGATAATCAGTTCAGTTTTCTTTGGTGCCGTTCCCAGTCAGTGGGTCTGAATCCAATAGAATGCCTTTGGGCTATGGTAGAATGGGAGATTCTAGCATGTATGTGCAGCTGACAAATCTGTAGAAATTGCGTAATCTCTCCAGTTAGGCAAACGCTGGCATGTTTTGTCTGCCACTGCCCATTTTTGTTTTTGTTGTTGCGTTTGTTGCGGGATCTGTCTTCGTATTCCGGATTGGGACTTTCTGAGTCAACTCTTTTCCTCTGAACATTTTGGAGATCTACAGTTGCTTGGAGATCTACCTGCAGTTGCTCCATTGTCTTCACTAAGATCCTGCTTGCTGTCTTAAGGTTTGCACGAGCCCTAGCTTCCTCATGACACTTCGGTCTGACCAGGCATACTGTCGCAACTTTCTTTCTGGTTTTGTTTGGTTGTCTGTCCGTTCTGCCATGGGGCTGGCTGGCTAACGTGTTTTGAACCTTTGTGTCAGGGTGGCATGTTGGGGAGCAGGTGGCCACATGAAGAGTGACTAGTTTCTATTTTATATCATTTTTTCTGGATCTCATCTTCTGTTCTTCAGCTTATGGGCTAAAGCGTATGCTTTTTCATGGGGCTTGCTTATTCATCTGTTGAACTGAGGAGCTTGAACTGGATGCCTTGTCTAGGAACTGGATTATATAATTACTGTGTTGCCCTAGGAATTCTAAGACGCTATATACATTGCGGTTCTTGTTGGAGGCTGCGCTGGAGTATTCCCTCTGGTTTCTTGGCTGTCAGTTTAATTCCTACCATCTGTTCTGTTCCTGGATATTCTCTCAGTGGATCAAGTGCAAGGGGCGGAGGAGTTAACTTTGATAACCTTCGCTCACTTCAATACTCACGTATGATAAAGATCAATCAAAAAGACAGTGAAACATCTTCAAACTGCTCCTCGAAGATGTCCTTAATGAACGTTCAGTCCGTAGCCAACAAATCTTTTGTTTTAAATGACTTTTTTACATCTCGCAACTTGAACTTCTATTTATGTCAGAGACTTGGTTAAGTATCGGCGACTCAGTTTCTCTCCATGATCTCTCTCCTCCTGATTGTACCTTTATTAGCTCACCTAGAATCGCTTGTCGAGGAGGTGGGCTTGCAACTGTTTTTCAAAATCATTTTAAATGTAGACTTTTGACTGTAGACAAGTTCTCCAATTTTGAGGCTCAGTTGTTTAAAATTGATCTTGCAAATCCTGTAGTGTGTGCACTGGTTTATAGACCTCCTGGATATAATGAGGATTTTGTCCCAGAGTTCTCAGAGTTCTTATCTTTCATGGTGTCACACGCTGATAGAATACTGATTCTGGGAGATTTTAACATTCATGTTTGTTGTCAGACAAAACCGCTGGTTAAAGAAGTCTTGTGGATTCTTTTAATTTCACTCAAGTGGTGTCCAGTCCCACACATCAGGGAGGACATATATTGGACTTAGTTCTAACACTTGGCCTTCCTGCAAATAACCTAGAGATCTCTGACATCGGCATTTCTGATCATTTTGCAGTTGTTTTTGAAATTAAGTTTTTGTGTCCGCTCATCAATTTCACTAAACTACAGCACTTTTCGCGCTGTATAAATGCTGACACAGCACAGAACTTCTGTGATATTTTTTCTGACAGTCATTTGTCCTTGGTGTTAGAAGCCCTCTCTGTGTGTCAGGATATTACTGATATAGTTAAGCTTCTCAATCTCACTTATACAGATACTCTGGATCTGGTCGCACCCTTAAAGTTAAGGAGAGCCAAGGAAAAAGACAGCGTTCAGCCCTGGCTAAATGAGGCCACTCGTGCGCTCAGACAGGAATGCAGGCAGGCTGAACGGAGGTGGAAAAAGGACAAACTGCAGGTCTCTTATGAAATTCTTAGAACTCGCTGGAAATCCTATCAAGAGGCTGTGAGATCAGCAAAATCACATTTTTTATCGTGTTTAATTGCGAATGCTGCCTCGAGACCTAGGGTGCTGTTTAGCACCATAAACACTCTTTTAAACCCACCTGTCAGCGACTTCCCTGTGACCTGTGATCTTTTTCTTAATTATTTTATAAGTAAAATTTAAGCCATTCATTCCAGCATTACTCTTCCAAGTGTTGATTACTATGGTAAAACACCAGTCACTCTAAGGCCAGTGCACAGCCACTTTACTTCCTTTTAACCTATTTCTTCTTCTCAGCTAGTTGATATAATACTGCATATGAAACCTTCCAATTATCTGCTAGATATCTTGCCTGCACACCTATTTAAAGATACTTTTAGAGCATTTAGTCCGATTGTGTTGGCTATTATTAACAACTGTCTAAAATCCGGGATAATGCCAGACAACTTTAAACATGCAATTGTTCAGCCTTTGCTGAAGAAGCCCACACTTGATCCTACAGCTCTTTCAAACTATAGGCCTATTTCTAAGCTCCCATTTTAGTCCAAAATTATGCAGAAATTGGTTTCTTGCAGTTAATTTCATATCTGGAGGATAACAATGTATGTGATGTGTTTCAGTCAGGTTTTAAAGAACTTCATAGTACTGAATCAGCTCTGCTGAAGGTAACAAATGATATTTTATTAACTTTGGACTCTGGCTCTTCTGCAATCTTGGTCTTGCTGGATCTCAGTACGGCATTTGACACAGTGGACCATGGAGTTCTG
This sequence comes from Polypterus bichir lapradei, assembly GCA_026402145.1. Classification (NCBI taxonomy): domain Eukaryota; kingdom Metazoa; phylum Chordata; class Cladistia; order Polypteriformes; family Polypteridae; genus Polypterus; species Polypterus bichir. The sequence goes on along the minus strand of JANRMT010062804.1, from coordinate 9,739,839 downwards.
TTAAAACGGTTTGAGGATTACGTAGGGATTCAAGTCTGTGCACTGAAATGGTTCGTGTCCTACCTAAAAGGTAGATCTATGTCTGTTAACATAGATGAGAATTTCTCTCAGTCAGCTCCTCTCACACAAGGCGTCCCTCAAGGTTCTATCCTGGCTCCCCTTCTATTTTCCCTTTATCTGCTCCCCTTGAAAGCCATCTTTTACAAACATGATGTTGTGTATCATTGTTATGCTGATGAGACGCAGCTGTACCAAAAAGTTAGTTCTGACATCACTTCATCTGTAAAAAAGCTGTTGAAATGCTTTGAGGATATTAAATATTGGATGGCACAAAATTTCTTGCAATTAAACGAAAATAAAACAGAAGTCATTATTTTTGGTCCTACTACATCTGCAGTTGAAATCGGCATGCATTTAGGACCTTTGGCAGCAATGATTCATAATTTGAGTTTTTGAGTCATTACTAAGTTTTGAAAAACAAATCTTCATGGTAGTAAAGTCAAGTTTTTACCAACTGAGGCAAATTTCTAAACTAAAATCCTTTTTATCACAGAAGGACTTGGAAAGAGTCGTTCATGCCTTTATTACATCTCGACTAGATTATTGTAATTCCTTATATGTGGGTCTGCAAAAATCTGCTCTGTTGCGCCTTCAGCTGGTTCAGAACACGGCAGCTTGATTTTTGATTGGGTCGAGAAAAAGGGATCACATCTCCACCATTTTAGCCTCTCTCCACTGGCTACCGGTGAGGTGTCGCATTGATTTTAAAATCTTGTTGTTTGTTTTTAAAGCCTTGCACGGTCTCGCTCTAAAATATATCTGTGACCTCTTTCACCCCTATGTGCCACCAAGAGCACAGAGGTCATCTGGACGACTGCTCCTTATGGTGCCGAGATCTCGGCTGAAAACTATAGGAGACAGAGCTTTTTCAGTTGTTGCTCCTAAGCTTTGGAATGACTTGCCTCTGCACATCAGGTCTTCATCCTCGATCGAGGTTTTTAAAAGTCGGCTTAAGACCTACTTGTTTTCTTCTGCCTTTCACTATGTATGATGGGATTGTGGTGGATGTTACAATTGGTTGTTTTATTAATCTGCTTTTGCATGATTGTTTGTATTGTGTTTATTTTAATGCTTTCTTGTACAGTACTTTGGCACAACATCTGTTGTTTTAAATGTGCTTTTATAAACAAATAATCTAGTCTAATCTAATCTAATGCATTCATGTCGACATGGAGCAGGATCTCAAAGGAATGTTTCCAATATCTTACGTAATCCATGCCATGAAGAATTGAGGCTGATCTGAGAGCAAAAGGAGGCCATACCCAGTATTAGTATAGGTTATGAAGTAAAATAATTGATATATATTTGATATAATTGAAATAATTATACATTAGGGAGTCCAGAGATAGAAAGCACACCTTTTTAGTAAACTTCAGAGTCCTACTACACTCATTACTTTTATTAGCCCGACTGAGCATTGAATAGATACAACAGGTTAATAGGATGTTAGGGATGTTGCTGTATGAAATAAAACAGGTAATACATTACATATCTAGCAAACCTAATATGACACAATGGGAATACTGTGTGTAGGTTTTGGTGTCCATATTAACAGAAAGAGAAAACAGCTGTGAAAAAAGTAATAGAGAAGTTAGTAGACTTTCTCCTGGACTGACATTGGAGGATTTAAAAATTAGGGTTAAGAAAACAGAGAATAAGGGGTGACAATATGAAGATTAAAATTTATGTTGTGAGTTGGTAGTTTGATGACGTTGCTAAATAAGTCAAACCGGAGTTTTACTGGCTAAGTCCAAAAACACCTGTCCCGTCTTAATGAAACCACGATTGAGCTGGTACCCTACCATTGCCCTTGGTCTGTGTCACAGGAAAAACATCAGAATAAGCCTGCCTCCATCCTCACTATCACTTTCCAGTTTTTCCCCACTTTTGTCATATTTTAATTTTTTTGTTTCTTTTTTCATTCTGTTCCAAACCTTTCTTTTCTTTTTGTACTACTTTTTATCCCTCCCCTGTCTTGGTCATCACTTTATGAGGTGCCCCAGGTCCTCATAAGATTTGTTTTCCCCTGGAGTCATGGAGCCCAACGTTGCCCTACCTCCCACTCAATACGTTTAACATGAAACTGTTACTTTAAAATCTGTAATTCAACAAGTACAAAAAAAAAACAATAATAGGAGCTACTTAAAGGTAAATTTCTCAAAAATGTATACAGTAATCCCTCCTCCATCGCGGGGGTTGCGTTCCAGACCCCCCCGCGATAGGTGAAAATCCGCGAAGTAGAAACCATATGTTTGTATGGTTATTTTTATATATTTTAAGCCCTTATAAACTCTCCCACACTGTTAACATTATTAGAGCCCTCTAGACATGAAATAACACCCTTTAGTCAAAAGTTTAAACTGTGCTCCATGACAAGACAGAGATGACAGTTCTTTCTCACAATTAAAAGAATGCAAATATATCTTTTCTTCAAATGAGTGTCTGCATCAGGAGAAGAGAATTTAAGAGAGAGAGCGCGCGCTCGCAAAGAAAAGCAAACAATCAAAAAATCAATACGTGTGCTTTTAAGTAAAGCGGCACTTTTCAGAGGAGCGTCAGTATCTTCTAAGCAAACAGCCTATGTTAAAATAGCCACTCTGCTCAAATCTCCTCTCAGGCGCAGAGAACGTCAGAGAGAGAGCGCGAGATTAAAGCAAAAAATCAATACGTGTGCTTTTGTGCTTTTAAATATGCCGAGATAAAGCGGCATTTTTTAGAGGAGCGTCAGTATCTTTTAAGCAAACAGCTTCTGTGCAAACAGCACCTCTGCTCATACTCCCTCGTCAGGCGCAGATAATGTCAGAGAGGGTGAGATAGAGGCAGAGACAAGCAAACAAACACCGCGCGGGATGCATATCTTATAGCATTCAGGAGTTTTCCGATATCACATATGTTACAGCCATTACGATAGACAGGTCACCAGCAATAAATACGTACATTGCAAGAAAAATAGTATACAGTAAATGTGTGTACAGTGACACTAAACGTACATACATGTACTAAGCACTGTAAGAAGAAAATTATGGTTACTCACCAACAATGACACGATGACTTGTCCGATAACAATGAGTTTAATTTTACTGCACAACAAAGGAGAGCGTTACAGCCCTTGTAAAGGAGCCACTTCATGCGATTGTGTAGCACTGCCGTTGTTCTTCTTCTGGCAGTCTTCAATCCAAATCCCTAAAGCAGATTCCATCCAGACTACTGCCTTATTACATCCACTTACAACTCGTTTTGCACCCTGGTTAAAAGGACGCTGCAGCCGTAGATCTTATATTCCTTTCCTACTTTTTAAATAAAAAGAATCGTAGCCTTCAACAAATCCAAAACGTTTACCTTTTCGGCAATCGTTAACATCTTCTTCTTGCGCTTGGGCACGGCACCTGAAGCAGTAGCAGATTGTTTTGGAGCCATAATGAAGGGCTTGACTATGCACAAAGATAAACACTAAAGAGCACAACTCTTTACACAGCGAAGCACGTTGATGCTGAATGAGCGAGATGAGACTTCCTGGTTAACGCTGCATAGCTCCTGCGTGCTCTGATTGGTTAGCTTCTCAGTCAGGAGAACTTAACTGCGTGCTCTGATTGGTTAGCTTCTCAGCCATCCGCCAATAGCGTCCCTTGTATGAAATCAACTGGGCAAACCAACTGAGGAAGCATATACAGGAAGTAAAAAGACACATTGTCCGCAGAACCCGCGAAGCACCGAAAAATCCGCGTTATATATTTAGTTATGCTTTCATATAAAATCCGCGATAGAGTGAAGCCGCGAAAGTCGAAGCGCGATATAGCGAGGGATTACTGTATTTCAGAGTACCTTGTCTGTAGCAACCTGTGCAAGTACCGTGTAATTTTGGATTACTGGAAATTGAAATATTGGGGCAGGTAAGCACACATTATTTAGTTTCTCCAATACTCCTAACACCACAGTAAATACATGGTAAAATGCATAATTAGACTGTATTTAGAGTTGTTTCACTTGAGTACACTGCAATCAATGTGGTTTAAAATAAAGTGTTACTGAAAATAATTCTTCACACAGAGAACAATAGATACTGTATGTGGAAAAAATCACCAATAAAAGTAGTTGGAAGCTGCACCTTGGAGGTCTTCATATCTCTACTTTGGAGAACTTCAGATTTCAACTTAACGATGCAGTGGAAACATCTGGAAATGATAAACTTTGTTGGGCTGAACGGCCTTTCCTCATCAAAACTGTTATTATGTTCTTAAGATTACTTTGAGCTAAACATTATCTGTTAAAGGGTGATAGCGCTGGAATATATGGCCAAGGATACACTAAGATTTGAAAATACTAAATCAAGTGAATTAGATGCTATTAGCTTTGGAAATGCAGAATTTGATGAATCTCCAAGTAAATAATCAAATCCTAAAAAAAAACTGGAGCATAAGTATAGTCTGATCTGTAGTCATCTGTATTCAACAATTTTTTCACTGCTGTTTGAGGAAAAATATGTTTTTACCAAGAATATTGAAGACAGCAGCTTGGCTGAATGGAATGTGGCAGATATAGTTTTTACACTTTTTCGAAAGTGGGCTTATAAAGAGAAAAAAAAAATTAAACAGAGTAAACATATTACCCATACTATCCTAGCTGTAAGAACAGTTCTAGCAAGAGGTAAACTGCACTGTCCAGTGGCTGAAGACATTCTGAGAAAGTTACAAGGATACATTGGTATAATACAAGAAATGAGTATACCAGATTATTTTCTGACCTTCAGAAGAGAATGAGAAAAACACCTAACAAAGTACAAGGATTAAAAGAAATGTCTGAAAGTGGAAAAAACTGAATGAATATGTGGAAAATATGAAGAAATTAACAACAGTTTAGATGATCAATTATGAAGAGGTATAATATTCATTAATGGATTAGACATGTGAAGATACATGAACATGATCAAAGATGAGAAATGCTTATACTCTTGGAAAAGAAATATGAAACTTAAAGGATAAAGCAGCATTGCTAAAGTATAGTTTTTCAGTTATTACACTTTGATATTTTCAGAAAAAAAGTCTGCATATTCCATTTACCAATACCGGAACATTTGAATGTGTTTTGGATTTCTTGTTATTAAAATAAAAAATATGTATATTACAATCTCCAAAAGCCTTTGAGAATCCATCAGGAAGTCTGCAATCACAAATTAAGAGCCTCTTTCCTACAGATCATTTTTGAAAAGTATATCTGATACCTTATTTTGAACAATTTTTAATACTTATCCACGGTGCATACTTGGGTATGATAGGTATACTTTTTTATCTCTGATTCTCAATCTGAGCAATTGAAGCCACATGTGAAGAAGGAATTTTATAAACTAATTAAATTTATGCATTTCAAGGAAGACCAGATTGTAGGTGGCTCTAAGTAACATTTTCCAGTTATCATATTTCCTTCTAAATCTTGATCCAGGAAAAAAAATGTTTTATAATACATGCTGTTTTTGGAGAGTGCAATAGATTATAATTTGTTTGTGAAGTTCGAGATACAAATGATTTATTAAACAACAATATATTAGCCTGTGATGTGAAATAACAGTTATTGGAACAAATCAGATATGTGGAGAATTTGCCCTGATCTCTTAAACCCAGAAATGTAAACTTTCTAATTATGTGATATAAAATGAATACAGTGCATGTCACAGAACCAAAAAAGCTGCATCACCAATTATAATGTCTTTTTCAAATGAGGTTAATTTTACTAAATTCTGCTGGTTATTCTTCAGTCACAGTTCAATCTAACATTCTCAACAGAGCCATGAAGGTTTTAATGCCTATAAAATATAGTTTATAGGAACTTTATATGCTATTACATTAAACTATGAATAATCTTTATTACATGTGTCTTTTTTTAGTGAATAACCACCCCAAAAATTTTGCAATTTGAATCAAAGAAAGTTTAAGTGAGTAGATTAGTTTCAAAGTATGAACCAGAGGCCAGCAGTTAATTGGCAACCTTGCAGACTAAAGATCAACAAAATATGATCTTCCACTTTTGTATTTATGTTTATTTCTCCTTACTGTCTCATTTTCTGGTATAGTAGAGAGGAACAACACCACCTTTTTTCATGATAATGTTCTTTCGTTTATTTTTCTTTCCTGCTGCCTCTCTGTGCTAACTGCACAGACTTTATGAGTGATGTTATTCGCACTCATCAGTTCATTTGTATGTTTAGTAGACTGTTACATTTATAAAGCAATGATAGTTGATGTAATGCTATGTTTTGCATATGCACTGAATATTCCAATTTTGCACTATGATTGTCTAATATTCAGAATGTCTGCTATTCAGAGGGGACTGGGCGGTCTCTTGGTCTGGAATCCCTACAGATTTTATTTTTTTTTTCTACAGCCTCTGGAGTTTTTTTTGTTTTTTCTGTCCACCCTGGCCATCGGACCTTACTTATTCTATGTTAATTAATGTTGACTTATGTTTATTTTTTATTGTATCTTCTATTTTTCTATTCTTCATTTTGTAAAGCACTTTGACCTACATTTTTTTGTATGAAAATGTGCTATATAAATAAATGTTGTTGTTATTCAATTCAGTTTAGTTTTGTATAGCGCTCTTCACTAAATGCAAGCGCAGAGTGCTGTGACAAGTTCTCAGTTAAAATACAAGTATAAATTTTACAAATTACTGAGTACATGTAAAGATAAAGATTTGTTTAAACAGACAGGAAAACAAAATAGTTTGAAACTGAATACTGTAAATGGAAACCAACAATATCTGTCCATTAATTGCATTTTGGACAATGACCAGTTGACAATAGAGCAGAGTAAAACAAAAACTCCAGTCAGGAGCATCCCTGGAGAGAATAAACCTCTAGAGAGTCCATGTTTAGTTGTAAGTAAGAAAGTCGACGACAAAGTCAGATACAGTCAGAGTTCTAGAGACAACAGTCAACTAAGCTCCCACCCCCTCCTGGGCATTTTATAGTACATTCAGTACTGGGCCATTAAATCTGATGACAGAATCTTTTCATCCATTGATCCCAAAGCTCCCAGTATATGTGATGACTTTTCCATGGGTTAGAGACAGCTTGGCAGTACAGCAGTGACACCAAATGCTATATATCAAGATAGAAGGATCTTGATAGAAGATAAACAGAAGAGGGTTAATAATGGTTTATAAATATTTTATTACTTATGTTTTTGTAGAAATGACTAACAAGCAAAGATGCATTATGCGCAGCTGATCATTTTATAAACATATTTGCATTTGTTTTGGCTTGTCCTAATTTACATACTTTTCAGGCTGTCTGTAGAGACCTGCATGCTCTTGACTATGAATCAACAGATGCGTTTCTGCTTTTGTTTCTGTTTGTTTTTGATCGTTGCTCATATTGATTATGTTGTTTACAAAGATTCAGATACAAGTTATTAAACAACTTTGCTAAATTGGTTACTATTACATAAAAAACACTGGATAAACTGGAAAATTACAAATTTAATGTGAATTCAATTAAATGACAAAATCTCACAAGAGGTTTTCATAATGACCTAAAGTAACAATAAAAGCTGTTTCAATTGGCACCTATTACAAGTACAGCAAGTACAGTTCAACCTTTTTAAGCAACTTCATCCTTTTCTTTTCTTAAATATGTGTAGATAAGTATGATGTTGTAGTAGGAGCTGTTTTATAGCCTATGTATCCAGATATGTGCAAACTTCATCCACATGCTTTGTTTTAAGGATAATTGTCTCATGTGACACATCTTATGCTATTGCCAAGGTGTTCATCCCTGGCAGAAGTGTTTTTTTCTTTTTAGTTATTTATTACATTATTCTTTGCATATTATTTTGAAAATAGTGTTTCTTAAGATGTTTTGTCATTACCCTTTTTGTATTTTATTATTTTTAATAAGTATTTGGTCTATTTATGATTGTGTACATTTCCATTTAGTTTATAAGTGTTATATTCCTTTGTTCTTTGTATATTGAGCCTAGGGGGGTGAGCCCTCCTGAAGGTAAAGCTATGTGACCACAAAAACTCAGTACTACTGTAGCAACAATATTTTTATTTTTGTAGTTCAACTATTTCTTGGATTTTGATTTGTAGGTATTGTAAGTTCTCTTTGTGAATTTTGTGTTTTTGGATTTGATTATTGGGTTTTTGATTTGGATTTTGTTCTTATTGACACAACATTTTGCTATTTGGCATTTTACATTTTACAAATTTTCTTCTGATTTATATTTATTTCAATTGCTTGAATACAACATTATTATTGTTATTCAGAAATTATTTTTATGCTTGGGCTAAAGGTTTTAATGATTCTCTTCTTGCTTTTTGACATCATTATCAGAAATATAAGCCTAACCATTGTTTTTCACCTGTGCAGGCTGCTAGCCTGCTTCTTGAGTTTAGGATAAGGTTCACTTAGTTTATAGGCCTCACTCAAGACTTGAGGCCTAATTGTTATGGTGAAGTATAGTGAGATAGCATTTCAGAATAGCAGATAAGTATGATTTAAATTTGTGGGAATTGTTGTGTATTAAATTAGCATTAGAGGAGTGAAAAGTCATCTAGAAAATTGTAATAATTCATTGATAGTATTCAGAGATCACAAAAATATATGGGTCCTCCAAATGTTTGAAAAAGACAACATATAAAACTGGTTGAATCAAGTGATGTAAGTCCAAAACAGTCAGCTAATAAAGTCCTTAGTAGAAAGAAAATTGAGAAAGTATCCAAACAAGATATTTGAATACCGAAAGTATAATAACGTATACTTAACACATTAGCACCTCACATCAAAATTATGGCTTTATGGTCAGAAAAATTCAGTACAGCATATTAATGCTTAGTGTTTCAAACATACTGATACTACAAGAAGGTACCAGTGAGCCCCAAACCACAGACACAATAATGCCTAAACGCAATTCTGATTCAAATTAATGGTTTTTATTCACCTCTAACACCCTCTTTGCAAGAGCTCCAACCACCATATACAAATACAAATTGTCTCCTCCCACATCCAGGAGAGTGTTGCCTGTAGTCTCCCAACTCTGACTCATACATTTTCTCGTTGTTCAAATATTGTCCTGTTTCTACCAGTGAAAATATCCGGCATTGTTGGAGTATAAAAAAATGGGGAAAAAATGTCTTTTGGAAATTTAACATGGCCAAACCCAACCTACAATGAAAAAAGACAATGCCAAATAGAGAACAAAACACTGTGTACTTTTTGGTTTTCCCAGGAAAACTTTTCATGCATACGAATGATGATATCCTTGTCCCAGCACACTCATGCTGCCTGATGGGAATCGAACTGCCGACATCAACGTTGTTTTTGAGTCTTCTGAATATGACATACAGCTTATATTTTAAGTTGGTCTAATGGCAAGGCACAATTTTTTTTAGTTTAGCAAACAAACAAACATACATCCAAACAAAATTGGCTTGCCATTCTGTTTATATAGATTATATAAACTGTGTGTTTTTTCTTGGTCAATTTTTCCCTTTAATTGTTCTCAGACTATTAAATAATGCATCATCCTCTAAACTTATATCTCTTAATCTATGGTAATTTTTGGTCATATTTTTAATGTAATTAATATGTTGTTAAAATAAGATAGCTTTTGCGTTGCCAAACTTGAATATACAAGTCAGATCCACTGGCAAACCTGGCACACTGGGTCATCCGTTGCACTGTGAAAAATGAACTATGATATTTAAAGGGCACAGCAGAGGGCTCAATCGTATTGCGTACATATTTTCTTACTAAGTTTTTTACTAGAAGGCCTCTTTAGTTACACTGCAGGTGATAATTGCTAAGCGCAAACATAAGTACGCCTAGGGAAATTCATTGGCTAATTTGCCATATTATTGTGGTTACGGTGATGCGAAAAAGAATAGATACCTTACATATCAGCAGTAAGGATGGTCATATAATCTTAATTTAAAAAACAGAATATAGCACATAACTATGTTGTCATTTGTTCCCTTTATACCTTTGCAGTACCTGTTCAATACTGTAGTCCTGTGCTGCCCATATAGGAGCGTGCCAGATTAGCTACTGCTCACGTTGTGTTGAGCTACATTAGCGTTAACTTTGAAAATTAAAGAGATCCAATTGATTTTACTCTTTATAACACATATTAAATATCAGATTCAACTGAAAGAAGGTGTCTTTCCTCATTCGTATCACCGTAAACATGGTAACATGTCACGTTAGCTAGTAAATTTCCTTAGTGTATCTACATTTGAGCTAAGCAATTATCACCTGCAATTTAACTTAGGGAATGCATAAAACAGGACAGTGCATACATATACAGCCATCTAGTCAAAACCTTGGTAAGAAAAACAGCCACAATACGATTTAGCACTCTTCTGTGCCCTTTAAATATCGCAGTTCGTTTTGCACAGTGCAATGGATGACTTGGTGTGCCAGGTTTACCAATAGATTTGACAAGGCAGAAATTGTCTCCTTTAACAAGGACGTATGTCTTGTCAGAAAACGTTGACAATTAAGGCGGCTCAAATAGATTTAACTCTTTAGAGTGCATGTTAATAGTTAGTGTGACTTTAAAGTATCTGGCACACAGGCTATAGTAAGTGGTGAGCACGAGACACTAAATGGTGTGCATGAAATAGTAAGTGGTGAGCACGAGTTAATTTCCCAAAAATAAATTTACACCCTCGGGGCTTCGTCATTAATAAATTAAAAAATACAACATGAATGCTGTGTATATTCATTGATTTACTCTCATTTTTTTATTCCTTTTTATTGTTTATTATTACTTTCTATTTCCCACTGTCTGTGTTTCTACAAGACCTCTACTGATAAGGTGAGAGAGTAAACAATATAGGATGACCTGAAAGTAAAACTGGAAAAGCTGGAAATTTCCAATATATGCAGTACTGGGTACTGTTGGTAACGATTGCCTAGTCTGTCCAACATAGCAAGGTGTCAACATGATTCTCTCCAGGAGAAGAGGATGGAGGAAGAATAAGTAGAGCTTAATAAACTGTAAGGTTTTATTTTTATTTCAGGTAAAGTAAGGGATTTTTAACTATAAAATGTTTGAGTCAGTTCCCTGAAGACTTACTATGCAGTGATACCAATACAGAAACACCTTTACTTACATTGCACTTCTACATAGCGAATACAGAGATACAGAGTGATATATTTGACATCTGGACCTCAAACAACTTAGTAAAGGCAGGGATTACCTAATCATGAGATAACATTGCTTGAAAGAAAGCTGATATTACTCATGTTATTTAGAAGTCTTTCTAGTTATGTGTCAGTATGTTATAAAATAAATGCTGGTGAAGGACAAGTTTGTCAAAGTCTGGAGATAATAAAAATCTGTGGGTTTACAGAGGTATTTAAATTCTTGAATGATGTAAAGAAGGTGAACTTGTAAGTTTTTTTTTTTTTCACTCCATGCGTGTATGTCAAAGTGTCAAACCAGAAACAATAGAATGAGAAATGACGTTGGAGGAAAGAAGAATTCCAGAACATTTCACAGAAGGCCATTAACTGACAAAGTTTGGGTGAGAAATAGTATTCCACAATTTTATAAATAGTTTTGCATTCTGGTTTATGTAAACGCTCAAAACAGGATTGATCAAGTCTTCCTGTACGCATGGAAGTTTTCTCTTGATACATTGCAGTCATAGTCGTTTTTTTTCATCCCATATGTGACTGTTATGGCCATTCAAGAACTACATGGGAATTGTGGCTTACTGGCTAAAACATTGAACTAAGGCAAATCAACACAAATTTACTTTCCTCCAGTGATTCACTTTGTGGCCCTAATTGAGTTGCTTAACTTTTAGATACTCAAATTGTTGACTACCTGCTTCAAGTTGACCTGGGAAAGCAGCTGAAGGTTCCTGGTTCTATAACAATAGCTACACTGAGGCCAGATGTCATCCTAAAATATCCTTGAAGCAGGTCATCCTCAACAAACTGACAGTTCCCTAAGAGGATCGCATTGAAGAAGAAAATAAGCAGAAGCAGACCTAATACCAGGAGCTTACTCACTCTGCAGTGTCTACACCCTGCTAGGGCTTCCAAAAGGAAAGCCACCAGGACCATCACAAAGGCTGTTCAGACAGCCTCTAAATGGCTATGGATCAAGAAGGGTTGTTCATGGGCCAAGACCGCTGTAAATGAAGTACTCAAACACCACTTAAACATTTCAGGTTCAATGGGGGCCAGAGACTATTCCAGCAGGATTGAGCGCAAGGCAGGGCACAGCTCTGGTCAGGGAAACAGTTCATCACAGGGCTCACTTATGCACGTGCCCACAATGAGTCTCACACAGGGCCAATTTAGTATCACTAATCAACTTAACATTCACAGCTTTGGTGATGTGGGAAGAAAACCTAAATGGTTAGGAGAGAGAACATGGAAACTCCACATGTTCAACATCCAGGTGTTAGATTCAGTGAAGAATGGGTATATTGTTGCAAATACTGTACTGCTCTGTGGCGTACCCTACGAGAGCTCTGAGATTTTCCCATCCAGCTTACCTTCCTTTCTCTTTCTTGCTCCTGATGTGCCATAACCTAGGTAAGCATGACTGGCATGCTAGGCATGGAGATTACCCAGAATGACTTGCGTACACAAAACTGCTGCCTTTCTCCATGTCTCTTGTCTCAATCTCAAGGTGTCTGTCTTTGTTCCTTCTAATCCCCCTCAATGCTCAGTTTCTCTGAAAAAGTCCACATTGACTATATTGTGGCATTCCAAAGTGGAGGCCGTAAGCTATCTTCTGACTTGGGTAGGGGAGATTTCCAAGGGACCAATCAATTGCCCCCAAAAAACAGAATTTTCTTTCTAATGGCAAAAAAGCACATTTCAGGTGTACATCTTTTGAATAAAAAGGAAAGACAGCTGAGAACAACTGCAAAGATGAGCACTTGTGTCTCAGTGTAATAATCTGAACTTTATCATAAATCAACATGGCAGATCTTTGGTAATTTTCTCCAGTAAAAGAAGTAACAATAGCAATTGTTCATGTACGCACAAAAGGAACAAGGTAGCCAAAGATTAAAGTAAAGAAATTGTATATAATGACTTTATTTTCAGCTGGGTGTCTTTGTTCTTGTGTACTGTTACTTTTAGTGACCTTTTAAGCTTCTTCAGTAAACTGCTTTTGCTGGTTTACTCAGTCTTCTAGGAAAGACCATTGTCTGACAGGTTTAATTAATTGCAAAATCTAAGTCTTAAATTCCTTTAATTTGGCAGGACTAACTCATCTGGTATGTATTAAGAGAACATTGACTTATGACCCACTGTCTTCTTTTCTGTAATGAATTTTGGAATAGTGTGGGTGGTTTCAGGCAAGAGGAATCATCAATGATACTCTAGTTTAATGACCTTTAGATAAATCCAACAGATAATCTCCTGATTTAAAATCTATTATTTGACCTTTATATGATGCCAACAGATGACCTTTAATATATAATTTCTTATTTTGGCCTTTTAAATATTATCTGATTGCAAAAATTGAATTTTTTAAAATTATTTTGCCTTTGTTGTGAAAAGTAAAATGTACATTTCAAAGCAACTACAGTAAAACCTTGGATTGAGAGTAACTTGGTCTGCAAGTATTTTGCAAAACGAGCAAAATTTTTTAATAAATTTTAACTTGATAAACGAGCGATGTCTTGCAATACGAGTAGTATGTAAATGCTTTGCCTGCTGAGCATCATGTGATCACAGCTGAGCCAACGGTTCTTCTCTCTCCGCGGGATTGTGGGTAATCGTCTCCCATGCTTGGTCTCAGTCGGCATGCCTTACTCATATAGTCAACATCTGTACGAGCGAATACTGTTTACTATAGTATTGTGACCACGTGTGTGTACGTAAAGCATTTTTTTATTTTGTGCGCGAGTGATGAATTTGTTTAACAACAATGCAATGTCACATTTCCGCAAAATCTTCAAAAGGAGGCAAAAGCAACTGTCATTGGATAGGTTCCTTGTTAAAAGTCGCCAAAAAAGAAAAAGATTCCAGTTACTCAACAGACAGCAGTGATTCTGTTAGTTATAGTGAAAGTCATCCTACACAATAACCCTCCTCCTCCTCCTCCTCTTCTCTCTCTCCCCTCTCTCGTCTCCCTCACACCAGCCACAATTCCTTTCAAATGTAAAGTGTCTATTTATTTGTTTTATGTATATTTACTTTATATTTTGTATTAATCATTTTTATATGAATATTTTTGGGTTGTGGAACGGATCATCTGAGTTTCCATTATTTCTTATGGGGAAATTCTCTTTGATATACGAGTGCTTTGGATTACAAGCATGTTTCCCGAACTAATTATGCTCGCAAACCAAGGCACCACTGTATTAACATTTTTAAGAGGTGAGAAGAAGAAAAGTTGTGCTACATATTTCACTCTGGTAGTGAAGGCACTGACTTTTACAATGACGCCATCAAGATTCAATTTTTTTTAAACATCGGAGAATAGCAACCTCATGTTGTAGACTGAGTTCTCAGAAGACCCAGAAAAAGAACTAAGGAATTAAATCCCATTTCATCGTTAATTTCCTTGCTTACTTATAATGTTTCTGTTTATCAGGTCATTAACATAAGCAAACCCACTTAACTCAATCCTGGTGGTGTTGTGGCCCAGACAGGATGCTACCCTGAAAAAAGTCCATCTTAGTGATTACTGATACACAAGCTCACATTCACACTCACACATACAGAATTACCATTTCGCCTAATCTACATGTCTTTTGGGAAATGGGTGGAAAACTACAGTACCCAGAAAAAAAAATATTGCAGACATTAGACAATGAGCAAATTTCACATGGATAGCACACCACTTGGACAATACAACAGCAGCTTTGAGAGAAAACGAAAGTAGGAGATGGCACAGAGAAGTCAGGATTCATGTAGGTCGTAACCTAGACAATAATAAACAGCGGAATTCAGCCAGAGCTATAGTCAGAAAACAGAGTGGTAAGTCAGAACCAGAGCCAAGAAATGCACAACGTAAATCGTAATCGAGGCAGAAAAAAAATGTCAAAACCAGTTCATTTAAAAATTCGCAATACAAAATAATGCAACAGGATTTTTTTTCACAAATCCAAATCTTGAATGATTAGGTACACATGGTGCAGGCGTTTTAAAACATTATGCTAGTGATGCCATAACATATGACCTCTGGAAACGGCCTCCAAGAAGTGAATCGTTTTTAAAAATGTTAAAAACACAAGGAAGCAAAAGATGACTATAACCACTAGATTCCTTGGCTTCAGGATCCACAAAAAAATCATACACCAATTATTTTTAGAGGTGAATGAACAGTAGGAACAAATTAAACTTATAAACCAGATCATGACAGATAGTACTCTAGAAGTCTTTTTTCCATTGTTACCCATATTCCTAAATTACCACCTAACATTTATAAACACATCGTCTGCAACTTCCTTTAGAATCCAAAGCTATTGTCCACACCAGTAACAGCTGTAACTGTGACTCTAACATACACAATTACATTCTAAATCCACAATCATTTTATTGTGAAAAAGTGTTCACGAAAGGCATGTTAACCTCCAAGGTTCTTTATATATTGGTGGACACATTAATACAGGAAATGCCTAAATTAATAGCCTTGATTCCCACGTATATTCTGCAATATTTAAACCTCAAACACAAAGAAAGAACACCTTAACAATGGCTGAGTCTGATTCAATACCTTACCAGGGGCCAGAAGCTACTTTGCTCATAAGGCACACTCCTGCTGGGATGCACAGATGTGTCGATCTGTCTTTGGATTGCTTCACCTGAAGGGGCTACATTTCACAATACGTCAACAAAGGACAGAAACTGCCTCAAGGGTTGTGCTCCTGCCAGGACTCAGGATGTGGTGTTCCATACCCAGATAACAACCTTTGAAAGGGCTGCACTAATCTAACAGAAGCCAAGGGTTTGCTTGAAAGCCCTCCCCTGCCAAGTCACGAATATGGCAGTCTGCACTATCCTTGAAAGTCTAATCTGAATGAACACAGCTCATAATATTAATACTCACCAGCCGTTGCTAAATGTTAGTAAAAACAAGACAACTTGAGCAAAGAAATTCTCAAATTTAATTTCGTTACTTTTTTTTTGGTACAAGAGGTATTCAGAAAGTCCTGAGCCTTTCAAGGAAAAAAA
The DNA here is from genome assembly GCA_026402145.1 of Polypterus bichir lapradei. NCBI lineage: Eukaryota > Metazoa > Chordata > Cladistia > Polypteriformes > Polypteridae > Polypterus > Polypterus bichir. The sequence goes on along the minus strand of JANRMT010062804.1, from coordinate 9,723,629 downwards.
TAATTACAGAACAGAATTTTTTCAACCACCAGAAAGCTAATTTATTTATGACTTCTCAGCATAGTCACCATCAAGACTGATGCATTTTTTCAGATGATTAATTCATTGGTCAAAACATGACAAAAATCCTTTTCAGTAAATCTATCCCACTCCCTATTCACTTCTTCAACTTTTGACATTTTTTGGCATCAGGCTCTTAAAAGTGAAACCAGGCTTCATCTCAAGTCACAAAAAAATATATAATTTTGGGGACTGGCCTTCCAGAGCGTTTGCAAGAAAGACTTGACAGAAGCTGAGTTGACGCTACTTCAGTTCTGCCCACCGGGCAGACAGCTTGGAAAAATTTGGCTCCATGACTTTCTGAAGGGATGAATGTTTTTAAAAAACTCTCAAATAATGGTGCTCTCCAGGAAAAATGACATGAACACCAAGAAAGCTTGAGGAAGGCTAATTGCTCAGGACTTTCTGCATGCCCCTCATAGAAAAATCACGCATAAATGTTTGATATGGAAAAACATAAAACTTGAACAATTAAAATAAGGGTCAGACAGCAAACTTTAGCAAATAGTTTGGTGGTGGTAGGGTGGTGGTTTTAGCTTAAGTTGTAGCAGTCTTTGTCTTCTTAAGCCAGCTATGATGCTTGGGAGCTGAGGAATTGATTGTAGATGGCCAAACCTGACTTTGTTGTCTTCTCTTTCTGACAGTTATGACGTCACTCTACAAATGCTTTTAAAAATCCTGTCCTTTGTAATATGCCTTTGATGGCTATTTTATGTAAGATCTTACATTAGCTGAAACTGGACACCCGATAAGTTTCCATGGTCTGGTTGCTTTTTAGTGATGTTACTTTTAAGCTTCTTACAAGCATATACACATTGGTTAGTTTATTTCACCGTGAACACAGGTACATATATCCTAATAAATACCACCTTTTCTTGCATTTTTCTTTACTGTACATTTACATACCCCAAAAATTCAATGTCAGCTTATCTTTATGAGCTCTGGGAACACAGTTTATTATTTTAAAGCTAAATCTAAATAACCTGGAAATTAAAACGCATAAATATTACGAGTTATATTTAAAATAAAAGCATATTTTAAGCATGTAAAAGCATATTTTTTTATCTACATTATAACTTCATTATACTATTTAAAAATAGGGATTAATTGTCTGAATAATTCAATAGGTGCCTCTACGCATATCAGTATAATACTGTAGAGGTGGCATTAAGGGTGCCAATAACCTTATTTGCTTAATTTTGTACTAGTAACGCTGGTCATACCAGCTGTAGTAATGTCATGTGTACAGAGTAGAGCAAAATTCTTAACTTGCATGTTCAATCAAATGCAACACATCGTCACTCTCTGATAAACAAGAATTTATTAAAATACATAGCTTCATTTTATTTAGTAGAAAAAACCAAATCAACTTACCTGATGTACCCGTCAAACTTGTTTCCACAATAAATTAATACTTCAGTAAGAGAAATTCTGACCTAAATCAAAGCATTTAATTAATTGCCAAGTGGAGTCAGTAGACATTCTAGAACCACCACTAGAATTAAAAAGAAATACAGACAGATATCAGCAAATAAGCTTTGTTGGCAGGATAATACTCCATGCCACAAGTATAGGAAGGTCCTAAAACGATCCCTGGAAAACTGCAGTTAATTTCATGTAATCCATAGTGAGAAGAAAGGTCTAAGCAATTTGAAACTTACTATTTAAAAGTTTAGAGTAGTTTTCATTTTGTACTAAATGACTACTTTATTATTTTCGTAGATGGATTGATAATCAATAACTAAGTAATAATTTTTCAAAATGAAATTAACTGACCTTAAATATTAACTGTTTATTCTTTTATTACTCCCATATTAATATTTATCATGTGTATCTTCAAATTTTGTTTAAGACAAACCTTGTAATCACTGGTTTAACATCATGCACAATACAGCTTGAATGGGTTCAGAAGAGTGTTTTGGGCCAAGGAAGAGTAGACAATTTTTATTGTTTTTCTGGAAACAGTCGATACAAAAGCCAACAACGTGCAAATGGATTTGTACTAAATTAAATAAGAACATGGGCATATTTCCAAAGCGTTCTCTGATCACACTGGAAATGAAACAACAATTTATGGTTAGAAAAAATGGCCAAACACACACATTTTTTAACAAAACAAAAAATATTATCAATGGCAAACAGCAAATTCTAAAGTGTTTTGCAGATGCCGCAGAAACAGTTGTTCTTTGTTTCAACTAAAGTTTCTTTGTTCCATCATATCATAACTAATAAGATATTAATGATACTAAACAATATTTTTATTACACAGTAAAAAGTAAAGTACTTCTCTTTACTGAAATGTGAAAAATTTTCATATGTAAGATTGTTTTAAAAGTTTTGCAAATGCTAAGATTTATTAAGAATGACAGTTTAAACTGTATGTCAATTTCGTGCATCATAGTTTTTAGAATGTTCTTCTTACGGGTGGTACAGTGATTAGAGCTGTTGCCTCCTAGATCCAGTGTCCAGGATTTGAATCCAGCACCTGATTTTTGGATGTGAGGGGTTTGTAGATTTTCTCATGTCTGCTGTTTTTTTTTTTTCTCCTACATTCCCCAAACATGCAGGTTAGGTTGATTTGTGACTCTAATTTGGCTTGGGTGTGAGTGTGTATGTATGTGTGCCCTGTGATGGACTGGTAAACTGCCCCGGATTGTATCTTACCTTGCGCTCAGGTCAGGGACAGGCTCCAGTACTTTGCAATTTCTGATGGATCAAGTAGGTTTTAGAACTCATATAGGTTTTTCGTATGCTTGGAACTAGACGAAGATTTATAATGATCCAATTCACCTACAATTACAATTAGATATTTTTAATTATGTATTATCTGCCTGAGATGTCATCCTCCTTTCTTTATTTAGAAAAAAAACAAGAATGACACTTCAGACATATAGTGAATATGAAATAAAAAAAAAAGATTTTATTAGTTTATGTATTATTCTAAGTTGATGCATACTTTAATATGTTTTGAACATGTCAGATGTACTTAAGCACCAGTAAATTATTGCATCTTGGCTTTGTCTGCAATGCCATAACTTTTTCATTCCAGCTAAATATTTGTAGTACCTTTAACTCTGCCTGGTGCAATCATTTTGATAACTTAATCCATTTTGATAAAAACTGAACTCCCGCCACACAAACCAGATGGATATTAAGGACTTTGCCAATTGACTGATGAAAGCAGATATGATCACGCTGAACAAAGAAGTCCTTACTGCTATTAAAGCTCACTAAATGAGCAGCAGATGCTCTGTCTTATTTTTGTTGGTTCACAGAAAACCGTTACGCTTTCTTAGCCAATTCCTACTATACCTATGCTGATGAATAATTTGCAATTTGATTAGGGAAAATGCTGTTGATTCACTTATGTAGGCAATACAATATCTTGCTGTGAAAATGTGAAAGTCATTATGACAAACTGTAGATATAATCACAGGTTACTTTCTAAATAGGGAAACATATAACAGTTATCAAATGTTCAAAAAATAAGCAAATTTAAAAAAAAAGGCACATTTATGCAACATGTATGACTCACATTATAATTTTAAACAATTACTACCAGGCCATTATGTAATTATCTTTACAGATTTATCAATTCATTATAGAGAATGGAAAAAAAGATTTACATTCAATACAAAGACATCTAAACATGTCTGAAGAATTTAGTCATTTATATTTTAACTCAGATTTTTTTGAGTTTAAGTTCGATAATTAGTATCACTCAAATTTTTTTTATTACTATTATATTTTTCTGGACTGTTTGAGGTAAACATGATAGCAATGCATTTCCTTACCAATTAATGAAATAGTCTAAATTAGTGCATTTTAATTTATTTTTAGTCTCTCTTTAAATGCACTTTATTTTTACAAACTGTTACACATTTCTAATTTGGTAGCCGTCTTGATTTATGTTTTTATGTGTGACAAATTCCGATACAGCAACCCATACAGTACAATCCTCCAACAGAATATTCATCATTTAGAATTGTGAGATTAGTGTAGTGTGGAGGCTTGCAACTGTGCTTTCGGCAAATATGTGCCACTGATAGTAGTTACGTGTGACAAATTGTCTAGCGGGATGTGCCAGACAAAGAACAATCAATTAATGATCCTCATGAAATTTTTAATTAAATAGAAGGGAAAATGTACATAAAATTGACTAAGTTCTATGATTGCAGTGAAAAAATTAGTCAGTGTTTAGAGGCTGGAGCAAGATGATCTGACCAAGTTGACAATATGTTTAATAATACTATTAATGATAAACAAAAATCTCTTTCTCTATTGCAACAGTTTTACTGCCGGGTAAGTATTAAATAGATATTAAATACGTCTACTGAGCTAAACCTAAATGTGGTAGCGTATTACTCTTTGGGAGGCATTATTTGCTTTGCTTCGTGCATCATCATGCCTCAGCGTATGCATTTATGTAGAACGAGTTCTGTATGTGTGCATGTATTACATACATGATTTCTTTGAAGTGGATATCAGCATGGAAAAATTAATTTGCATTAAATGAACTGTTACTTCAAGCAATGAGCACAGCTCACAACAGTTAGTCAGTAATCGGTAGTGATCATACCACAATGGCAAATTCTGGACTAAGTAATAGTTTCTCCTAAATAACACCACTATTACGATGGGCCCACGCTCCCCTGCCCTCAGTAATTCTTTGGAATTAGCTGACAACTTTGCAGTATATTATACTAGAATTCTCATGCTTAATGTTTGACTAGTTATAAAGAGTTTTGCAGATTTCACAGCATCTGTACTTGAAAATTCCTGAACAGTGATCTACTTCTGCCAACATGGACTACATAGCCATTCCAGGGTTTGTTGTTCACTGATGAGCATCTGGTTCTACACTGATACAGTATACGAGGTGTGGCAGAAAAGTAATGAGACCTGCAACACTGCAAGCGATCTGGCAACGCTGCGCTGTTGTCCTCGATAGAGCACGTGTATCAGTACCCTCCCATAGCTCAGTGCAAGTTTCAACTCCTTCCGTTAACTACGTGATTTTTGTGACTGCTATTAGCGAAGTTGTGTTTTTGGTTGTGCGTCACGCAAAATGGAACAGCGGAATTTGGAGCAACGTTGTGCCATTAAATTTTGTGTTAAGCTTGGAGAATCGGCAAGTGTGACGTTTGAAAAGTTAAAACAGGCCTATGGGGAACATTCTTTATCCCGAGCTCAAGTTTTTCAGGGAGGCCTTCAACTTCGAAAACCAATGAAAATATCGAACATGTGAACACTCTTGTGAGATCAGACCGTCGTTTAACATTAAGAATGTTGAGTGAACAATTAAATTTGAACAGATTTACCGTTCATCAAATTTTGACTGAACATTTGCACATGCGAAAGGTCTGTGCCAAAATGGTGCCGAAAAACCTCACAATTGAGCAGAAGGACAATCGAAAAAATGCATTCCTGTGGTTCTCCAGCCCCCTTATTCACCTGACCTCAGTCCGTGTGACTTTTTCCTTTTTCCTAAACTGAAAAATGTCCTCAAAGGACGTCATTTCGGGACTTTAGAAAACATCCAAAAGAGTGTAACGGACATGCTGAAGACCATACCGGTTGAACACTTCCAGCGCTGCTACCAACAGTGGGAACAACGTCTCCATCGGTGTGTAGCTGCCCAAGGGAACTACTTTGAAGGGGATAACATTGATGTTTGAAAAAAATAAAAACTTTGGTAAATAAAAAATCAGTCTCATTACTTTTCTGCCACACCTCGTATGTATTCCAGTAATGTTCAATCTTAAACAAGACACAGTACTACTATGTAGGCTTAGTGCCCACAAGGTAAAGGATAAGGGTTGGATGAAATTTTAATGATCCAACAGTTAAAGGCTGAACGGACTTAGGCATACTGGATCTTGATTAAGGAAACTGGCTCTTGGCAAACAGAACATAATTTTTCTGGAGGAGATGGAATTGTAGGTCAACTAGGAGGCTGGAAAATACAGATTAGATGTAAATGCATGTATCTGCATGTACAGAGTTGGCTTTGGATCTAGACCTCTTGATTAAGAGTGTTCTCTCTAACTCTTGCTCTCTCTCCCCACTACTCTGGAGTTGCATCATGAGGGAGACCCCAGACAAGTGTCAGGAAATTCACAAGCCAATGAAGTTTGAAGTTTGTTTTTTGAGTAAATAAAAGGATTACCTCGATGTGATTTTGTGTTGCAGAAGGGACAGTTTTGCCTTTTGTTTCCTTGTAACCACTAAACTACTACTCAGAGTATACAGTGGTGTGAAAAACTATTTGCCCCCTTCCTGATTTCTTATTCTTTTGCATGTTTGTCACACAAAACGTTTCTGATCATCAAATACATTTAACCATTAGTCAAATATAACACAAGTAAACACAAAATGCAG